>OY292515.1:158958-744049 GCA_958496365.1 Subacronicta megacephala
TGGTAGTTTGTTACATCATAATAAAATTGAACGTGAATTTTATCTGTATTAAAGTTCATACCTAGAAGGAGTATCATAAATAGAATAGAACCCATCATCATTCATCATCATCATCATATCAGCCAAATGAAGTCCACTGCTGAACGTAGGCCTCCCCCATAGCCTTCCACAACGACCGGTTATATGCCGCCTGCATCCAACGACTCCCAGCAACCTTTACCAGGTCGTCCGTCCATCTTGTTGGTGGTTGTCCCACACTGCGTTTTCCGATGCGTGGTCCTGACTCGAGAACCTTTTTGCCCCAACGGCCATCAGTTATACGAGCTATGTGCCCCGCCCACTGAAGCATGCTTATCCTTTGAGCTATGTCGACAACTTTCGTTCTTCTACGGATCTCCTCATTCCTGATTTGGTCGCGTAGAGAAATGCCAAGCATAGGAATAGAACACGGTTAATTGCAAAAGACTCGCCTCTTTTACCAACATGGTTCCTAAAAACATGCCATCAAACTTTGGGTTGCATTAAATAGGGCATATTTAATTAAATCAATATCAATAAACTCGATTTGTCCGATAGATACTACAATTTACTTTGCGGGACCATTATTTAAATTGTAGATAAAGCTCGGTATGATTTTTCCTAGTCCTTTCAAATTAAAAGTGCAAGTCGATATCCAATCGCGAGTCAGCCGGCGCAACCCGATGGAGTCGGAATTAGCATTTGTATAAAAAGAGACGCCTGAGCGTCGTTAACTTCATAACTTAATTGGAAGCGTCCCTACCTCCCCCAGCCCCTGCTGACTGCACGAACAATCTGTTTCATTGAAGATGTAGGTAAGTACCTATGTTGTTATCACTGCCCGGTACCACTACTGCAGGCGTCGGTACACATACATATTAATTGATTGGTTGCCGGTTCGAAACCCACCCATTGCACTACTGACGTGAACCCACTCGTAACACAAGCATTTAGCTTAGCACGAGGGGTTAACAAGAATACTAGTAATGTGTGACCCACACTGTTAGTGAGCTTTTTTTTAAAAAAAAAACAGCCAGGTTATGTCAGTACAGAGATTTTTGTCGCGAGATCGTAGCAAACTGTTCCCTAGTATGCAGTGCACTCAGTAAATCTCGTTTCACGACTACGAGAATAGTCGATCTGTTTTGAATTTTGTCGTCTTCCGCTCGAAGAACGACGCTAATTCGCACAAGTATTCGGAACTCCGTCGGCAGTATCTCGGCAGTGACCGAGTCGCGGGATCGTGGGAACACAATTACGAAACACCTAATTAAAATGAATAGGGCACAAGAATGGCCGTCCCCCGGCCCACCCCGCCCCCCGCGTCGCTTGCTGCAATTCACAGATGAACTTGCGGCTCCCTGCGTCCTCGTGCTGTGCCTGTGAGCGCCGCCGCCGCGCGTCGCCGTGCCAACGACTTGTCGAGTGTTAGCTTTTGAAGTTAGTTCTAATTTTAGTTCGCAAAAGCTATGAAAGGTGTGTGAATGGTTCCTCGGTCAAATCAAAGCGGGAGAATAACTTTTACATTTTATTTTAAAATTGTTTTAAAAATAACACATTGTTAGAGAACTGTGACACTGAATACTTTAATGGGATGATAAAGTTTCAGATATGTATACATACATACATACATACACTCACGCCTTTTTCCCACAGGGGTAGGCAGAAACTATGGACTGCCACTTGCTACGACTCTTGCATATCTCTTTCGCTTCTTCCACATTCATACATCTTTTCATACACACGCGCCGGTTGCGAGTACTACGCACCTGACCTTTTTGGAGAACCTCGCCGATAAGATCGGTGTACGTCCTTCTAGGGCGACCTCTCCCGACGCTGCCACTAACATTCGCCTTATAAATTCCATTCGTTAATCGTCTTTCATTCATTCTCTCGACATGCCCAAACCATCTTAGCATATTCCTTTCAATACGTGTCACTATATCATCTTTCAGTCCGCAACGTTGTCTTATCACACTATTTTTCAGTCTCTCATTCCTAGTTAGATATGTATCTACATACTTTTAGGTATTTATTATCTATTTACCTTTTATTCACAAAACTAGTATTTTGTTTGGGTGCATGTTGACAACGCTTGGGAGGATAACAGGCAAAATGTATATTTACTTTATGATCTTAGATTAAAAAAATATATAAAACCACACTAGCGAACTGGGCATTCTGTAAAGATAGCTGTGTTGTGAGAAATAAATAAATAAATATTGATATACCGAATCTAAAACAAGGCTTTTAAAACAAAACTTTACGTATGTCAACATCAATACCGAACGATTCACTGCTAGACAACGTAGATAGCGTAAACAGATTTGAGGAGATTATAAATAAGGAGATAGAAGAAATATTTCAATAAATAAACGAAATGATAAAATCTATTCATTAGATACTGAGAAATATTTTTTTAGGGTCAGAGTAGGGTACCTAAAACTTGTTTAATTTCATTATTGACTGATAAATACCTATAAGTTGAGATATAGATATAGGTCGCGTGGCAGTTGCGTGGCGGCTGCGTGGCGACTACGAGATGCGGACCTATTCGTAACTTCAATAATTAATTAGAGGCAGGTGCGTGCACCGGATCCACGGGATTTGCTCTCATTTTTGTTTTTTACATTTTTCAAGGAGGAAGCTATCTTTGAAATCCTTCTTGAATTAATATTGTACATTATTTTACGAGCGCCCCTAAAGGGAAAGACGTGATTAATATTGTGAATTTAAGAATTCTGAAATAATGTTTTGGAAGCCCATTCTTATCTTTAGACCTGTACAAGCCTACGTAAATAAAAATAAAAGGTTTTGTTAATAATGTAAGTAGTTATAGGTTATCCTATGGATGCATGGCGATCTATACAATCCTTCTAGAAAAATATTTAATTTTCTTACATTCCTATTTACCTATGTGTTTCTAATTTTCTCTAGCTGTAGACGATAAAAAAAAAAAAAGAATCATCATCTACCCATTACATTGTCCCACTGCTGGGCACGGGTCTCCTCTCAGTACGAGAGGGATTAGGCTATAGTCCGCCACGCTAGCCTACTGCGGGTTGGCAGACTTCACACGCCGTCAAGAAAATCTCTCAGGCATGCAGGTTTCCTCACGATGTTTTCCTTCACCGTTTAAGCGCGTGATAATTAATTATTAATACACACATGACTTCGAAAAGTCAGAGGTGCGTGCCTTGGATTCGAACTCGAGACCTTTGACTTGACAGTCCAATGGTCAAATCACTAGGCTATCACTACACATATAAAGTATAAAGTAATTATAAATGCAAAGTTTTTGGTGTGCAATCAATAATATCCTATTCTATTCTTATTATCCAGTAATTAAAATCCAAAATGAAACAACGTCATTTAGTGCGGCTTCGCTTACGTAAACACACGCCACTGAAATAACTGAGCCTTTGTGAAGCGCGCGCCACTTTTTACACCTAGCTGTGAAAACGAAAAAACTATTTCATTATGGCAGGTGTTCTCGTTTTAGTTTTCAGTTATTTCAGTGTTGACTATTGACATTGTTATGATAGATGAGTTGCAACGTTCAACCGTACACCCCCAAAACATTGAGGCCGCCCACACCATTCGTCGAGATTTTTCAGAGCTTATAGGTATTTTTTAAGTATAATGAGAAGTATTGTTTATTAAAAGATGCTAGAAAACTTGCTAGAACGTAACCTTTACAAATATAAATTATTCAAATCGTTTGAAAGATTTATTAAGTATAGCAATAGCAATATCAATACTCTGCAATCTTATCCAATATAAATTCATATACTGGTTGACAAGGAGCCGCTATACGAAAGGAGAATGTTATATATACCAATAGAATATATTACGTTATTGGTTTGTTAGTTTTATTCTCGTCTCGAGAGGGCGCGCGACGCGACCTGATATTTTCTCATGTAACAATGTACACGAGTGGCTCTAACTCTCTGCCGGCTGCCGATATTATTCTTCAGGACAAATAAGCTTTTTATTAAAATAAAACTCGACTTCACTCAGAATGGTTCTCGACGTTTGATAAAGGAAATATATTATTTTACTATCAAACGCTTCCCGGAATCCTTCAATGTATTTGAATTTGAAGGACCAGAAAGTAACATTGTTTTTTCCTCCATGCGCGTCTGTTGTGTCGAGTACCTCCTAAATAAAATTAAGTTGCCATTAAACTGGTAATTTGCATATAATTAGTGTAAATATGAATCATGAGGGTCGGTATTAATGTTGAAAGTTGTTGCGCGACGTGCAACGCGGCGCGACGCGGCAAATTACCTTCTATTACTGTTGTTACTTGTTACGCGAAGATTACTTGCAAACTATTCACGACGTGTCTGGCAATTGAAACTACATGTAATTTCACGTTCGTTACCGTATGGATGTGTTACCTACATTTAATTTAATTCACACGTCGTTGGGATTCATTTTATCATCATTGTGTTTATTGGCCAAATCTCATTCCCTAACTACACTTCTAGCTTCTGCTAAACAGGCAATGTACGCGAGCTATGTTCATAATAAAGCTGAGGTATTATTTTTCGAATAGTTTATAACGTTTAAATTGTATGTGACCTTATTGTCTTTCCTTGTATTAAGTGGGGTCAATAGTAGGAGAATAGTAGTAGGATTAGTATTAAAAAGCATAATGCAGCCTACATACAAAGAGTGTGAAACTACTGGATGCGGCGCGGTGCGGCGGCGCTCGCTGCACTCGCCTATAAATCATCGCAGACGCCGCGCGCCGGACCATTCGTAAAAACGACGATGAAATGAATAATCATTATTCATTGCACTTTATCAGTGATTTATTACACCGTTATTGTATTTTTCCGCGGCTCGTTATTAATACGACGTATTTGATCCAAAATATTGCGAGAACGATGGTTTTCCGTTTCAAATTTGATATCTTGATTGATAAAATTCAGTTAGTTGCCAGACATACAAATAAGATACTTATGTTATGTACAATAGGTACGGTTTTTGCAGAATTTTACTCTTTACTTATTGTATTGACGAAAGCGACGATCTCTTTTCTTTCGCAAATCCATGATTATTTATGAAGCCGCGTCGCCGCCTGCGCTGCCTGCGCCCTGCATCCAGACCAAAGAGAGTGGTTTAATAGTCTTTGATCTAGACTAATAAATGGAAAGGAGCCCCCCATATTGTATACCAATATTATGATTATAATATTATCGTGTTGTGAAAATAAAAAATGATTGTGTTTTGTATCAATCTCGGGAACATGATGATATTATGATAGATTTTTCTAATTACGTATAAAATAAGTTTCGGAGTCTGTGAGGCGGTGTCTTACTGCCCCACCAGGGCGGGCGCTACATATTTTAGTAATAGTAAGGACTGTGTGCACATTCTCCGCGTTTATTGCGGCATGAATAAAGCGTTGCCGTCCGCACTTGCGGAATATATGCGGTAACTTGCTAAACTCACTGCTAATGCTGGCTATAAATTACAACTATAGCCTGAAACACGAGTGTGTCGATGTGGCACTCTGGAGGTATCGGCGACTATCACGTACGTACGAAGGCCGGAGCCAGCAGGCTAGCGGCGCCTGCGTCGTCAATATTAAAATGCTGACACACCGAGCAGCTCGACACAGGACATACTGAATGGCCGGTAAACTTACACGTAGTGACCACGACACTGTACTGTTATAGAGGAACATTGTGACAGGTTATGTCGCCGCAACGGTCACAAGTTATGTTATGTTTGTTATAGACTGTACTGCATACACTTTATAGAGGGAACGGCTGAACGTCACATGGCAGCGTTGTGATTCATTAAAACATTTTAAATTTAAAACATTTCAATTTCAAAATGTGGTCGGTGCCAATATGTTAAGTAGTGGGTTAGTCGGCGTCGACGTCGGCGTTTTGACTTTGGTCGAGTGTAATGTCTCTGAAACAAAAGGTGGATTAGAGTGGCGCGCGATCATATTTCAGAGCGGGCAGGACGGCTCGAAGCGGTTGATTTATTCGAGCTAGCGGCTCGACTCCACTGAATACGGCTCAAATAGCCGGCTAACAAATGGCGGCGCGGGCCGAACGCCAACCAAATAAAAATGATATGTTAGGCGGCATCATTTTAGTACAAATCCATCGTAGATTCAATATGATTTAACTCCTTTGATTTTGCGGTATGAAGTTAATCAAATGAAATAAAACATTACTTTTGTTGGATGGTTGATTGATAAGCCGTACGATTAAAGTAGGTGTAGACACATTAGCGACCAAGAACGGTAGACTTGGGAGAGTTCGTCCGCCCATCAACAGAAGGCCTGGGATGGCTGTACGGTAGGTGCTGCCGCGCCCACGCATGTGGATAAGCATCGGGAATTGGAACAGTTCCCCTCATTACTTAGTACTGAAGACGAAATGAAACTTTGCTTCCGTAGCCCCGGCAAAAAAATACACGCTGAACACTCATGTGGTTTTGGACGGTAGATACCCTACTATGGGTGGAATCCGACATGCTTCTTTGCCTTCACCGGGCGGTGGTAGACCATGTACATATTTTTTCGCATACGATAAAAAAAGGTTACTGCCTCATTAGTCTAGTGGTCCTAAGCGCGACTGCTACGCTAAAGATCCTGGGTTCGATCCCCAGGTCGAGCAAAGTGTTATTAGGTTTTTCTATGAAATTCCTAGTAGCAGCTCGGAGTCTGGATTTGTGCCCGGTTAGTGGCAATAGGCTCGCCCCCTATTTTATGGGACACCTCTGCCTAACCCTTCGGGGAATACAGGCGTGATGGTATGTTATAAAAAAAGGTGTAGATACCCACGCGGGCACCTTGTTGTCTGCACTGGTTTGTATCAGGCATCATTATAGCAATGAGCTGTATTTATAACTGACCCAGTCAACAAACTTAGGAACGTTGTATTATGGTTGACGAGCAACATTGCCTCGTCGACTATTTATGAAGACAGGGGACGTGTGCAGGCACGTCAATCATTCATGAAGTGTGTGGAGCGCGTTACCATATTACTACGTCGTTGGTGCTAACTGAGCGCGGCGGGCGGCGGGAGTGCGGGCCTTGCTTTGAGGTGTACCTGTGTACCTGTGTACGAGAGTGAATAGGTATCTTCTAGGCTAGCGCGCTCCATCGTAGACCACTTCGATGCTTAACATCAGGCAAGTTGTGGTCAAGCATACGCCTATCTGTGATAAAAAAAAACCTGTAGAGGCAGGCATTCTTATGTACCGGGCTCGTAACGGCGGACGGTTAACTACGCTTAACTACATTTGTTATTAAGTTATACGTCACACGTTGTATGATAAATCCATTCACGTATTTTGTAACTAATATAATAAATACGATAGTGAGTTTTGTTTGTTACGCTTTCACTCCCAAATCGTCGATTTTGATAAATCTTTGTAGGTACACGGACCATGAACCTGGACTGTTAAAAGTTGCTTCTTGTTTAATAAAAAGTTATAAATATAAAATGTGAGTAGTATGTACCTAGGCTAGTTTAAAAATACAAGATTCATAATCATGATAGAGATTTCTGACAGTTTTCAGTATTACATGACATGACATTCGCAATTATCTTGGCGATCTGGTAGTGACGGTTAGTTGAGCTGCCTAAATAAAGGTTGAGCTCCACAAGGACTGACGCATGCCCTCAGTTTTGACATGTCAACTTCAAGCTGATACGGCTATTTCTTCAAAAGGCTTGTTCAGATATGGATCTACATTGTTATACTCGCATATTCAAATATTTTTAAGTTTTCTAGCAATGTGGGTCGCACATTACTAGTGTGCTATTCTTGTTAACCCCTCGTGCTAAGCCAAATGCTTGTGTTATGAGTGGGTTCATGTCGGTAGTTCAATGGGTGGGTTTCGAACCGGCAACCACATGATCGCAAGTCCGACGCTCTAGCCATTGGGCTACCGCCGTTTAATATACAACTAATGTCTGGACTTTACAAGAGACTATGATTCTCTGAGTTTGTTATGGCATTTCTTCTCAGAGGTCGTCAGCGGGTTGTGCGGCAGGGGGTACGGGCGGACTCTTCCGCTGTTTACTTTCAATTTCGTTCAAAACTTATTGGCATTTGTTTGTCGGCGGCGACCCGGCCGACACCCCCCCGCTCCCCACCCCTCTGCCTGGTTCCACATACTTTTGATGACTTGTTTTACTTCTAGCTGGCTAAGGCGCTGAGTACTTAAATTTTGAAATGTTCTTATTTTTTTTTAAGTAGGTATTTCATATTATGATAAAGAGGGAGACTTGTTTTTTATAGGATTACTTACTTATTTGCTAAAATAATCGAGCAAATTAAATAATAATGGTGTTATGAGCTTACTTAATATAGAAATGGAGAGGTAAACACTAAGCTTACCTATTCTATAAATTTTAACAAACTGTATTGCCGGTGGGTTCCTTGTAGGCCTCCAGTTGGATCAGGTCAGCGTAACTCTTTGTTGATAAAATATAATCCTAAGTATGCAATTTCACTGCAAATCGTGGAGCTTACATACTGCGACGTGTTTGTGAACGAACGAAGATGAATTGTTTAACGGTAGGTCGGCAGGTACGCACGGCACATATCAAGCTATACACAACCAGTTTGCACTGGTCTCCTATTATGTGGGGAGCCTATACAAAGCGAGGTCAGCTTATATCTACTGGATTTGTATAGGCTGACCTGTAGCCGTGTGTACCTCCACACCATAAATATTTGAAGGCTTTACATCCCAAAGTGATCGGTCATCGCTGAAATATATTCATTTCACACGTCACGTCACCACAAGCTACAGATCGATGGTACGGCATCGGCACTTGTGCGGGTGTTGTGGTCCTGGGGTCCGCACCCCATAGAACCTAATGAAGTTCATTTGGTTCCCTATAAAATTACAGATATATCGTCGGAAAGCCTAAAGGGTTAAATTTCCAATTCCTGTAAATTTTCCACACAATCAGGATCGGCATTGGACGAAATCAAAACGGTCCATATTATAAAAAGCGTTGACCGAGCCGCGATCCTCCGAGGCGAGAAATTAAAGGTCTCGCATGTCGACGTCGATAGCACACGCATTAGTTTTTCCGCATCACTAGCCGGCTCGAGTGATGGCCCACTTATTTCTGTCAAGTAACACAAGATTTTTCACTGATGCCCTTCAATATTCTACACGAACAAATAAATAAATTGAGTTTGAATCCACGGCAAATTGAGATACGTACCTACATGACGACGATATTAAATGTTGTTTACTTACATTTCTTACTAATTAATTTGTATTTAGTTCTCTTGATGTGTATTTAGGTAAGGGTGATTCTTATAATATTATCCACTAATAAAGTGGAGTTAGACTTGTATGGCCGGCTTATCTCTTACTACACCAGGTCTTTATATATTTCTACTTAAAATAAGCTATTATATTAATACCCCAGGCACAGTAATACTCTGTGCTAATACTTCTTAAATAAATTTTCTTTCTTTCTTTCCTTATCTGTTGTTTCGATGCTTCTACAAACACGAGTTACTAACACAATCATTGATATTTACAAGTTAAGAACAAATATTTGTAGGCCAAATATTTTGTAGAACTGCCTCATGAGTCTAACGTTTCTAAGGGTGTCTGCTAAGTAAGCGGTCCTGAGTTCGATTTCCAGGTCGAGCAGTATTTTTTAGTTTTTCGTTAAAATTCCCAGTAGTAACTCTCAGTTTGTATTTGTACCCGGTCAATTGCAATAGACCCGCGTCAATAGACCGGTGATTGGTGGATTTACAATACACCGCCTAACTCTTCGTGTACACCACGGCCGTGCATAATTGTAGCTCATCAGCAATCAATCTTCAAAAGCCCAACTTTACTTATGCGTAATTCTAACGGGGCTATGGCTGGCAGCATCTCGCCACGAGGCGACGAGGCCGAGGTGAGCCGAGGCGGCGCGCACGAGGCATCACGAGGAGAGCCTCTTGATTAATCTCACCGGTAAATCCGAGCGCGTTTAATTAAAATGGGATTATCTTGAGGTTGCAGCGGCGGCGGCGCGGGCGGCCTACTTGTGCAGCGATCAATGCTGACACACCGCTGACTGACGAGGTGACAGACATGAGGCTTTGTTTCGATTTCATGTGATCCGAAGGTATGTATAGCAAAGAGACGCGACTCACTACAAAATCTGTTTTATTGCTTGATTGTGAGTGTAATCTATTAACATTTTGTTCTTTAAATAAGCCATGCAGTAAGCAATTTCAGAGAATAGTTGTAAGAAAGAAATAAATTAATAGCGATGATGATAATTATTAAGAAATCACCAATTCACTAGCATATAAGTTAAGAATCCGAGTGGAGACCTTTAAATATGAAGTTAAAACGTTTGTAGAGATCTGTAAAGTTGACATGACGCCTTCGTCCAGCAGGTCCGCGTGGCCCAGGTCGTCGTCGGAGCACGCAGCACGCACGCAGCACGCACGCCGAGCGCTCCACGTTTCACTACTTCACCTCGTTCCTTATATTTCCCGGGCGAGGCTAATGTTTTCCCTCGGCTAATAATTCGCAGAGGATAAAGGCCGCTCGGCCGCCACTTAGTGCGCCGTCGGCTGCGGCTCCCGGGGGACCCGCCCTTTACCCTCCAAATTGAGTTTCGCTGAGTGATTTAGAACAAAAACTAGTTATAGACGAGTGCCGCCGCTCGTATGTTTCAATGGCGAGCTAATGATTGTACTTAAATGTCGCGCCGGTATTCTATTCAAAGCTCTTCGGTGAGCCTGCGAATCGTTCATTATTTGTAATATTTTTAATGGAGTGTAGTGTATGTAAGTAAGGTAAGTATCATTAGTATTATTCTGTATGTGTGTGTGTGACCAAACCTTATTTAGTATTAGCCAAGTAAGCATTATATTAAGATCATGTACGCTCAATCTTTTGTGAGGACACATTCATAAATCGAGACGTTATTCAGAACTGATGTCTTTCATTTACCACGACACTTCATGGCGACCCTGCCATTCGAGGTCATATCGCGAGTGTAATTTGGACAGTTAAATTATTTCTTGTATAACATTGAAGTTTTTATGTTTATAAATACTTACGGACAATATTACGAAATAAGTAAAACATGTGTCAATCTAAACAAACGAGAGAAGAGGTGATCATCGCGCAGACGGCTGCTGGTGATGGGAAAAATAGTGCGACAACTGAGCAGGGCTACTCCAGCATCAGCACGACAAATATACTACTCACTCTGATGACAATCGTCCTACTGGCTGCAGCATGTTATGCTATCTGTTATTGTTACAAAAAGATGCATCTTAAATGGATGGAGAGGCAGATGAACCGCAGGTCCTTACGTCGTAGACAGACGTCGATGTATTTCAAGAAACACGCTCCTCGTGATGATGCCGATAACCCGCCCAAGTGAAAAAAAAACGGACTTCTCCAAAAATAATATTACCGCGTACGGTTAGTGTTAAAAAAAAAAAAAATGCAGGTGTTGTGAGTTGTGACGCGTATTATGTGAGTATTACCTATATATTATTTCTTACATGAGAGACTACATAGTGTTGACAACAGATATAAACGATAATAGTAATACATAAACTATCGTGAAAATCAATACTACTGAACTATTTAGTGTTACTTAACGTCTAGTGGTGCTCGTATGGGCATGTAATTTCATGAACTTTACGTCCTATAAATAAGAAATTGCGTGTAATAATTAAGAGTTTTTGCAAGCAAGTAATTAGTATAACACTATAATGTAATAACATATTATAACAGTTCATAAATCGTGCACGGCGACTCACCGAACCCGATACCCCGTGCTGTATATGGTATGTTATCGCATTGCTTTCGTTGACTGGAAGACAGTTAGAAGAATTGTAATGAGATAATTAGTTGCTAGGATGATTCATTGCATTCCTTTATGTTTTATTTTTAGATTATGGCCGATAATTTTATCAGAATATATCAAGATTTGGTGGACATTCGTAAATATTTAATAAAGAAAGGACAAGGTAGATTTAAGGGTTCTATTGCGACAAATAAGTTGAAAGAGGCTAAAAATTTTTTTAATGAAGCGCAACTATTATACTCTACGTTATCGCATGATTTGAAACCCGAATTAGTGACGCAATTGTCCACCACCTATGATAATATTGAGAGTGAACTTTTAAAGATAAGTGAATTGTGTACTCCCCCCCCTAGTGAAATAAAAATTGTAAAAATGGAATTTGACATTCGAACGGCGTGTAACTTAATTCCCCTTATTGATGGTAAAGAGGACACCACGAAACGACTGATTGATGCAGTTGAGATGTATGCGGATATGTTAGACGATTCAGGAAAAAACCTTTTAATAAAATTCGTAATTAAAGGTCGTTTATCTGAAACGCTAAGCTTCGTTTATCTAATAACTACGACACCGTTCCTAATTTAGTGCAGGATTTAAGGAAACATTTACTAACTACAAAATCTTTTACCGCTATTCAGTCCCGACTCCAAAATATGAACCAAGGTTTTAGGTCAATCGACGAGTATGGTTCAGAAATAGAAAAACTTTTTACCGATTTAACCATCTCACAGGCAGACGGAGATTCGTCAAAATTCGCGATCCTAAAGCCATTAAATGAGAAAATGGCCATTAAGATATTTTCAGATGGGTTAAAAAATACAAGGCTAAGCACCATTGTGGCCGCACGCAACTATGGTAATCTCAAGGACGCCATACAAGGTGCTAAGGATGAGGATGTATCAACGTCTTCTACGTCCTCCAAGCCGGATGTCATGCAGTATTCGAGAGGAGGTCGAGGTAAGTTTACACCTTTTTCAGGACCGAGGGGTCAAGGTCAATATGGCCGCAATTATGGTTCTTTTAATAATTATAACCGCCGTGGTTACGGAAGATCATTTCAAAATTCTAACCGCGGTAGAAATTTCGCACAGGCGAATAGTAAAAATGGACAATATTACCAACGTGGTAACAGGCGAGGAAATAATTACAGCCGTAATGATGTTTTTTTAACACAACCCATACAACCCGCGCAAGCATCAGCGCAAGGCATCGTTTCCCAAGATTCTAATGACAATGATAATCCTCAAAATTTGTCAGAAAAGCAGTTTTTTCGATTTTAATAATTATATTTTGGCTTGTAAGGGACGATGTCAATTTGTGTCATTTTATTGTAATAACAAAAAATATTCCTTTTTAGTAGATACAGGTGCTTCAATATCTATTATTAGGAAAGATGAATTGCAAGATTCAATGCGTATAAGTTATAATAGCACTACTATTAACGGTATAGGAGGGCAGATCAACTCGTTGGGATATGTAACCTTGAAACTTGTTACAGAAAATAATGACACGTTTTTTCAAAAATTTTACGTTTTTCAAGATTTACCCTTCAAGGCAACTGGTATTTTAGGCTTAGATTTTCTATCTACTTATGGCTGTAATATCGATTTGGCTACCAACGTGTTAGTTATAAATAATGCAGGTAAACTAATTTATTTACCTATCTCGCCTAGACTTAATTTTACGTTTAATACTAATAATTGTCTTGTATTACCAGCCCGAAGTGAGTCGACCCATTACATAGAATTAAATATTGATGCAGAAGACGATTGTGTTGTTTGCTCGAGAGAGATAGAAAAAGATATTTTTTTAGCAGGAGCTATAGTGAGACCAAAAAATCGTAGGATACCGATCAGAATACTTAATATTAGAGATAAAGAAGTGAGATTAGAAAATTTTATTCCAGAAGTTGAATTTTTAAGCAAGTATAATACTTTTTCCTTTGATAAGACTAATGCCAATGCTAATAGAGCCGAAACTTTACTTTCATTGTTAAAATTAAATCATCTTAATACTGAAGAAAAGAATTCTCTCGAAACAATTTGCACAAAATATTCAGATGTGTTTTTTCTACCAGGAGATAAGCTAGCCACCACCAACGTTTACAAACAATCCATAACACTAAAACCTAACGTTAGTCCTACCTATGTAAAACCTTACCGATTGCCTCAATCATTGAAGCCGGAAATTGACAGACAAATTACACAAATGTTGAAGGATGATATAATAGAAGAGTCCTCAAGCGAGTGGAACAGTCCTGTCTTACTCGTTCCCAAAAAGTCTGAAGGCTGTAAAAAGTGGCGTTTGGTAGTGGACTATAGAAAACTTAATGATGTAATAGTCGATGATAAATTCCCACTACCCAACATAACCGACATCTTAGACTCACTTTCAGGATCAATGTATTTCACTCATTTAGACCTAAATCAAGGTTATTATCAAGTTAGTTTATGCCCTGAAAGTCGCAAATATACTGCTTTTTCCACTAGCTCGGGGCAGTACCAATTAAAGCGTCTTCCTATGGGACTTAAAACTTCCTGTAGTAATTTCAGTAGAGTCATGTCAATAGCTATGTCTGGTCTGACGTATGACAAATGTTTTATTTATCTCGATGATCTGATTATTTTTGGGCGAAATCTAAATTCTCATAATAAAAATTTTATAGATGTACTCGAAAGGTTACGAAAAGTAAATTTAAAACTAAATCCCGATAAATGCCAATTTTTAAAAAAGGAAATATTATATCTTGGACATTTAGTTTCTGCTGATGGAGTATTACCGGATCCAGAAAAAACAACAGTTTTACAAAATTACCCAGTACCCAAAAACGTGGATGAAGTGAAACGATTTGTAGCGTTCTGCAATTACTATCGTAAATTTGTACCATCGTTTGCTGAGATAACATTACCCTTAAATAGATTGTGCCGAAAGAATATAGTTTTCAATTGGACACCGGAATGTCAACTTTCTTTCGAGATCTTGAAGCAAAAGTTAATTAGCCCACCCATACTTCAGTACCCAGATTTCTCAGAATCCAACGAATTTATTTTACAGACTGACGCATCAGGTGTAGCTATTGGTGCAGTTTTGTGTAACAATGACCTAAGACCCGTAGCATATACTAGTAGACCTTTAAATAAGGCAGAGTTAAACTACCCCACCATACAAAAAGAACTTACTGCTATAGTCTGGGCAGTAAAATATTTTAGACCGTATTTATTCGGCAGACATTTTACTATTATGACAGATCATAAACCCCTTATTTATTTGTTTAGCATGAAAGATCCCTCTAGCAGGCTGTTGAAGTTTCGTTTAGTTCTTGAGGAGTATGATTTTAAAATAGTGTATGTGCAAGGGAAAGATAATGTAGTCGCGGATGCATTATCCAGAGTAAATGTGACCTCTAGTGAATTAAAAAGTATGAATGAGAAAATATCGGAAATAAATGTGATGACTAGGGCACAAAAGAGAAGAATGGATGGGAAGAGTAAAAATGTATCACCGCCAATTAGTAAACCTACTGACGAAGGGTCTGATCAGCCTAGAGTCGTGGAGTTACTAAGGAAGCCGAGTGACGTCGTGGAGATGATATTGCTAGAGAAAGATAAAGTGGATAAATATAGAAGAGATAATTTGATAAGCGCTGAAGACGAGTGTCTTGCTTACATACCTAGTAAGATGTTATTATGTGTTAACCTCAGCTTCGGAGCACAATTCTCGCGAGCCGAATTTGTGACTAAGTTAGAGAAGTTTAGCAATAATATAAAAGTAAAAGAAGTATGCATAGTTAAAAATGAAGAAAATAAAGAGTTTATAAAAGGTTTGTGTAGTGAAATACAAACATTAAAATATTGGACCGGTCCGAGAGTATGCATACTAAGAGGAATAGAAAGAATAGAAAACGATAATGAAAAACAATATATTCTAAATGACTATCATTTACTGCCAACCAGTGGACATGCTGGTGTCCGCAGAATGACTAACAACATCAAAAGACGATATTTCTGGCCAGGTATCGATAAAGATGTTCTTGATTTTGTAAAAAAGTGTTCCACATGTCAGAAGACTAAATATAGTAGGTACACAAAACAGCCGATGACGATCACAACGACTGCGTCGTCAGGTTTTGAAAAAATATTTTTAGACTTGGTAGGCCCTTTAGATAAAGACGAGAATGGAAATTGTTACCTTGTAACGATACAATGTGAACTAACTAAATTTATTGAAGCATATCCTATACAAAATAAAGAAACTGTAACTGTAGCAAGATCAATTATACAAAATTTTGTCTTACGTTTTGGTATACCTAAAGTTATAGCTACTGATAGAGGCTCAGAATTTATTTCAAGCACTATGGTAGAAGTTTGTAAATTATTAAAAATAGAAAAATTAACGTCCACCGCATACCACCATCAATCAATCGGTTCGCTCGAAAATGCTCATAAGCATTTAGGCGCTTTTCTAAGGACTTATTCAGGCAATAAAGGCTATGACTGGTCACACTGGATACCGTTTTGGTGCTTCAGCTATAATAATACAGTCCACTCAGAGACGAAGTACACGCCCTTCGAACTAATTTTCGGCAAGCCGTGTAATATACCTAATAATATTAAGAATTGTAATAGAGTAGAACCACTATACAACCCGTATGACTACTCTTTAGATTTAAGATATAGGCTACAAGTAGCACTTAAAGAAGCTAAACGTAATTTAGAGACAAGTAAGGAAAATAGAAAATTAGCATATGATAAGAAATGTAATCCTGTTACTTATAATAAAGACGATTTAATTTTAGTCAAAAGTGAAGGAACAAAGAAATTGGATAATATTTACGAAGGCCCTTATAATGTGATAGAGGATACGGGCTCTAATGTCAAAATTCTAAAACAAAATAAAATCGAATTGATTCATAAGGATAGAACAAAATTGTTCCATAGTTGATAGTTCATATAAATATAAGTATTTTAATAGGATGTTGTAATAAACTAATGTAAAAAAAAAAAAAAGAAACTCGAGCTCTATTTCTTTTTTTTTTCTTTTACCCCCGGAGGTGTAGTGTATGTAAGTAAGGTAAGTATCATTAGTATTATTCTGTATGTGTGTGTGTGACCAAACCTTATTTAGTATTAGCCAAGTAAGCATTATATTAAGATCATGTACGCTCAATCTTTTGTGAGGACACATTAAATCGAGACGTTATTCAGAACTGATGTCTTTCATTTACCACGACACTTCAGGAGTAAAGTGCTAGTCCATAGGGTTCTGTTAAGGACGGATGTAAACGGGATCACTAGCACCAGCTCGGCGGGCGGATAACAATTTAAAATTAATTCAAGTGTAATAATAAAAAAAACATCGTGAGGAAAATCTGCATTGCCTCGCATTTTTGTAGCGGCGTGGGATGTCTGACAATCAACGCTATATCATCGTTGTGTCGAACCCTTGCCAAGTAGTGGCGGGACAAGGAATTGATAGATGATGATGATGATTGGATTGGCCCTAGGTCACTAGGGCATGATAAAGTGTACAGATAATGTTGCATAAACACAATTATAGGTATTAATACACAATTATATAGTCTTTATTTGTATTCTTTTTTTGTTGAACCTGCATTCCCCGAAGAGTTGGGCAGAGATGTACTGAAGTACATCCACACTTCACCGGTGTTTAGGTCCCATGTAATAGGGGGTGAGCCTATTGCCATTAACCAGGCACACATCCGTACACATCAATATCGATTTGCTCGACCTGGGAATCGCGCTTAGGTCCACTAGACTAATGAGGCAGTTCTGTGGAATATTTGACAGGATTGTCACGTACCTGTTCTTTTCTCGGGGTCCCTGAACAGTACATCGTCGAGTTTGGCGGGCGCGGAGCGGCCCTTGGAGTTGAAGGCGACGGCCACCAGGCGGAAGCGCACGTCCCACTCCAGGCCGCGCACCGTCCACGACGGCTCCTCCGACGTCAGGTTCACTCTGTGATGATACATTACACAGTTTACTTTTATTGGTCCATGAAGAAGCTCTTGCATAACTACATATTATTAAACAAAGTCCCCTGCCGCGTTTGTCTGTTACAATATACTCAAAAACTACTGACAGACTACAACAGACTTTCAATTCGAATCGATTAGTGTTTAATTTGTTAAGCTTTGTATACATTGACTGAAATATGACCGTGCGAAGCCGGAGCTATCGAGGGCTAATACTAGTGACCCACTAGTATAAACTTAAATCATTGATACCTTTGCTTTGGATAGAGCAAAAATGATGACAAAGCAATGTGACCACCAATGTTACTTCTTACATCATCTTGGGGTCAAACGCATAATATTTGGTTGAACAGCTTCAATAGAGTATACCAGTAGTTAAAGGAAAGTCTAATTACGTCACAGGTTGGATTGGTTAGATGCCTAATTGAAATAGATAAGTGGAAATGTTACCTAAATGATTTACTATCACGTTAAAACCTCATTTCAAGTACATATATTAATATATTTCCCGGATTCTCGTTTGACTCCAGAAATGAGATTGTAATTAAGCCCGAGCCAGGACTTCACAAACTTTTAATTTGTTATTGTTTTTATTTACGATGGCGATTACAATTATTCCGGACGCTCATTACTGGAGTGTGGGCGGGGGGAGCGTGAGAGACGAGTAGCTGCCGGATTTGGGAATAGCCAACCCTTATTGTAAGGTAAACATGGTTTCATCATCATGCCAAGAAGTCCATCCAGTCCATAAGTGCAGCTCGGAGTTTGGATTTGTGCCCGGTTCATGGCAATAGTCTCGCCCGCTTGCATACAACCTAAACATACCGGTGAACTGTGGGTGTACAATTGTACAAAGTTTACCTGTGCCTACCCCTTCGGGGAATACCTACAGCCGATGATGGACAGTGATGGTTAAATTTTGTCTCATGATGAATACCCGGCGCGCGGCGTGGTGGTCACACACGTGGCCCGAGCTCTAGATACCGATATTTTCTAAGATAGGTATCCCGCTAGAACAAACAGTGTTATCGCACGCCAAAGTATGCTCTATGCCGCCTGCCGCACGCGCCACGCCGTCTTGCCGCATCCAAAACGCAGCTGCGCCGTCGGCCGCTGCCGCCACAGAGCCGAAAAGTAACAACGATAACATTGTTCTCGCTTAGGGAATTATTTCGCGCGCTTTGTTAATTTGTTTCTATTTTTTACCTATCTGTTTGGTCAAGGTATTTTCATTTTCACGTTGCCGCGATTGTTCTCCCGTTTGAAAATCGTTGCGGCTACAAATGGACGTCAACTCCACGACAAACAATAAATTCATTGTTTCCTGTTAACTTTTTAATGTTTGTCTTTATTGTCTGTTTTATAGGTACCTATACTAATTTAGGTTATTTCTTCATCATCATTGCTGGGTTAATGACTTCGCCTTGAGAGTGCAGTGGTGCTCAAGCCACAGCGACCACGACTGGTAAGTGGGCAGTACAGTAGAAGCATCTCTTCTTGACCGTTACCGCTGCGTTCCGATACCGTTGTCGCGTAATAGGACAAACGATTAAGCCATACAAGACCAGTAAGTAATAACGGTAACCGCCGACGTCACGTAATTATAATTTATAACGTTATTGCACGTAAACGCGTACACGCAGCCGATTTCGATCCGAACAAACATTTTACGACGTAATAAAAGTGTGTCATATTTAAACATTTTTCTCGTTATCCCTGTTTTATTGCTGCTAATGGCGAGCTGGGAGCCATCATCTGTTACTCTTTATTGGAAAATATTTAGGAGCTTTAATTCCCCAGTAATTAGTATGATGGCGGCCGGTGCCATGCAATGAACATTATACATTTAACGAGTCAGCTTTGTATATTTTGTAGCTAATGTTTATAATGCAAGAGATGTGTATCTTTTTTACGATTGTTACGAAGAACATTCAGTGCGGCGGCGGCGCGCGGCGCGGGATCAACGATGCATTTGCTATTCTCAGAGCAAACTGCGTGACCAAGTTTTACGTAGAGCGGATTTGTGATTACGGAATTAATATGTAGCGATGTTGTTACGATGACAGCCCGGGAAGCGACGCTGCGAACATTAATAGCCTATTTCTAGGCATATTAAACGCTGAAATACATGAATACTAAATAAGTGACGTCGTGCGCGTCGTGTAGGTGACGTTGTCGTCGGCGGTGCGAGCCCGGGGACGCCCCGCGTGTTCGTTCATAATTAACGTTGTTTCCAACTTTAATGAGGCCCCAATGTTTACACGGGATTTTACTTTGGGACTCCTACCTGCCCTCGTATCACTACTAATATGGTGATAGGAAGGAGGATGTGTTGAGGTGTAGACGAGCATTCGCCCCCGCACCCCACGCCCCGCACCCCACGCCCCTCTCCCCGGCTCTTCACAGTTATTCCGCATTACATTGTTCTCGCTATTAGGTAGATATTTCTATTCACTTAAATACTTACTAAACAATTGCTAGTAGATAAATGAATCGCAATAGTATGTAACGTAATCGCTGCAGAATAAGATTTTCTTTTTGAGCAGTTCCATAAAAATAATAAAATATCAGGGTCGCTCGCGTTTCCATATCCATTACGGTTCCGATACACATTATTTCACTTAAGCCGGAGCGTTTGGGGAAATATAATAAAGGAATTTTGTAATAATACGGTGTCGTTAAGTCTGCGCACGTCACCGGGGGCGCAGCTTGAGAGCCCAGATTGCCTCTGTAATATTAAAAACAATGCTTGTGCCCCCCCCCCCCTCCCCCCGCACCCCGCACTGCTGCCGCGTACTGCCGGGAGCTTGACGTGAGATTGAGATAACACGACTATCGACAGTTTGATACTATTGCATACCATCATGCTTTTGGTGAAAAGTAGAAATGTCCACCCGTGACCATGGATGCTCTAAAGGATCCGAAACGTCAGGAATTATAAATATATATATATATCGCGAATAATATAACGCGATAAAATCCGTAAAAAATAGTTTTATTTCTAAGAAATATACATTATCACAACGTTTGCTATTACTCGTTACAAGCATGTTACTTTCAATTGCAACTACCAAGAGGTAGATTTAGCGAGACCTTGTTAATAAAACAACAAATAATGTAATACAAGTATTTAGTGTAGCATGAGGGGTGCGATTTGTTAATAATATTTCTTTAAAAAAAGGCTGCAGTGATCTGGTGAGTCAGTAGGGAAGTATATTGGGCGATGAGCTTACCGTGGCACAGCGCTGTCCGCGTAGACCTCGAGCAGGAACCGCTGCGGCAGGCCGCCGTCGAAGCCCGCCACGCACGTCACCTCCACCGAGTCCGCCGTCTGGTTCCACAGCGTACAGTTCCGCGGTGCGTGCGGCTTGCCTGCTCGTCAAACAAAAGGATTCTCTCCTAAAACGTTGCATCCTTATTGCAGTTCTTACAGCTTTTAGTTTTCTTAACGCTATAGTCAAAACTATGGCCAAAACTAACCGAATAGGCTCGCCCCCTATTACATGTGGCCTAAACATATCGGCGAAATGTGGGTCTACCTTGGTACTAAAGGGGAAAATATAGGCTTTATGGCATGTTTAAGTTAACAACCTCAACTTCTAAAGGAAGATTTAAGTAGGTATCGATAGTGAAGTGGTTTTGCATGCGAAATGTGTGTGATACTGGTGACATGAGGAGTGCTCACCAGCCGCGACCATCTGGAAGACGCACGGCGTGAGCTGCGCGCCCACCTCGTTGGAGGCCGAGCACGACAGCGTGCCGTAGTCCAGGTCCGCCACCGGGGTGTACCTGGGAATCACACCGTGCTATCAACTAAACACTATCATTATAAAACAGCTGCAATATTTCATTTTCACAAACTGAAGACAGAATCGGTATGACTATTTTATGTATTTAATAAGTTCAAATGTTTTTATTTCAAATAAGCTTTTACAAACGTTTATGAAAGGTTTTTGACTCTGGTTGCATGGTTCCAAAAAGTTGATCCTATGGAGAAGAATCCGACAAGAAACTTCATGGACTCCTCTAAACCCTAAGGTTTCGCTTTCCTAAATATCTTGGCCTTTCGTATCTCTCACAGTTAATTATACTTTAACTGCTTCAATCTTAACCGGAGTAGATTGGTTTTTTATTTATTTTTAATGCGCAAACGGTTTGCTACCTTGGTGCGCAGTGTAAGTTCTATGAACATAATATCTACTGGCCATGATCATAGACGGGCTGGACTGTGTGTAGGTGAATCACTTCTATGCCCTCTCTCATGAAGTGGCGCACCGATTTGCGTAACAACAAAATAGTCTCATGAAGTAAATGACTAACATAGGATAATGTATAACTAACAAAAATGAGTCTGGTTACTTGCATTAAATAATTATTATTGTTAACATAAATATCCTCTAGGACATTACTTCTATGTAGGTAGGTTATATAAATAGATTTTGAATGAGTAGTTACTTGAGGCTGCTGGCGCTGCCGTTGGAGGTGTATCTGTCAGCGGCGACGTCGAGCGTCTCTCCGGAGTTGTTGAACTTCCACTTGAAGACGGCGGCGGGCGGGTCCGCGTCCACCTCGCACACGATCACCACGGACTCGCCGCGCGCCGCCCCCACCACCGACACGCCGCCCGCGCGACACGACGGAGAGTCTGCAACACACAACACCGTACAATATGCGAACTAAGTTATACATTCATAGGTCGAATTTAGTATCATAACATACCATCACGGTTCTATTCCCCGAAGGGTTAGGCAGAGGTGTACTAGTGTACACCCACATTTCGCCGGTATGTTTAGGTCCCATGTAATAGGGAGCGAACCTATTGCCATAAACTGGGCACAAATCCAGACTCCGAGCTGCTATTGAGAATTTCATAGAAAAACCCAATAACACTTTGCTCGACCTGGGGATCGAACCCAAGACCTCTAGCGTAGTAGTCGCGCTTAGGACCACTTGACTAATGAGGCATTCAAAGTCAACTTTAGTATCAAAATTATTAATATCAGATGTAATCAACGTCTTGCTAGTATCATTATAAGAATGTAGTATAAGATTCCTCCATGTTTATGTTTACTTCGAGTATGTTAAGGCTTTCTTACGCCTAGTCTACATACGAGCACAGCTCCCAGATAACTCAAGTCGAAGGTTGTTACAGATACCCAAGATTTTATCTGGAGCTAATCAATTTATAGAGGGCTCTGCCAGTTATCTAGTAACAACTAAGCTAAGTGGTCGTCAGTACGGTGACGTATGGCGGTCGTTCCGCAGAGTGGAGTCACAAATCTCGCTAGGTTTGTGTACGGGCGTCGGCGCCGGTAATGGGGTTACGTGATGGTGCGTGATACGAGCGCGCGGGACCTACCGACACCTGCCGTCGTGCACAATGTAGGCTCTGCGTATCAAATGTATTGTTAAATCATGACGTCATCATCATCATCATCATCATCAGCCTATACTAGTCCACTGCTGGACGTAGGCCTCCCCTAGTGTGCGCCATTTCACCCTGTCCTCCGCTTTTCGCATCCAGCTTCTGCCAGCAACCTTTCGCAAATCATCACTCCATCTTGCCGGTGGGCGTCCTACACTACGTTTGCCGAGTCGTGGTCTCCACTCGAGAACACGAATCATGACGTAATCTCATCAAAATATGTATGCTGTCTTTCTACATTACTATACTATACAATTAAAATTAAATGCGTAAAGACCCACTTACACAAAAACAAATTAAAATTTGATTATTATTGGACCATATCCAGTGCTTGCCAAGGATAGCAGATATTTATGTCGCTTTTTCTTGGGCATAAGTTAAAGAATAGAACATAACCTACATCACCCCCCTATTCCTAGAAGAAGTAAGCACAGATTTGTACCAATGTACATACAACCACAGTTCTCCGATATGTTTAGGTCCCATGTAAAAGAGAGCGAGCCTTGATTGAGATTGCAATTAAAGGTGTAAGTTTACAAACAAAACAAAAAGGTATAAATTTATTTTCCTCTTCACGAATGGACATGGTGCTACATGTGACAATAATTATTACGCGAGTTAATTACTCAAGTACATTGAAGCGTGCGTGTCATTGTAGGCGACATGCGACGCGATTTCACGTTGCACATTGTAGGGCGCGACCAGCCAGGCGCGAAGTCGCGTGATAATTGGACGGCGTGGACGCGTCCGAGCGGCGGATTGCGATGATCTGTGCGTGTCTCATGAATTACTCTTGAAACTATGATTTGTGAACATTTAAAGGTCAAAAGTAAATCCTCATCCTTGGAAACCTTTTCACAAAGAATAAAGGTCATTGTATTTATCTCAAATATCACTTTATTGGCTAAAGCCACTATTGCAAATGACCCATTCATCATTAAACATCAGATTTGTTATATAGGTAAGCGTGTGACCAAACGGGTGTGTGAATTCGGCGAGTGGCAAAGGTCAGGGGTGCCGTTAATCGGGAGTTAGGGCCAAGGAGTAATTATGTGGTCGCGGGTCACCCCTAATTGCAGGCAGCCGCGACACCGCGCGAGTGATGTGCTCCCCTCGCTCACACTAATTAACTAGTCACCAATTAGTACGGCATCCAAAATGAGAGCACTGATTGATACATTAAATCTGATTTGATCAGTTGAACTCTTTCTGATTCAGAGTAAGTGAGCCTCAAAATAAAACGTGGCGAGAGGTCACAGCTGCGATAGCGAAATCTCGAAACATTTAATCCGAGACAAAACCCATTTAAATAGGTAATGTAAAACGTAATAGGATAATCTACCTCCGAATAGGATTCGTAAGTTATTTCAACGAAAGCCAGTCGAGACTAACGGCATCGGGTCATGAATAAAATTGCTTCGATCGTAACGAGCAATAACAACAACTTCATTACAAAACATTTTTTTCTTGCGAAACAGAAAATTTATTGCGACATTACTCGCAGTTATGTTCGCCATTAAAAATTCCCATCTTATTTTGTCAGGGCCATATCTTACAATTGGCAAAATAGATCGACAGCCATTACGGGGCGCGGGCGGGAGGGAGGCGAGGGTAGCGGGGGGAAACAGATGGTCGATGTAAAGCAACGAGCCGAGAAGGAGAGTGACTCACTCACCTGAGCCTCCACACTCCACACAGTACTACAGACTTATTTAATTTAAATCGTTTATTTATCGTTCGGCAAGCAGACGCGTTTAATCGCCGTAATCCAATCCGCTCGAATTGAGTATCGGCCGGGTGAGGCTGTCACTCGGCTTCCCTCCCGGGTCAAATGATCAGTTTAAATTGTTACCGCAGTATACTTTAGCCCCATTGTTTATTTGTTGTATCGCAATTCTTTTACAGGCTAGTTGGTGTTGCTTGCGCCTGTACTGCACGAGTAGTACTTTTTATAAGGTTGTTACGTCTTTTAATATAAATATGATTAGATACGGTCAGCCAGCTGCTTTGCTTCAGTTAGAGTTTAACATTGGATGATGGTTTAACTAGTTGACATAAGTAGGTATTATATATGACTGACGCTTTTAATTGCATTGATCATATTTAAGTTAATTTGAAGAAAACAGGATCTTTTTTCTGATGATTTTTGTCATTGGGAATACTGTTTTGATTGATCGTTCTGGTAGTTAAAACTTTATTTAGCGATCAGAAGGACGCTGCCGGAGGATTTTTTATGGTTAAATATAGCCATGAAACGTCGTCCCTTACGCTGGAAACCGTAAGTCACTTTTTACGACACCCATGGATGAAAAAGTCTAAGCGTTTTTGTTTAAGTATTTTTATTCAATTGGAATATAAAAAAGGAGGGGCTATTCTATGTGAAAACTATTGTAAAGATTGTGAAATGGGCGGAATCTTTATGTTTGGGTGGACGTGATCGATCAACGCGATGTATCGACGTCAGCGCGGCGGCGGCGGCGGCGGTGCTCCCACGCTCCGGATACGAACACCGGCCCACCGGAGCCAGAGGAACTACAATCGCTACTTTTGATGAATCACAATATCATTTACCAACACAAGGCTTCCCAACGAGCTATATAGTTTCAGTATAAGCTGATCTCGTATTATATAGGATTTTGGTACACTTAGAGGTCACCTTGTACCGGATTTGTATGGAATGCTGTGTAGTCGTGTGTCATTATTGTAATTTACCACAAGTGGCCTTCTTAGCCCCGCAGACCTTCATTGTACGCTATACAAGCCTTACGTTACATAGGCCTAACAAAAAACATCAGATCAAAACTGTATACTTAATCATAATATAACAAGAACGTCAGTCTATATGTACGACGTATATCAGTCTATAGAAAGTCTATCTATACATAGAAAAATCAAGTAAGTTGGTCGTTAAACTCTAATAAAAAGGTACAGGCTCCATTTAATCTCCAATCGCTAAACAAGAAGTTTATTCGTTCAGTATTTCCTTTCAGGAGGCATCAAGGCAAACGTCGGAGAAAAAACAATTAGTGAAAAGTTTCCCGGGCGTGGAGCGGGACGCGCTTACACCGACCGACTACCGCGGCGAGGCGCCACTCCGCGCGACGCGGCGCGGTGCGGCGCGACCACGGTGCTTCTCAATTTGTGCGGTGTATTTGCGGCGACACAATGCGCGGACGTCGCGATTAATTAATTCTGAGCAATTTGAGTGTAGGTCGGTGGCTTGCATTGTGCCAGATTTGTGTGATTGTTTTGAATGAGCTTCGAGAGGTGCCGTAATGATCCAGGTCTCTCCACGAGTTTTCTATTTAGCACCAAACTTTGGCAGTTCTGCCGTTGTTTAAGTTTGTTTTAGCACCGAATATTGGTGCTGCGCTTGCGATGAACTAGATTATTTAGCTTTATGTGGTAGAAACCTACTTCATTTAACGAAGGTAGTACACACGGCTACACATCAAGCTATAAAAATGCAGTATAGGTTAGCCTCGCGATGTACGGAAAACCAGTCTATACAGGTTTTGTATAGCTTGCTGTGCTGGATGCACAAGCGTCTTTGTCAGTTCTGTAATCACCCCATAAAGTATCTCTCATCTCCGTATTTAAGGGCTCGCGGTTCATGCACCAGGGATGCTGTAGCAGTTAGAAGGTGCATGAACTATCGCACTGTTCAAAACTTGCGTTGAATTCCAATACGAATGCTTTATCTTCTTGCATAATTATTCTGTTTGACGCGAAACGACACGGCCCGAGTGGCGCGTGAATATTGCATGAAACTGTCGAATCCTTCGGAGATTTAGTGAGCCAACACTGAATTCAAAATACTTTCAATGAGATGAGAATGTCCTTATTATTGACGTCGTAGAGGTGCTTCACGCGTTTGGATATGTTGTAGGGAGTGAAAAGATCAGTAGTCGTTAGAGAACATGGCTGATAACTAAAAGCTATGTTGGTTGAGCGACGGGTTTACATTGTCTTGTTGCCAGCGCACTTGTAGAGAGGCGAAGTGTGTTGCCTCTCCAACCAGAGGGAGGATCCTCCGTCCAGGCAGGTGTTTTTGCCTGGCGGGCTACGGCCCGACGGTTGATGTCGGGCGGTTGTATATATGCGAGTCGCGCGGTAAACTCCACTTGCGCGATTCAGGATTTGCTCGACGTAGTTCCATGTAGCGCGCTAGATGTCGCCACACACTTATTTAAGTAATGGTGAACTGTGGTTGGTCTATCCCCCTACTTAACAGTAGAACTGTAAGAGATAGGTACCTGTATCTTCACCTTTATACTTCCAAAAAATACTTAGATGTATACAGTTTGTTCGAAATAAGTAAGCCGATCGGAAGTTTTCTAGGGCCGCGCAGTTACAGTCGCGTAATAAAGTGTTAGCGTTCGGAAACATATTCAAATAATTTCTAAAATAAGATAAATAGTTTGTTAACATTACGTGTAATATTGCTGGATTGCTTTATTGATAAAATCCATACATGAATTTTCAGAAAATCATTAGATTGTCATTTAAAATTTAAATAGTTCACAGATTTGCAAAGCAGTGTTGCGTTTAGGGATTTTTCCGCAAAGAGAAGCAAAGACAAACCATAATGATATAATAACATTGAGAAATAATAAAAACAATAACCAAAAACTAAACAACAACAACGTCAAAATAAAAACAACGCGTAGCACTTTTGGCACTGACTGTGTACTTGCACTGGGGGAGCGAGACAGAATTATGCATCAAACACTAAGGATTGAGTGAAACAGCGAAGCGGCGCTGACCCCGCCCCTCGTTCCATTACCACGCATGCGCGCTACTGATTTGGTCGTAAAAATGACTACTGCGCAGCGACTTGCAGACAACTTCCGATCGGCTTACTTATTTCGAACAAACTGTACAAGAGTTGAGTACTAACACTTGACTCTGAAGAGCAGCTCGTTGGAGACGGTCTCGCCCTCCGCGTTGAGTGCGGAGCAGGCGTACCGGCCGCTGCTGTGGCGCGTCACCTTCTGCAGCACCAGGCTCTGGTTGCTGTGGAACACGCGCGCCGTCGCGTTGTGCGCCAGCGGTCGGTCCTATAACAACACAAGGAAAATATAATTTTTTTGTAAGACATCGGTTTATTCATGGAAAGTGATTATTCACAAGAAGCACTCTTTAAAAATCTACTTATAAAGAGAGATAAATATATGCCGTTTTCGATATAAACTATTTTTAGCGCGCTTCATCACATCAAAATTTATTATTCTTCGAGAATTTTAGGGGAATTAATGTAAAACTATATTTTCACAATGCGTTTATGAATTTTTAGAGCTTAAGGGTTCCAACATAATAATAATAATGGATTAAGTTTTAAGGCGGTATCCTATCATAAACCGTATGAAAGCTAAAGAACAAGGTAGGCAGTAACATTTTACAGGGCACGTCGATCATGATGTAACGTTACATGGAAAAATATTCCTGCAATATTATGATGACGTAAATGTTCTTTTCTGAGGGCTCTGGAGCCGGGTGGAGGGCGTGGGGGGTACAATTACTAGAATATATTTACACAAAGGGTCCGCCCATTACCGGCGTCCCTACAAAAGGCGCCACTCCAGCGGACAAAGGTACTCGTTACGTAGTAAGAGGACTGATTATATATTTTTTGTTTCTAACAAAAAGATTTTTAGTGTCAGTGTAGACGTGTTACTCTGTATTTTTGGGATCCATTCGTGATTAGGTTTACTTTTATGTTTTAGTACAAGGGCAGACCCAAAATATACCGCCTTTGAACAAAGCGTAACTTGCCAAAATTAGCATTGAAATTGTATACATTTATATTTTATTTTAACATCACGTAGATATAGACTTATTGGTTGAGTGGATAATTAACTTTACACTAACTACTGAATAAAATTCACGTCCAGGAACAATATTTAAGTTTAAATATCAATATGAACTGTTTGATTTATTACTAGAAACCCATCAACACTATTCCTAAATTTTTTTTTATCAAACATTACCTCCATCCGAGGCGGAACAAAACGTATTTCTTACAAATGAAGTCGCCAATACCTACAGACGAACAAAAAACTGTTTAGCTGGATGACTCTGTTGTTTTACTACAAAAGAGGAAATTAAAAGAGACATTTTGAAAGCTGCGTGAAATTAGTAATACAGAGTACAGCCTGTTTGGTGCTGATGAAAAACACATAATTTCGCTTTTACCTTTGTAGCGCGGCTCTACGGTTTGGGGAGACGGTTGCCTTGTGATTCTGTTGGTGGCAGGGAATGTGAACATTATATAAGAATAACATTTAAAGGTACCTACTTACATTGTGCTTCAGAATTGTGTGGGTGGGCGGAATTACTATTGAAAACTAGTACACTATTCTCCAAAATATGTTGTGACAAAGACTGAGCCTTTTGCTGGTTACCGGATATTAATAAGCAAATTAAGTAAAACGTCTACATAAATAAAACATGCTTTAAAACTAAATATTTTTAAGCAGAAAAACTCAATAACAGATTCATTCAGTATAACCTACGTTTGTACCTGGGATTGGTATTAATAATGTTGTTTACTTCTCGTCTATTTTGCAAAAACACACTCAATCACTTCTCCAAAGACCATTCCTCATCGTTTTCAAATAACTTTCTGGGTTGTAAACAAGGTGTCGACGTGCGGTTGTGTGGCGGGCGCGGTGCGGGTGCGGTGCGGGTGCGGCGCGGGTGCGGTGCGGCGGCGGCCCGCCATCAATCTTGCGGGTCGCAGCAGGTAGGCGGGCGTTTCATTACCGCTCAACAAACGGCATTAGCTCTGGATACTGCAGTCACTGTTGTTTGTCTAGAGCTTGTCGCGTCGAGGCGCTCCACAAAAGTTGTAGCCGCGTTTTGGTTTATTAATTGGGAAGAGCACCAAATCACCCTGTATGACGCGTACCGGAAATGACGACACGACTTTGCAAAATTACAGAATGAAGACGGATAAGACATTTATTGTGCTATCATTCATTGTCACCGGAGCCATCAGTTCCCTACTCGTGTGTGACTAAGTATGTATACGAATATCGTCCTAGTTCTGTATTCATCTCATGATATGAGTTGCTAGTGGCGGTCCGCCGGAAACTGCAGTGGAACCCAATAACCCGAGGTTGGACTTGAGACGTTCTAAATTGGAAAAGTTGAAGGCGTAAGGAGCTCCGTAGGCTTTCAACGCTCAGGTTATCTGGATGATTGATGAAGTGCTTCCAGCGTGGAGATAAGTACGTTATGAGTAGGTCGGTAGATAACTTGAGAAATATTATGTCTTGTATATTTGATTTGAGTTTGTCGAAGGAAATTCATAGGCTAACTCCCGCCCGCGATTTTATCGAAATAGTTTCTTTTAAATTTAGTCTGTGTTTGTTAAGAAAAAAATAGGCATGACTAAAGCAAAGTGCTTTGTTTTTAAAAGACCGAAAGTGGTAGGTAGTAGGAAACACGAACAGAATTTTGGATTTTAAGAAAATTAATATCATAACATCAAGTACACTTCGAGTATATCCAATCTATACATATAAAATCCTTTGTCCTGAATGACTGACTGACTGACTGACTGACTGACTGACGGAACAACGCACAGCCTAAACCACTGATCGTAGAGACTTAAAACTTGGAGGGTGTGTTCTTTGTATGACGTAGGCATCCGATAAGAAAGGATTTTCCGAAATTCTAACCCTAAGGGGGTGAAAAAGGGGGGCAAAGTTTGTATGGGACAACGTGATTCCTTGGTCCAATCTACTTAAAATTTTGCATAAACGTTCTTTAACAGAATTGATGGAAGACGTGTTTCGTATTTTATTGAAATTCATCCCCTAACGGACTTAAAAAAGGAGGGAAAGTTATTTTCGGGACGATTTGCTTCGATTTTGATATCAATACTCCTTAGTGCTTTTGATTTAATTTACTTTTTATTTTGACACATGTCATGTCATGTTTGAAAACTCAATGTGATTTTATTCAAGAAACGTTGGTTGATAAACATATAAAATGCACATAAACGTGGAATTGAGATTGAGAGGCACACCATAGAACACTTCTTAAAAATGTTAGAGGCAGCAATAGAGTGATGGATGGAGTTACTGTGCCGCTGGCACGGGAATTTCGTCAGATTCTGTTGTACCTAGAGGAACCCGAGCAGACGAAGTCAGAGCTTCCTTGACATCGTCATACCTATGGCCCAACATAATAATTATCTTTAAAAAGAAATACGAGAGAGATTCGTCTGCTGGAGAGTTTTCTGAGCTATTACTTAAAATAGTAAATGGAGATTGTAAATATGTTTATCATCTTTCCTGAATACAGTAGTGACAGGTGACTATGGCAGATCTTAGAGTATATCCTGATTTTTCTAATATACAAACGATTTTATTTTATAGATTGGCACTTAAGCTATGTAACGGGACTAGATTATCAGCGAGTATTAGGTATTAGTTCTCGGGCGAGATTAGAGAGAGTATCAGCATTGCACAAAAATATTAAAAAGGTCACTGTGATTACTGGATGTGCTCGGGGAGAATCAGTTTTCATACCTCGAATGTGTGAATTGATGCCTATGTTTTTAAGAAGATGCTTTGTAATGCTATAAATAAAATTTCAGTCATTAAGGGTAGCAGGCATAGATTTAAGGGAAGAACGGCTTCTCACACGGGAAATTCTACCTTGCCTGTTACTGTATTAAAAGCAGTCTGGTCATTTTGATACCAGACAGAAAAACCAATGTGGTATACAAAGGATTGCAATTTTAATTCTTGAGAGCAAAGTGGTCTTCCGGTATTTGTCTCCTCATTGAAATAGACCCTATGAGGCGTCCAGAATAACCATCGCTCTAGCTAAAAGGACATGAATTAATAAAAAAAATACATGTTATTTTTATATTTCAATAAAATAATATAGTGGAGCAAATTATTTGGTCTTAATTTTAGACAATTTACAATATCCCGCTGGAAATAGAAAAAAAATAACAGTCAAAATCGTGTTGTCCACGCGAGCGAAGCTGCGGGCGGAAAGCTAGTATCATATAATTGTATTTTAAAAAAATACAATTATGTAGATACAATATATTGGATATACTCGACCGCCTCATTAGTCTAGTGGTCCAAAAGGTGACTGCTACGCTAGAGGTCCTGGGTTCGATCCCCAGGTCGAGCAAAGTGTTATTGGGTTTTTCTATGAATTTCTCAATAGCAGCTCGGAGTCTGGATTTGTGCCCGGTGAATGGCAATAGGCTCGCCCCCTATTACATGGGACCTAAGCATACCGGCGAACTGTGGGTGTACATTAAGTACACCTCTGCCTAACCCTTCGGGAAATACAGGCGTGATGGTATTTTGAAAAAAAAGAAAGACGTGTATTGTTTCATCGCAGCGTCCTGAACTCAAAGTATCCCGCCCTCGCCATTCCGTTAATTGTTGGGGTATCGCGGGGCATTGAGGGGCGGCTAGCACACTCCGTCTTCGGACAAACATTTTAATGATGTCTCATCTTCTGTGAATGTGAGTGAAATTTTAAATGAATGTGTGTACGAACATAATTATAAGACTACGCTTCAACAAACAAACAGATGTGAACTTGTTACTTTTGTTTTACTTTGTGACGTGAATAAAGTAAGAGGGATTTACATTTTCAGCTGTCGGACGCTGACAATTACTGCAGTGGAGACTCACGTTGTACGAGTGCCGTAGTCCACAATGCACTGGACTCATTGAATTAAGTTTATTTTCCTGGTGTGATCAGCATATTCAGCATAAGTACCTAGGATTTCAACAATTTCTGTAGATTTGTTATTATATGTAATAATCTTCATTTACTTTTAAATCGCATGGACTATTATGGAGGATGAAATTATCTTCTTGCATTATACTTATTTTTCGATTGAGGTAGTCGGTAGGTAGGTTTCGAGTTCAGGACGGTGTCATTGTAAAGAGTAGGTAGTAGTGTATTTAACGTTGAATTTACATCTTTATACCATTAAACATGGCAATAAAGAAGAGAAAAAATGCCAGCTTTTAATTTTGTAGAGATACCATAGGTTTAAAAGTAATAATCAAATTAAAGCTACCGTGTAGATTGCCCATGCCTATGTGGGCATTTGGGATGAAAAAGAAATGTGTGCGCTTCCCGAATATAAATCGGTACGAGTACATGTAGTATAGGTGATTTTCTCATCAACACTACAGGAAACGTTCCGAAAAATCTTGATCTCGGGATCCATCCCGCTTGAATGGAGAGCGACTGATTCAATCAGGCTTGTCCATTATGAGGCAGACGAGTTTCATTGGAGTACAATCTCGTGGATGATCACGGGAGGTCGCGAGGGAGCCCCCCGCCCCCGCCCCCGCCTGCCGCGCACCCCCCGCCGCTCCCCGGAAATAGCTGCCATTAACGAATAAAGAAAGGTATTTTCCACCTGATAACACTGTTTGCTTACGTTTGGTGCGAGACGTTCGAGTGTTCTCTGTTATTGGATTGAATGAGAGTTCTTGTGAGCACGAGCGTACCTGCTTGAGACAAGGCCCGCGTTGTGTGCTCTTGTATCGTGAATCAGGTTTGTGCGCGCTTGTACAGCCGCGGGCTCAAACTTGTAAACAGATACATCATTCTATAATGACAGGACCTCTAATATGATAAACTTATGATTCGGTATATTAACCGAAAACGAAGCCGATCATTCGGATTACGAGTTACAACATAACCTTCGACAGAAGCCGAAGGTTATGAAGACCCTCATAAAGACATGTAATTCCTAATCCACCCCCTGCATGATGGCTGGCGCTGGGCTACGTCAACGTCGGTGCTGTGATTCCCAAAACGAAATAAGATGATGATTATCTAATAATTTAAAGTTTGCTATAAAGTTGCTACTACTGCTTGGGCGTAAACCATTTTTTTATAGTTCATGTTAGCAAAAGAGTCGGAAGTAGTAATCAACGCATATGGACACCTGCAATAACAGTGGGGTTGCTGTCACAGCTACGGAATGCTTGAATAAAGGGGGAACTGACTATCACGCGCAAAAATCAACACAAAACTAAAACCTTGACTTTAAGAAATCTTCATTAACGCCTTCCATTAACCTTTCCAACATTACCAAAGCAGGCATTTCAAATTTAGAATGGAAATTGTTATTTCAGTCAGTGCGCTTATTTTTGTCATGCATTCACTAAGACAACCTACTTAAAGAGAACAACGATTTCCTGCTGCTAGTTAATTTTGAGTAAATATTTTCAGGATAGTAAACATGTGGGAGCTAGTTGAAAATAACCCAGGTCTGTTGCGGTGGCCGGCGCGCGGCGGCGGGTGAGTATAGTCCTGGGTTTATGTGCACTCCGTAATGAGTCCACACCTGTACACTCCCCCCCCCCTCCCGCGACCCAGACTACACCCCCTTCCACCATTTTATTTGGTTTAAACACACAGCACACTGCCTCAGATAGTTAATTGTGATATAAATTTCAATAGTAATTTGAGCACTTCTTTAGCGTTGTGCAAATTAAAACGCTATTTTATTTGTACCACTTCTACTGGCGGGTTTGTGCTATGCTGGTCTCGCTCTCACAGCTTATTATAATATGCGACCTATGTTGGAATGTTAATAGTAATGTGCAGAGTGTATTATATAGAACTTAGTCATGGCTGTCACTTGTCCTTTGTTCCGACGGGACTTTCCTAAAAATGAGCTAACCTACAACCCTCAATATTCATACTTAATTAACTATCCTAAAACTATATTCTCAGTAACCCGTTTTTGTTAGTAGTATCCATTCTGATACGCCGACATTTTGCCATTACACAATTCTCTAGACAAATTCTTGGAATAATCGCTTCGAACTGCTATTCGTGACTTACCAATTGGACGAAACCTATTCAAATTACATTCGGTATTCAGTATATAACTTTATTACAACTATTAGGCAGTAATAACTATTTAAATGAGATTTGGGTATCGGAGGCGCCGTCCCGCAGGTCGTAACGGGCGAGTTGCGGCCCGGTCCGGCGGAATTTAGCGCGACATAAATACACAGTAGCGGCACTACCGCCCTACTCTCGACTTTTATTGCCGATGATTCTTCTCGTATCGCTCCCCTATTGCAGCGTGTGTGAATTTCTGTTAGTGGAACTGTAGTGGTTATTATCATATTAATTATTTTACTAGCGAACTAGTGTGTTGTAGGGTCTGCAGTTGTTGGGCTATTCAGCTATGTATATTGTACCTACTGTGTGAATCTGATGCTACTGTGTCAGCATATTTAATGTACTGTCCAATAAAATTATATTGCTAGTAAAGTAAAGCTACGACAATTGTTAGTGGTAGTCAAAAGCCAAAAAACCTCGACAGCCAGTTTGTCCTTTAAATACCAGTATCATGCCCAGAAATTCGGTTGCGGAGGTCGGATATTTGTCACTATGTGTAATATACTGATGTTTAGCTGAACGGGCAGATAATAAGCTGACCCCAACATAATTGGGAAGAGACTAGGAGGAGGAATTGATATTAGAAGACAAACTGAGATAAAACCGCAGCGAGCAGTCACATTAATGAGGTATTCGTCTGGGTGAGCTTTCGTGCATTGTATTTTGCGAGGCTGAATCCTGACTATTGCTTATAATTTGTCAAACTTTATTAACTTCTACACTAGTCAATTCATATTACATCACACCGCCTTCCGACAAGGAGTTCCGGCCCCGATCGTGTAGTGACGGCTCCAAGATGTAAGGGCTCTGCGGTTAACAGTAGATAATTAATTTAACAATTAATTCAGCATCAGCTAATACCGCTCCCGTCCGTTATGTCTTGTACAATAAAATATGATTTTGCATTACCGAGGCCCGGCGGCAGCTGGCCAGCGCGGCGGACATAAGTCATCGGCTCACCAACTCCGCCCTGAGTAATTGTTCAGATTATAATATATATATAAATTTGGCTGAAATTTATGATGGCTTAAGACGAGAAATTTATGCGGCGTCTTATTATTGTGACAGCTCATCCCGCGTTGTTGATAGAGGGTGGAGCACGTGGCTCGTATTGATGCTCTGTTGTTATGGGAGGGAACGGCTCCGTCGGGGATCCTCACACACATCCTTCACCTGTGTGGTGTACTATACCACCTGCCACTAATGCACCTAATTTATAAAGAATTTACTGAGTTTATATCGGGCAGAATGAAAACTCATTAGATTATTTAAAAAAAAAGTGAGGTTAACAGTTACCTCAGTTATAAAAGTAACGTACCATGTATCTATTAAAAAAAATGAGATTCTGAATTATGGGAAAAGCTGGAAGGGAATAATTATTCGGGTGTATTGGAGGCTAACACAGTCATTTGCAAACTGTAGGTTTGTGTTTGTGTTCGCACTTGGAGGTGCCCGGAGGGAATCGCGCGTGGACCGGTAATTACCGACTGTATTATGCTGTGAATGTCAAAACAGGCGACGTGCGCACCATGTACGGACGGCTACACATCGAGCTATAAACTACCAGGATAGGCTGGCCTTGAATTGTACAGAAAACATTTGCAGAGGAAGGTCAGTCTAAACTGGATTTGTATAGCTTGATGTGTAGCCGTGTTTAATGCGGAAATTAACAAGCATAACACTTAATTACACTATATTTACCATAGGTATACAATTATACATATTATAACTATCTTCTCATTGAGTGTAGAGAGCATTAGTTATCATGATTGTGTTCTCACTAGGTAGGAACTGGTTTTAAAGTCGTCTGCATTAAAATCACTTTAAACACCCTGATTACTCTCACACACACGTCACAGATAGGCATACATAATATATAATCTACACGCTTTTTTCTTAAGGATACGCAGAAGCAACAGAACGCCATGTCACGATTGTTACGTGTTATTCTTGCTCGTCATATAAATATAAAATATAGCAACATCTGATGTAGCGACATTCCGCAATATAAAGAGGCGACCGATGCGAGTCACGACCTCGTAGTTCCACCAATTTTAATACTTCCTAGTTGATTGACGGCTCGGTGTCATCTTGAATTACGAGTGATATTAGTACTGCGCCACTTGATACGCCCGATATTGATACTCCAATCCGTGCTCCAATCAGATTGAGAGCTCACTTTGTAAATATTGTTTAGAATTACACGATTTTATTAAAATCAACTTATAGGTATCCAAAGGACGCTCCAGATCCATCTCTGGATAAAATTGAATTTTAGAGTTGTTACATCAGAAGGTACCTAGGATAGAGAAATTGGATTTAAAGATGTTATATGTATAACAATATCATTTTTATCTAAGTCCCTCTTAATAAAAATGTATACCTATCTCTTTTCTCGCGGAGTAAAAAAAAATTAATAATAATATAATATAATAATAATCGAAATAATTGTGAATAGACAAAAGGAACTGGATTGGCTCGCTTGACCGACAGTTAAGATATGAGGTCCAAATCCCAGAGCCCACTACCAAAATCAAACGTTTGACGTTTGATTTTAAATGTAAACAAAACAGTAATGAATGCTGATACTGTAATATCCAATAACGAAGCAGGTATTCAGCGGCAAATCTTTTTTAATTTTGGGTTAAGAGACAAGAGTCAATGCAAAACAAAAATATAAATCATGAACTTTGAATCGACCGTGGGGTCTGAAAAACTTTGGTGTTAGGAAAACATGCGATCCGTCAGCCGAAACTGCGTTGTTGGATTGTTGTAGTTACTCCCTGGTAAGAAAAGGATGTCATTAGAGATATCTCGCGTATGACTCCAACACAAGCTCGGACGAGATGCAACAAAACGTAATGTTATCCGTTAATCACTTTTTACGATACCCTCGGGGACAGCGAAACCAGCCTGCTTACACACAATCCACGCAGTCATCGCTCGCGGTATGATTTATCACAAAATAATTTTAATTTGAGCCTGTTTTCACCTCTTTTTTTTCAGCTCGGGCCTTGCTACTTCTCGTATGAATTTTTGTTTCCTGACATTATGATATTTAACAAATCGGTAACAAGGGATTACTTTTTTTCCTGTTTTCAGTTAGGTATCTACATAAGTGATGTCTTTGATGTTTTCAGTGGCTTTGATCATTTTTATCATGTTATTTTTTCACAATAACTGTATCAAAAGAAGATTCAAATTTAAAATATAATAAATAAAATTAACTCAGTTATCAAACCATGTGAGTTTTTAAAATTCACATGTTTTGATAACTTTCAGTTATTGTTATCCCTGTATTTTCAAAGTCAGGTATTTCAGCAAAGTGAACTTGAAACCAAACTGACGAGTCACTGAATATGTTATACTGAAAATATTAATATAGATACCAAAAATATTACTCTGAATTTCCAGTCTATGGTAAGATAAGTAAATAGTACCTTCGTTTTAAATCAATCGCGTACCGAACTCCTTACGTCATCACCTTCTTACGTAGGTTTGTTTGGCTGTAACTGACTTCGTAAATACTTGGATAAAGGGATATATTCTCCTCAGGGATAACGCCCTAACAGCTACTAGTAAAATATTTGTATTACGCGATAATCAGCCTGTATAAGGTAATATTTGAGGTTTTTGTTATACGAGTCCCGCGGGCCTGGGGCTCGGGGCTCAGGCTCGGGGCTCGGGGCATGCTGGCGCTAGGCCGGCCTTGTACACTTATATAAGGCTATAAATTATAATGACGCTCTCATTCACCTACATAGTCATCTCACCCGAATATTTCGTAACATTAGTGAGGGTTTTTATAACATATTTTTGCCCGTCTATAATGGCTTGCAAATGGTGATCACTACTTAATACATATAAATGTGTCGTATTCGTTTACCATATTTACACTGTGGGGGTCTCAAAACACCATAACAAGTAACAGAAATACTTCACAGTAAGTAACACCTATTATTGTACACTTAGTATGCAATTAGTCTAAGAATCTTCATGGAAGCGTTGACCTTCCACGTCGTAAGTCTGTCTAAAGGTTCTGACAGCCAAGTGAAGTAGACGTGAGGTTCAGCTCCAGTGAAACATCAAAAGTTCGCGAGCCACGCCTGACTCGTGTTAACGAACAATGAGTGTTGCAGATTGCGTAAAGGCGACAGCAAACAGCACCAGCTCCTCGAGCAAGTGCAAGGTGAGTGCACGCCGAGCAGCTAGTGATTGGACTAGACTACTTTAAGAGCGAAAGTCTGGGTATACCTCGCCAAAGGTAGCCTTGTCAAAATGTACAGTTAGGGCCTAGGGCAGCTCACTGTAGCCCTGGGCTCGTACTTGATTGAAGTTGACTTCTTAAAAATAGTATTTCAAGTGCTTTTGCTGTGAACCATGTTGTGACAAAGACTTTGAAAGATCAATTATTCACTTTGAGTTGATCTCCTTAAAAAACATAAAAATAATAGCAAAGCAGTAGTTTGAGTTTATGTGGTTTCCCAAATTTGGTTTTTATAAAAAAATATTTATAAATACTAAGCCTTTTGGTGTTTCTAACAAAATTGACGTTTAGCATACATTGCGGGCCACGCTCGCTGGCAACACATTTGCACACACACATATGTTTTAATATTATGTATGTGTTGTTCTGTCATCAATTTGCTTTTAATACGTTGGACAGTGTTAACGTTAATGATGAATAATTTAGGCGGTCCCGGGGCGCTCTCGGGCGGACTCCACAACACAAGGCGACACAGAAGGCTTACAATGTACTCCTATAATCAGACTATACATTACACTGTACGCAAAAATAAAGGGCTTACAATGTACTCCTTGCATCCTTAATTGAAGATAAGATATGCCTAAATAGCAAAAAGCAATTTGAACTCGCTACATCTTAAATAATACTTCATACGTCCACTTGAAACGTAGGCAGTGTCAGGTGTTAAAAGTGAGAATTCTGAGTTTATATTATACGCTCCGAGATGAGCGTGCGCCATTAGGCCGCGCCCGCGCCGCCATTACTACGCCTCCCATATAAATTATGAGATCAACCAACAAAAGTACTCACCGGCTACAATATAGACCTCGCTAGCGTCATGCCGCGGTCTCACCCGTAAAACGTCTAGTTATCTCACACTAACCTCAAGAGCTCGTTACGAGAGTGTTATGCATACAGTTGAGAAGTGTGTCTTTTCTAAACAATTTTTTACTATACATTTCCATGTAAAGTAAGCCGAACCAGTTTTAGTTAAACGTGGGTGTTTATTTTATAATATCGAATAAATGAATCTACTCATCTACTTCAACAACTAGGGTTAAGCTACTTACAATTTCATTTATTATTTTTAAAAATAAACTAAATACTTTTAGTATGACTGTGAAGGGTGATCGTAAAAAATCGTCGCAAATACGCGTCGCGACACAAATGACCGCTGTGAATTATGTGCGTTTTAATTCGCGCGGCGGCGCTGCGTCTACCATTTGTCAAAAACAATCACACATAAAACAATGAGGCGTGTCATCGGCGCGCGACAAATCGACGCCGCCGCACTGTAACGCGACAAAAATCCCGCGAATAATATCACGCATCATACGTCACCGCGAACACAATGCACGCCCGGCCGCCAGCCATGCACGCTTTTATTTAATCATTGCGGCAACCAGACAACCAGGACCACCAACCATACACAAATATATACTTTAATAATGCAAGTTGCTTTGCTATATTTATTTATTTTCGGAATGCAGTGCTGAAATGTGTGCGCTTTACTACAGGCCGCTTTGAATTTCAGTTTAGATACAACCTTAAATTAAACTCGACAGTTCTCTCCGTTCGGTTCCCCGGCAGATCTAGTCGGTTGGTTCCGAAATATTTCCCAGCTTAAGTTGACCTAGTAACTTACCGCATGCTTTGCCCACACCGAGTATTTCGAGCGCCACAAAACCGCGGATGCAGTTACGCCCGAATAATTTGCTCGTATGGGTAATATAATATTATTAATGTTTGCATATAGGTAGTTGAACACTGAACTTTATGTTTAATATATTAACTTATTCAATGCGAAGTAAGTCGACGCAAAGTAGAGTATTACGGAAATTGGAATGTAAAAGTATCACGCATCAACGTCGCTCGGATGAAACATAACGTCAGATTCAGAAGCAATCGCATTTGGAGAGGGACCCAGTGCGTTGCGGCGCGGCTCGGTACGGTGCGGTGCGGTGCGGCGGATAAGTGGGTCGTACCGAGTCGCCGTACTGACAACAAACGTGGAAACAATGCAGAGAAAAAAGTGAGTGGAGGCGAGCGCGGTGATGCGTGTCGCAATCCGTGTAACAACGCGCGGCTGATTGCCCCTGAAAGGGTGAAGCGAAACAAAAAAAATGTGTACCGCCCCTCTGTATATTGCTGATTAAAACAGAGCGACAGTACAAAGCGATTATCGGACCGTACATCGTCGTCTATTACTTTACCCGCGCCATCCCCGCCCCTCACCGCCCCGCCCCGCCCCACAGCCTCGTCGTCATTTGTTTGCTACAGATAACTCTCGCAATGGATTAATTTGTTATCATTACACTTTATTTAATTATTCATTTTATACACAACCTTTCATGACGAAGATGAATAGGAACAGGCTGCATTGTACCGGAACTCAGTTAAATATTTAACCTATATTGGTAACATTGTGATCTCATTTCTGTCATACACTATACATAAAAAACATAACATACCATCACGCCTGTATTCCCCGAAGGTTTAGGCAGAGGTATACTAATGTATACCCACGCTTCGCCGATATGTTTAGGTCCCATGTAATAGGGGGCGAGCCTATTGCCATTAAGCGGGCACAAATCCAAACTCCGGGTTGCTACAGAGAATTTCATAGAAAAACTCAATAACACTTTGCTCGACCTGGGAATCGAACTCAAAACCTCTAGCGTAGCAGTCGCTCTTGGGACTACTAGACTAACGAGGCAGTCATTATTCCATAAAAAATGTACCTACCTGTTTTATTGAAGCGACTAACTAGCTCTAAATGTTTTAAGCTAAGAATAATTATATTTTTATGAAACAGTTACGGTTCACAGCTTTTGAGAGCAAACTAGCTATCAACTATGGTGCTCGTGGATAATTTAGCCATATATGTATCACTGAAGAATTATCAGAATCATTCGTTCTGAATATTACTCCTATCTTTTTATAATATAATTTTAGAATTATATTATAAAAAGATAGGAGTAATATTGATTACACTTATATACTTATATTAGACTTAGGTCTAATATAAGTATATAAGTGTAATCACGAAGTTTAGAACAAGATTTAAGGATGACATAACTTTAATGACAATGTAACATGACATTCACACTGCAACCATGCTACACTGCTACGCTGCTACGATGCTACGCTGCTACGGCAACGATTTACGCGCTACGACACACGTTAAAATGTCACTTCACGTGAAATGTCAGCTGTTTCCCGAAATTTCAGAGCTAAGATGAAATCAGGGAAACGCGTCACTGCGGATTTACCATTACATAATTTATATTAAAAAAAAGCTACTAGCAATCAATGGGACGCACATTACCTACTGGTATACAACAAGTATCCTAACCTCTCGTACTAAGCTAAAATGCTAAAAGCTAAGACGAGTGGGTTCACGGTGGTAGTGCACAGGGTTTGGAACCGGCAACTACAATGAACCACAAGTCCGATGCCCTTAGCCATTAGGGTACCACTGCTTTGGAAATAAAATAATTGAAAAAAGTGGATCATATTGATACTTACGTCGTGTAACCAGGAGAGTTTTCTGGCGGGCGGGTTGGCGCGCACGTGGCACTCGAAGTACACGTCGTCGCCCTCCTTGATGTCGCCGGCGGCCAGCGAGCTGCCGAGCCGCAGCCGCACAACCGGGGGGTCTGCACCGAACCACACCATATACTTAATATAACTACTAATACCACGGATATCACTAGGTACTAATACGGCGACCACTGCGGCCGCATTTGATATACAGAAGAACGAATTAAGTGTACTTTTAGAATGGATACTTTACTTTCCAGATGACAAAAGAAGTGTTCTGATGGTTTATAGACTATCCGGGTATGTATATTTATAAAAAATATTTTGTAAAGTAGGTTATTATAATCTTAAGTGATTAATATGCTTTACTGTAAAATATATCAGTTCATTGCTGAACGTAAGCTTCTCCAGACAAGCGCCACAAGCTACAATCTTATTTCCCCGTATTTAGTCCCTTCACAATACGTAATGGGTGTTCCTAATCACAAAGATGAGTTAGTGGATAAAATACAGCTTTCAAGCAGAAAATAATATAGAGTGAAATAATAAGAATTACAGTATTCATCATATTTTATACGATGAATACTGTAATTAAAAGGGATTTGAAAAAGTTTAAAAAATGTGTGCGGTATAACATAAAAGCAGTTTAATTTCAATAAGTAAGTCGTCGTAAGTGAGGCACACTAAATTGTTTTGTAGCTTATCAAGTAACGCGTGCGGTGGCTGCGGGTGCGCGGCGCGCCACAGCTCACGCGCTTGGAAAAACATGTCTGGGAACAACTGGTACATACTTCAGTTCACACTCATTAGCGTGTTTTATTTTCAACTGACTTCAAAAAAGAGGAGGTTCTCAATTCAAGAATGTATGTTTTTTGTATGTTTGTTACGCGATCATTTCACCAATAATAAAAAAATAATTTCGTTTGGTAGGTTACACTTCAGAGGTAGTCTCATTCGTATTGTATCGAAATCGGTCAAGCAGTTTTTAAAAAATCAACAAAAATCTGAAAATACAGAAAATGATACGAAATACAATATATATTGTATAGATCGATGATATTATCGTTTATTTCGAAACCTTATTGTCTCATTAAATCGGTGCGTTTTTTTTTACCTACCCATATTTTAAATAAACAATAATATTCTACTTCCCACTAAAAAAGTAAAAATAATATAACTTTTGACAAAAAAGTAAAACCACCTTCAAAGAATTATTAAAAATAACAATATTATGTCTAATACAATTTCGGTAGTCGTTCACTTTTATTTGAGCGGATCTTCACCACCAAATTCGTAAACTGTTTTAGACATAATAAATATTATTACGAGTATGGTTATTATTTTTAGAAGGCGCTTTAAATTTTTTGTTTCAAGTTATTTATTAAGTAACTAGATTTCCAACCGCAGCGTCGCCCGTGTGGACAACACGATTTTAACTGTTTAGTTTTTTTCAGTTCAGGCGGTAGAAAGTAGAAAGTCGAGGCGAGAGTCGAGTCGAGTCGGAAGTTGAAAGTAGAAGTCGAAGTCGGAAGTCGGAAGTCGGAAGTCGGAAGTCGGGAGTCGAGTCGAGTCGGAAGTTGAAAGTCGAAGTCGGAAGTCGGAAGTTGAGTCGAAGTCGGAAGACGGAAGTTGGGAGTCGAGTCGAAAGTTGGAAGTCGGAAGTCGGAAGTAAGTCGAAGTCGAAAGTCGGGAGTCGAGTCGAGTCGAAAGTTGGAAGTCGGAAGTTGGAAGTCGGAAGTCGGAAGTTGAGTCGAAGTCAGAAGTCGGGAGTCGGAAGTCGGGAGTCGATCCGAGTCAAGTTGAAAGTCGAAGTCGAAGTCGAAGTCGGAAGTCGGAAGTCGGAGGTCGGAAGTCGGAAGTTGAGTCGAAGTCAGAAGTCGGAAGTTAGAAAAAGTCGGAATTCGGAAGTTGGAAGTCGCAAGTCGGAAGTAAAAGTCAGAAGTTAACTCGAAGTCGGAATTCGAGTCGAGTCGAAAGTTGGAAGTCGGAAGTCGGAAGTTGAGTCGAAGTCAGAAGTCGGAAGTTGGAAGTCGCAAGTCACAAGTCGGGAGTCGAAAGTCGGAAGTCGGAAGTTGGAAGTCTGAAGTCAGAAGTCGGAAATCGAGTCGAGTCGAAGTCGAAGTAGAAGGTCTAAAGTTGAAAGTTGAACTAGAACTCGAACTCGACTTTCGGCTTTCGACCTTCGACCTTCGACTTTTTACTCGCTCTCGACTCGACTTTCGGCTTTCAGCTTTTGGCTTTCGGCTTTCGGCTTTCAACCTTCGACCTTCAGCTTTCGGCTTTCGGCTTTCGACTTTCGACTCGCTCTCGACTCGGTTTCCGGCTTCCGGCTTTCGGCTTTTGGCTTTCGGCTTTCGGTTGTCGGCTTTTGGCTTTCGACCTTCGACCTTCGACTTTTGACTCGCTCACGACTCGGCTTTCGGCTTTCAGCTTTCGGTTTTCGGCTTTCGGCTTTCGATTCGCTCTCGACTCGGCTTTCAGCTTTCGGCTTTCAGCTTTCGGCTTTCGGCTTTCAGCTTTCAGCTTTCAGCTGTCAGCTTTCGGCTTTCGACTATTGACTCGACTTTCGACTTTCGGCTTTCGGCTTTCAACTTTCGACTCGCTCTCGACTCGGCTTTCAGCTTTCGGCTTTCGGCTTTCAGCTTTCAGCTTTCAGCTGTCGGCTTTCGGCTTTCGACTATTGACTCGGCTTTCGGCTTTCGGCTTTCGGCTTTCAACTTTCGACTCGCTCTCGACTCGGTTTTCAGCTTTCGGCTTTCGGCTTTCGGCTTTCGGCTTTCAGCTTTCAGCTTTCAGCTGTCGGCTTTCGGCTTTCGACTATTGACTCGACTTTCGACTTTCGACTTTCAACTTGATTTTCGGCTTTCAGCTTTCGGCTTTCAGCTTTCGGCTTTCGGCTTTCGGCTTTCGGCTTTCGGCTTTCGGCTTTCGGCTTACAACTTTCGACTCGCTCTCGACTCGGTTTTCAGTTTTCGGCTTTCGGCTTTCGGCTTTCAGCTTTCGGCTTTCGGCGGTCGGCTTTCGGCTTTTGACTTTCGACTCGACTTTCAACTTTCGACTTACGACTTTCGACTTTCGACTCGACTTTCGACTGTCGACCTTCGACCTTCGACCTTGGACCTTCGACCTTGGACCTTCGATCTTGGATCTTTAACTTTCGACTCGCTCGCGACTCGGTTTTCAGCTTTCGGCTTTCGGCTTTCAGCTTTCAGCTTTCAGCTTTCGGCTGTCGGCCTTCGGCTTTCGACTATCGACTCGACTTTCGACTTTCGACTTACGACTTTCGACTTTCCTCTTTCCACTTTCAACTTTCGACTTTCGACTTTCGACTTTTGACTTTTGACTTTTGACTTTCGACTTTCGTCTTTCGACTTTCAACTTTCGACTTTCGACTGTCGACCTTGTGGACCTTCGATCTTGGACCTTTAACTTTCGACTCGCTCTCGACTCGGCTTTCGGCTTTTGGCTTTCGGCTTTCGCCTTTCGGCTTTCGAATCGACTTTCGACTGTCGACCTTCGATCTTCGACCTTGGACCTTCGATCTTGGACCTTTAACTTTCGACTCGCTCTCGACTCGGCTTTCGGCTTTCGGCTTTCGGCTTTCAACTTTCGACTCGCTCTCGACTCGGTTTTCAGTTTCCGGCTTTCGGCTTTCGGCTTTCAGCTTTCAGCTTTCGGCTTTCGGCTGTCGGCTTTCGGCTTTCGACTTTCGACTCGACTTTCGACTTTCGACTTTCGACTTTCGACTTTCGACTTTCGACTTTCGACTTTCGACTTTCGACTTTCGACTTACGACTTACGACTTACGACTTTCCTCTTTCCACTTTCGACTTTCGACTTTCGACTTTCGTCTTTCGACTTTCAACTTTCGACTTACGACTTTCGACTTTCGACTTTCAACTCGACTTTCGACTGTCGACCTTCGACCTTCGACCTTGGACCTTCGATCTTGGACCTTTAACTTTCGACTCGCTCTCGACTCGGCTTTCGGCTTTCGGCTTTCGCCTTTCGGCTTTCGGCTTTCGGCTTTCGGCTTTCGCCTTTCGGCTTTCGGCTTTCGGCTTTCGGCTTTCGGCTTTCCGCTGTCGGCTTTCGGCTTTTGGCTTTCGGCTGTCGGTTTTCGGCTTTCGACCTTCGACTTTCGACTCGCTCTCGACTCGGCCTTCGGCTTTCGGCTTTCAGCTTTCGACTTTCGACTTTCGACTTTCGACTTTCGACTTTCGACTTTCGACTTTCGACTTTCGACTTTCGACTTTCGACTTTCGACTTTCCTCTTTCCTCTTTCCTCTTTCCTCTTTCCACTTTCCTCTTTCCTCTTTCCAATTTCCAATTTCGACTTTCAACTTTCGACTTTCGGCTTTCGGCTTTCGGCTTTCGGCTTTCCGCTGTCGGCTTTCGGCTTTCAACTTTCGACTTTCGACTTTCGACTTTCGACTTTCGATTCTCGACTTCGACTTCCACTTTCGACTTTCGACTCGACTCGATTTTCGACTCAACTTTCGACCTTCGACTTTCAACTTCAACTTCGACTCTAACCTTCGACCTTCGACCTTCGACTTTCGTCTTTCTACTTTCGACTCGCTCTCGACTCGACTTTCGACTTTCTTCTTTTTACTTTCGACTTTCGACTTCAACTTCGACTTCGACCTTCGACCTTCGACTCGACTTTCGACTATCGACTCGCTTTCGACTCGACTTTCGACTTTCGATTTTCAACTTTCGACTTTTGACTTTTGACTTTTGACTTTCGACTTCGAATTCGACCCTCGACCTTTAACTTTCGACTCAACTCGACATTATAAAATAATTACTCATCTACGCCGTTAAGGGGTGATTTAAAAAAAACCTTAAATAAGTCCTGAACTTTGACCTTCGACTTTCGACTCGACTCGATTTTCGACTCAACTTTGGACCTTCAACTTTCGACCTTCGACTTTTGACTTTCGACTGTCGACTCGACTCAACTTTCGACTTTCGCCTTGACTTTCAACTTCCGACCTTCGACCTTCGACCCGACACGAAATTATAATTACTCTTTCCATGCCGTTAAGCGATTAAATTAAAAAACCCTTATATATACGTTTAAATTACGTTTCTTTAATTATATTAATAGCATAAATATTAAGTTTCAAGTAATTTTGATAATAAACAATAAATTTTCCATACCAATATTTTACCCATTTAAGGGATGAAATCAAAAAAATATTTAACGGCGTGTTTTATTATTTTATATTTAGAGGCTAAATACAAAATTTCATTCATTTCAAATTAAAAATGACAGAGTTTCATACAAATTTTAAACCCCCATTGCACTCCTTTAGGGCATGAATTTCGAAAAATGCTTTCTTAAATGACGCTTACAGTATAAGGGTGCATTTTTTGTTAATTTTGTTGGCGAATATTTTTCTTCAGTTTTCATGCAAAATAAGGTCCCGGTAAAAGAATAGAAGGTTCTAGCTTTGTACTTTCTATTTTGATACCAGGCCCTTATTTTGCACGAAAACTGAAGAAAAATATTCGCCACCAAAATTTACAAAAAATGGACGTTGTTGATATTTACCCATAAAATCAATATCCCCTCAAAATTTGAAACTTCTATCATTTGTGGTTTCGGCTGGGCGATGATATTTACGAGTATAAAGATAGATAGATCTATTTGCAAAGTCGCTATGAAAATTTCTCCTTACTTTTTGAATGCGTGTGACGTAACGTTATGGGTTGTGAATGTTATACTAGAGATATGAACTCACAGACGACGTTGATGGTCCAGGAGGTGTCCATACTGAGCGTGGTGACGTTGGGGTTGTCGGCGCGGCAGGTGATGGGTTTGCCGTCGTCGTCCAGCGTGGGCACGAAGCTCATCACGCTCACTGTCAGGTTGTCGCGCAACTCCTCCTGGAACAACACACATATTAAACATTAGTATTTTTTTTCTTATGGCATAACTTGGCAAACGAGCAGGCGTGCCACCTGATGGCAAGTAGTCAGTCACCCATGGACATCTGCAATACCAAAGGATTTGTAGATACCTTGCCGAGCCTATTTAGGGAAGAGGAAGGAGAATATGAGACGGAAGGGGACTGAGGAATGAAATTAGGAAAATCGTAGATCTTCCTTGGACAAACACTGTATCAAACTTAACATACCATCACGTCTGTATTCCCCGAAGGGTTATTCAGAGGTGTACTAATGTACACCCACACTTCGCCGGTATGTTTTAAGTCTCAGATAATAGGGGGCGAGCCTATAACCATTAAATCAAATCCGAATTACCACTGTATCAAAGTTGTTAAAAAATATAGTTTCTACAAACAAAAATTGTTTCGCACTAGTGTTGGTTTGTTGCCAGTCACTATCCCGTTGCTCCGGCTGTCCGAGTGTCCGGGTGTCCGGCTCGGTGACTCGCGTCGATTACGAATCAATCGCGTGACGTGGCGGCTGCGCGCCGCGCGCCGGTGCGTTCGCGCGCTGCTAATGTCAGTGTTCACGCTTCATATCGCACCACCGGCGCGGGCGGCACTTTCTGATTGACGCCCATTATCTCGATTCTATTCGTGTAAAATGTTCTGTTTGAAAAATTGACAGTACCTTTAATGCTATTAGAATTGAATCGGATTAATTTCAGATTTAAATTAACTTCTTTTTCAAAAAAGTCTCTCGTCCCCATGCTTCTAGCAACTACCGGTGCACTGAATATTTTGTTTCCATTCAAATTCATTTATTCAATTTAGTCTCGTTACGAACACTTAATGAAAGTCGCTCCGCTGGATTATGTATAGATACTCCCACACCACGGGCACCAACAAAAGAAACCACTCAATTGATATTATGGATGTGTAGCATTTCTCTTTAGAAGTCACATGAAATCGCACCTTAATCTGTTGAAATATGATGTTTATTATACTACTTCCATGCTTCTACGCATTAATAGAACGTTGCCATTTAATGCCACTATGGTCAGAGATACTGTTGGTATTTTTTTCGTAGTACAGACCGGCAGCCGGCCGGTCGTGAAGCCATGTAGCAAGCGAGGGTTAGTCGTTAGTAAGTAGTGAGCGAAGTGTTCAGTCAACACTAAGCCTGGCGGTCGCTTCGCCCGGCACACGCTGCCGCGATGCCAGATCGCTCGGTCAACTGCATCGCATTTTTTATGCCTTAAATTAAAATCCCGCTCCGACTTTAAAGGGTTATTCAGGCTATTTAGGGTTATTGTTGGTTTACTTGGCAACCGTTTGACGAGATTTATTATTAGTGTTCAATGTTAAATATTGTTTTATTCATAACGGATTACATCGCGTTCAGATTATAAATATTATATGATGTTTCAGATTCTTTAAAACATCCTCCCTGTTATTAATACGAATATAACATGTTAAAACCACCCTCTTTTAATGGAGTTTATCAATGGATACGGGAAAATCAATTGAATAAATCTGCCTAGCTTAGAGAGCAGGGTTTAAATGGGTTGTATCTAGCATAAGCCTTTTTATATATGCAGCTACTTTACCATTGTACTTATATGTAAGCCTACACCAATCAATAAAGATAATTATTATTTATTTATTTAGCTGTGGTAGAAGGTAAAATCAGTACTAAAAATAATGTCTAATGTACAGAAATCTACTTCCATTTCAGAATTCTCATATGTTAATTATAATTAGGTGTCTAATTCCACAAACGTGTTGTGGTATACATAAGTATGTACTAGTAGGTGTGTGGGTGAGTTGGGCAGGCTCCAGTTGTCCACTGACCGCAGCTTAATTAATACGTGCAGGTTGCATGTATATGTACCTATGTACAAGTTTACTTGCTGAGACGCTAGGGGCCGCTATAACATAGCAAATGAACAGGTCAAGGAAATGGATCTACCTAAATGTTATAAATCAAATTTATAAATAATTATATAACATTCTATAATATTGAAAAAGTTATAATATAACGTAACAATACTTTTATTGAAGTACCGTTTAGTTTTTTTTATCAAATACTAGCTTTCCGCCCACGGCTTCGCCCGCGTGGTTTATTGGCTTTTCTATACTAAAATATGTATGTATTATACATATAAACCTTCCTCTTGAATCACTCTATCTATTAAAAAAACCGCATCAAAATCCGTTGCGTAGTTTCAAAGATTTAAGCATACAAAGGGACATAGGGACAGAGAAAGCGACTTTGTTTTATACTATGTAGTGGAGGAGCATGGTTACGAACCTAAAGTATCCCTTATCTTATCTATCTTATCAGTACACGTCTGCCTAACACTTCGGGGATAGTATGTTAGATTGATTTATATTAATTTGGGATCGTTACGATGCATGCACAATTATATTTCTATAAAATATTTACATTTTAGAGACGTACGAATTTCCAAACCACAATCCTCCTCCCTTGTTATCAAAATTAATAGTGGCATAGCATCGTAGCTCGTAGCGTCGTAGCAGCGTAGCACGTAGCAGCTACGCTTCCGTAGCCGTACATATTGGCTACACTTAATTCTTTGTAATGTTGTAATAGGTGAAAATGTTCATAATACGAGCTCGCATATCTCTTGACGTGTATCATCACGGTGTACGTACTACGTGTCGACGCGCGACAGGCAGCGCGCGGCACGATCACGTGTGCGCGATAAATCCCCGGCAGGCGCGCGTGCGCACGTCCGACCCTCAATGTATGTTATAAAGCTACGAGTTATTTCTGTTTCTATTCCCCACTTTATGCGACACTCTTTTACTTATTGTGCTTTACTAGAATGCAGCGCTCTTGAGCTCTGATGAAAGCTCCATCCGAAGCTCTCTTTTGATGGCACTTCTATTTGGTTGTTTTCGGAATGTATTTGAGACATAATTACATTTTGACTGAGCCTCAGTTTCAAAAGCTTGCATGGATTTTTTCAAAGCAGCGTTATTAAAACCTGTCACTAGGCATATTCTTAAATTGCACCATATACGTAGGTACGTATGTTTCTAGTAGGTAAACATTTTAAATTGGAAAGTCTCATGTTAAATAAAGAAAGGATGTGGCATCTAAAGTTAAAAGCGCCCGTATAATGGTGTAGATGGGGTGAAGAAGTATTACCGTTATTACTGAGATAAGCTCACTAAGACGTTAGAAACTAATTTTCCCAACGAAGTAGTCATAAAAAACAATTCAGAGGAGGAAGCGAGTTAAGCCATTCGTTCGGAAGATGGCGGTGACTGCAAAAATCTTAATCACAGCTGAGTCAGCGTGTGTGGTGCGGGCTCTGTCCCGGCTGGCGCGCGGCCAGCGCCGCTACTTAATAAGCGCGGCGATCGCGGCGCATATTTACTTGCGCGACACACGCGCGACAGACTTATTATAGAGAGACGATTGACTCTATAATAGGGAATTCTTTTTTTTATTGTGGATGTCGGCTGACGAGCAGAAGAGTTGCCCGTGGCTTCGCCCGCATAGGATGTCGGAATAATAAATAACCTTTATTAATTGGGAATAATATAGCTTTTTAATGATATTTTCAGAATTGATCAATGACAAACAAACAAATCTTTTCTCGTTCACTGTTATTACTATATAGATAGCAGGTTTCGAAAATATTCAGTTTAACGTCACTAGTATGGGTCATCTTAATCTTATATAACAGCACAAATTACACGTATGTATGTTAGTATGGGCAGTACAGTGCCGCGAGAATGTCGCGCGCTGCGCTTCACTGCCGCGCATAACTCCTCATTATGAGGGGCGCAACGTTGTTGGCTCAAAAGTGTGCCGCGCGCCACTGTGTTATGGCAAGCTTTACGGCTGCTAGTTTTAAGTTTCGTTGCATTATTGTATCACGCCGGCTGCCAGAAGGCAGGCATAACGCAACAATAATCATCTTTTTGTTTAGAGACTTTAAAGATAGTAGCGCTATAAAACTTGCATGTTAAACGCCTCCTGACAGAAGATTTTGTTACTAAAAGATCAGAGAAAATTTAAAGATGAATTTAAATCATCCGAAAAAATAATTCAATACAAATTATAGTATAGACACACTTCTTCTTTACACGCAACTTCGCTTTTATTCAAAAAACTCTATTGATAATAATATCGCAAAAATATTTTTATACCTGTTCAATTTCTAATATTATTTTTTATCGGTTTTATAACAATAATAATAATACGCAGTACTCCTAGATACGGCGCGTATTGTCAGGAGGTTCCTCTCTCTGGGGCCCTGACCACCGGTGGCTTGGACTCTGCTCCCGACACCGGTGGACTACTATTTTTATATTTTTAAATGTTTTTTATTTATCATCTGTGTTTTATAAAAATATTTAAAAATGTAAACAATATGGGTAAACTTTAAATAAATGGAATAATAATAATAAATTTTTATTTTCAGATGAAACTCCATACAATTAACAATAATCATAATTATAATATTCTATTTCTGTTTTATTTATATTTGTTCTATTTCTGTTTTGATGGCAATATTTAATTTATACTAATATAATAAAAGAAGTAAAGTTTGTGAGTTTGTAAGGGGTAATATCTAAAACGACTGAACCGATTTTGAAAATTATTTCATCAATAGAAAGCATTTACACATTATTTCTGAGTGGCATAGGCTATATATTATCCCGTTAAATGAAAAGAAACGCATCGTCCACACGGGCGAAGCCGCGGGCGGAAAGCTAGTATAAAATAAGAACAATGATCAGAATTGTAATCAAAATAATAATGCCTTAGTAAGTTGTGTACGTGGTGCAGTGTGTTGTGTACAAACCGTGCTTGATATTACGAAGCCTCGGTCCGGGGCCACTGCGAGCATTACACTAACTAAATACAATTAGCATTGATTATGCAAGGTTATTGTCTTTGTCTTCTTGTTCATAGAGGTCGAGACACAGATGAACTCGGTGTGAGATGATACTTGAGTGTGCGTGATTTGCCTGATCAACTCCAAGTTTCATTTAACAAACGTTTCTTTTAAGAGAATACGTCCCTTAGGGAACTAACTTAGCTTAGTTGATAGCATGCAGAGTTAGACAAGTTGTGTAAACGAAATAATATAATCTATAGGTTATAAAAAATAAATAAATATAAAGAGTGTCCTTTTTTTCCTTGATCACTACATAACTTGAGAACAACTTTACCAATCTAATTCAATTTTTTTTTAAGTTGTTTTACTTTATAGAAATAATTAAATAGAAATAGAATATGGGGAGAAAATATACACAGAAAATTTAAAAATATCTGAAAACTTAACGACTATAACTTTAACTTCGCTTGTTTTTGTTATTTATTCCAATTCGAATTCAATATTTATAAGACATCATAACGGTCAGCTACCTTACATCTTCGGCAAGTGGAGTTTCGTGATTCATAAGCTTCCGAGTGTATTAATGTAGTTGAAGATATGTATTGATTATTATCTGATTGGTTGGTGACGTGTGTCGTCACACCAGCGCCGAGCAAACAATACTAGCTGATACTAGCACGTGGTTATCGTATCAATTCGACTGTGTATGTTGTTGACCTTGGACAACATGTTGACTCAGTGTTGTTTACAGTTTAGCTTGAGCGCCACTTAGCGCTTGATTGTCAATATCTATCACATAACAGGTGTACAAACTCCCTTACTCTATACAGTAGTGCAGGTAGTATATATGCAATGATGACGTAGAACTGATTTTGCGACGACATTGACACTTTTTTAAGAGATTTTGTATATAGATATTCGTATGAAAATCAAATCCGACAACTAAGCGTGTTCTAGGAAAATTATTTCTAAAATAAAAACTAGTAAAACTGTTTTGGTGTCCTGTCAGCACCGCACAGCCTCGCTGTAATAGAAACTCATCAATTTCACGTAACTGACTCCAATAAGAGATAGCTCGTCCGTCCTTCAACAAAAAAGGCTGCGAAGGTAATGTCATTACAAATTGAAGCCAAGTCCGAGCGGGGTCAGCCGAGGGAAGGGGGGGGGGTCAGACGGGAGGGGGACCATTAACGAATATCTCCGTTTAATTAGCGACGTTTCCGGACGGTAATTGCATTTTAAATTGTGCGGAGTGTTTGTTACGCCGACGTCCGTTGATTACGCGCGGCACGTTTATCGATAGGGGATGGCCATCAATCTGTGACCGCCGCCGCACCGCACCGCGCCGCGCCGCTGCTCCTGACACACTGAACAGACTTGGCTAACAATACTTTTTGTTCTGATTCATCTCATTTAAAGGACTATTGATAGCACAGGTCGTAGGGCCCAGCCTACACAGGCACTTAACTTTGTGTAAATTATTTCATCACCGCAGCATCCTCCTTCACACTTTTAGGAGCAAAAAGTGTGAAGGATAACATTGTGAGGAAACCGGCGTCTCATAGAACCAAAAATTCGAAGACATGTGACATCTACCAACCCGCACTGGGCCTGCGTGGTAGATTACGGACCACTTTCTATCACTAAAAGGAGACCTGTGTCCCAGGAGTGGGAACATTATAGGCATCTAATTTTTACAAGCTCATTGCTTGCAAGCTTGTAAAAATGAACGAAGAATTAAGAAAACTTGGTTACACATTAACCCATCTCAACGTCAAGAAAATGCATAAAAACTTATGTTTTTAAATGTATCGTAACACTAACTATATTATAGCATAAAGCCTGTGATGGGGGGGGGGGGCTCTGTTTGATGGCCCGCCCAGGGTCTAGTTTACGAGAGACGCGCCGCTTGCAACCTCTCAGGTACTGTACATAGTTACTTTGACGGGCACAATAGCGCGCATGTTAATGTTTGCTATGCTGGTAGGTGTTCTAGATATTTTAATTATTTTTAGGCGATCATACTTGCGATTGATCGCAAGTATATGTTTTGTGCGTGACGTCACAGTCATCATCCTCAACCCATTACATTGTCCCACTACTGAGCACGGGTCTCTTCTCAGTACCAGAGGGATTATAGTCCGCCACGTTAGCCTACTGCGGGTTGGCAGACTTCACACGCCGTTAAGAAAATCTCTCAGGCATGCGGGTTTCCTCACGATGTTTTCCTTCCACGTTTAAGCGCGTGATAATTAATTATTAATACGCACATGACTTCGAAATGTCAGAGGTGCATGCTTTGGATCCGAACTCGAGACCTTTGACTTGGCAGTCACAGTAATTATACATTTAAATGTTTATTTGTGTACCAGCTGACCCAACAAACGTTGTCCTGTCTTAGCTATAAATATTCAATTTGATAATAAATAATTAAAAAACTTGGGAATTGAAAATTCTTACTCGTTAAGTTTCTGATATTTTCCAATATTTCTTTCCTTAAGAACCTTCTACAAAGTATAAGGAAACTTTAAAAAGAAGATGTATGAAATCGGTAGTCTTTCTCAAGTGATGGCGTGATTAGAGAGATTAGTGATTAGTGATTAGTGAGAAATATGGATTTATTTTTATATAGGTACAAATATATGTAGATAGAACATAGATGGATCGATAAGTAAGAGTAAATAAAACGCTCATCGTTCAGTTGATATGTTTTCCTGTGTATCATCATTTTGTACCAATATTAGTAACAATGTATCTATTGCAGAATGTGCCGTTTCGTAATAAAGCGAAAAAAATAAATTATATCTGTGTGAATGCTTAGTCCATGTTTGAGGTAACCAACAGACAATATTTACCCACAATCGGATGTAGCATACCGATACTAGTTCAGGTGTGTGGTAGTCACGCGTCGAGGGTTTAACTAACATAGATCTATTACAACACGATCGGGTAAGTGCTTGTCAAGCAGTTTGTGGCTCATATTACTTCGATACTGTAACTGTAACTGCATTACCAGTTGTCTGGCTATAAGCTGAACTGGGCCATTTGGCACAGCCGTGGGGCACACAATCAGTTTGTTTATTGTCTATTTTAATTTTCTTTATACTCTTTACTACTGCCTCGTTAGTCTAGTGGTCCCAAGCGCGACTGCTACGCTAGAGGTCCTGGGTTCGATTCCCAGGTCGAGCAAAGTGTTATTGGGTTTTTATGAAATTCCCAGTAGCAGCTCGGAGTCTGGATTTGTGCCCGGTTAATGGCAATAGGCTCGCCCCCTATTACATGGGACCTTAACATACCGGCGAAATGTGGGTGTACATTAGTACACCTCTGCCTAACCCTTCGGGGAATACAGGCGTGATGGTATGTTATGTATGTTATGTTATGTTATACTCTTTAATTATTGTTTTCTTTTAAGTTATTGTGTGCATTGTCCGTGACTGTGTCAATAAATATTATTTTCTTTCTTTCTTTCTTTCTTTCTTTCTTTCATACTAATAACTGAGGGTTGGATCACCTCAGGCTGTAAAATCTACCGATTTTAATGTTTGTGTGTCGTAAATAGTGGAAGAAATAACGCCAAACTATATGAATGTTCAATACATAACATAACATATTATCATCACGCCTCTACTCACGGATGGGTTAGGCAGAGGTGTACAAATGTACACCCACATCTAGACTCCGAACGGCTCATAGAAAATCCCAACATTTTGCTCGACCTGGGCATCGAACCCAAGACCTCTAGCGTAGCAGTCGCGCTTGGGACCACTAGACTAATGAGGCAAAGATGAATGTTCTAAAGTTCCAAAAAAATGCACTATTCATAAGAATTAAGGTATATTTTGCTTAGGCAAATCTAGTTCAAACCGCTCATGAGGATGGCGATACATACAGCAATATAGTTATCAGGTGCTGCCGCTGCTTGTTTTCTTACAATAACACAAAGCTGTGGTCGTAACACTAGCCGCGAGCCGCAGGTGTGGCCACCAATTACGTGGTGTTTGTGTATTAGCCTACTTGCGGACAAACAAACAAACATACACCGCTGTTTACAGAACCACCGCCGACGTCGCCACAACTGATACTTAAAGTACACATCTTGCAATTATCTTGCTACAGTTGATAGTGCTCTTGCAAACAGCTCACAATTGAGGCTGTCAGCGCAAAATTCACCTATCATCAACAGATGGCTATGCAAATGTAGACCATAGGTGAAATGTAATGGTGCATAAAATTTTAGCACGTTTAAGTAATTTGTAGTAGATAAGTCAGGATATGAAAAATTGAGGGTTAGGCCGCGTTTGCACTGGCAGCTTCAGAAGCTTCAGAAGCCCAGGCATTGACAATCTAATTTCCAAAATCAATAGTTGCAATAATTGTTAATTTCATTTCACTTTTAATTGGTAATTTCGGCCTGAGAGTTGACCATTTGTTAACCAGTAACTCTGCCAGTAAACAATAGACGCTGAATGCGGATATTTTTGTTTATCGATCTTAGTCCTAAGCGACCTCTAGACTCTAGGTATATTACCTAAATCGCAACTAACTTCAACATAATAATTTTACCCCAACTATGCTGGAACTGCCTCTTAAGTTGCAATCGCCGTTGCAGTCGCAGCGTCAGTGCAGTACACGGTAACTTTCAAGCTAATCTCACACATTTGCGCCGATAATCGAGTTGTGAGCGGTCGCGGCGACTTGCTGCAATCAACGCTCATTGAGTGGCCGCCGCAACGTCGCACCGCACCGCACTGAGACCTTTCCATTTAGCCACATTCACGCTTACTACGAAATCTAATCAGTAGAAAAGTAGTTTGAAAAGAACTTGCGAACCTTATACTAGCACAAGAAATGTACAAAATGGTTTTTTAAATTTTGTCTCGGCCAGACCTTGCTAGGTAAGTATTAAAAGTTCAAGACCGTTTCTGCACGAACCAAGATCTGCGTGTACGCGTATAATTACTATTTTGGCAAACTAATTTGTTTCATTTCAATACATACCTTTGAGCTTTCGCTTTTCGAAAAAAAATTCACAAATTTCAGACCGCAAAAGAGATTATAAAAATATCTAGAATCACTGGATTATTTTGTGTTACGTTACCACAAGTAAATCCGCCACTGTTATTTGTATTTTACTTATTAGGCTCACCAACAATATTGTTACACTCAGGCAAATACAATAAGTATAGCACAATTAAAAAAGTAACAATCTATTACAGATAAGCACTGCACGCACAATATTAAATCAACATCAGACTAAGATTAGATTTCACGGTTATTCACAATTTATTATTTACTAAAATTATGCAGGTAAGTATCATTAGGTATATAATATATGTATTTCATAATAATAATTTATTTGACAGAGCGCGACGACACAGCGCTATTCTGAGCTATGTGATGCGACATGCACGACTCGACTCGACACGACGTCCGGTCGCGAGAAGAGCAAATACTCACCGTTTTATTGTCTAATTAGCCGTGTTTCATTGCGATTTATTACGTTTTAAATTATGCACGAAGGTGCTTCATTTTATCTGGCTGCTCCAAATTGCGGCCGTTTTCATTAAGAGCTGGTGCTCGCAAATAAATATAATTTAATTAGGAGGAATCTTGCCGCGCTCTGGCACTAGCGCGGCGCGGCGGCGCGGCGGCGTGGTGGCAGCGTCGCCGCATCGCTCGGCTCGAGCGCTGTCGCGACCTCCACTCGCTTACTTACTGATTGTTTTGGTTTGCCTTTTCTTTAACTGGTTCTGTTCATTATCAATTAATCAATGCACTACATTAATTAAAACTACTGTATTGAATAAAGATGCAAATTTGCTTAATTCTAAAGAAACAGATTAATACTTTTTAAAACACAAAATATTTAAAAATATAATATTTGAGTGCGTAAATTAATTCCCGCATAAATTCAACCATAATTGTAAAGAACAAACACTGTTCGATTGTTTCGCACCTTATATGTTTATATGATAATTATGTTCGCTAAGTATTTACTTGGTAAAAAAACTATTCTAGATTTAGAATTGTTTTAAATTGTTAGAAGTAGGTAGTAGTAGTATAATAATTTATGATATTATGTAAATGCATTCATTTTCCGCACACTGTACATTGGTACCAGGTACTAGGAAATCATAACTCTTTGTGTACAACGTATAGCGACGTGTCACTTGATTAGGCGGACATTAGTAAAATGTTCGCCGTGAATAGCGGCCTCGCTGGCGGCCTGCCAGTGCGCCGGTGTGGGCCACAGGCAACCCGCGTGCCGCTAACTATTAGTAACTAAAGCAGTTATTTACGAGATATACATTCATAGTGGCATTCAAAGGCTCTCAGAATATATTAGGAATATGAAGTACATTATAACAAAGTACAAGGTGAAACAAGCGTTGAGATAATATAAGGCACACGCGCGCGGGCGTATAGGTACTATTATATAACTTGTGTTATCACAGCGAGCGGTGCGCGGTGCGGTGTTCCGTCACGTTATCGCGCCTCCCGAGATGTTCCAGCAGCTCCCGACCAATTAAGATTAGGCAAAATACACGCCGCTTTTACTCGCTTCAGGTGTTTTCTTAGCGTCCCTCAAAATACCTCTCCACCAATATTAATGAGTTTCCCTCGAAGCGTCTATTAAATCAGCATCTGTCGAACATTGCAACTATCCTGTAATTATATTTTACGACGCCATAAAAACTTGATGGTACCGCCTCGGAAGGGTTTCGTAATGTCATTGTACGAACTTAATTTATTACAAGACAGGGTTTTGATTGATTCGTGACGACAGAGCGTGTTCCAGTGACAACTAATTAATCTTCAAAGCTGTAATTATTTGTTTATTACATTTTAATTATGTTGTTCGAAATATTTACTAATTACTTGAGGCCTTTTGATAAAATTCCTCATTACGCCAATAATGAAAAGGTTAAAGGAGAGCTTTTTGTCCTAATAGGTACCAAATGAATAATGTCACTTATTTATAGCTTTCAAACAGTTTGAAAATTCATAAGATTTACAAAGTTATGAATTTTCTATTGAAAGAAAAATTCCTAGCGAAAGTAAATACAAAATCAACATTTCGCATTATTTAATGCTAAAATATAAGAAAAAATAAGCAGTTCATAAGATTTAACTCACCAATCATACAATACTTAATCATTCATAAGAATTAGTTAGCCGTCGCTTTATTTAATTTTTTTTCAGATCGTTGGCGGTTAGATCTGAGCAGTAACAGATGGTCAAAGAGTCATCAGAGTTGAACAGCTCACATATATCTGATACATGCTATATTTTGAAGAAAGCTTTCTGGAAGACTTTGATATAATTATATTATACATAGCATAGGGACAACACCGTCCCTGTGTGTCCCGCGCACTAGTGAGGTGCGCATTGCAGCGTGCGGGTAAACGTGCCTCGTTACGTGAGGAGTACGTCTTGGAGGGCTCTCGCCGACACCGTCAGTATCGTCGCTAAATTAGCAACGCTACTTACTCTCACCGGCGTAGGAGGGAGAAGGGAAGATGAGCTGGAGAGCACACGCCGTGGAGTGCGCTACCCGCAGCAATGTATATGGAAGAAACGATCTACTGTTATGAAGCAACAAAATTATATTCAACAAAAAAATGATTTTAATGATTGGATTTGCTAATAGGACTCAAGTGGCGGTAGTCTAATGGCTAGTGTGTCGGTCTTGCAATCATGTGGTTGCCGGTTCGAAATCCACCCGTTGCACTTCTCACGTGAACTCACTCGTAATACATACTCGCATTTAGCTTAGGATGAGGTGTTAACAAGAATACTAGTAATGTGCGACCCACATTGCTAGTGAGCTTTTTTCTTTTCTTAACAAAAAAAATATATAAGTATAATAATATAATATAATTATAGTAAACATTAAAATACTTATTTAGGTACTTATGATACAAAAAAACTGTTATAATAATCTGGAAGGGATTCCAACATTGCAAAACAATTTCCGCACTTAACAAACTCGTCTGTCTTTGTAATATACCTAGTTGAAAAAAAAGTACAAAGATAATATAACAATGAAAATTCTAAAGAGTTAAAAAGTACAAGACGGACGCAATTAAGTGCTGAAAGTGCAGCGATTACAAGCTTGCAGGCTCGAAGCCATCAAACAGATGAAGAAATCTCCGCTCCTTCACTGAAATGCAAACAGACCTTTTTGTTCCATCCTAATTAAACAATATAAGAGAAAAGTGAAAAGTGTACAAATAGTAGCGCTGAGCGGCAGGGGAGCGGTTCAAATAAATATCAGACTCGGTTTTAATTTGCGCGGAGAGCTCCCGGAGTACTGGAGAGAGTTATAGGGCTGCGACCTACGACCGAGCAGTCAGTGCGCTACACCTCTCAGGCCTTTTAGAGCACAAACTATTTGTGTTTCGGAAGAGTCAAATCTTGAAGAAATATAAATGTAACTAGATTGTTACTACCTCTTTATATTTAATTTAGGTGAGAACTAGGTTTATAAATGTGTTTTTTTTATATTTTCCTCATAATGAACTTAATACCATAATAGTAAATGGAATTCGCTAATGCTGTCCATCGCGGAAACGAATAAAAGTTGATGTTTGAATTCGACGGAACAGCGGTAACCCTCAAATGGTAAGTGGAAGTCCTCGTTGCGTCCGAGTGGCGCCGCGTACTTGCACTATATATTGCGATACTAACAGCGTATTAGTGTAGAGCGCTCTCCGCTCCGACCGCTCCGCTCCCACTGCTCTGACCGCTCGAAACCAATTTAGTGATGGGTGCAAACAGCGCGTTTTGTCGGCGTGCTCATATTAAAAACTGTATTGAATAACTGCGAGCGCGTGTTGATTGCTTATTCAGTCGATATGCGGTGGACTTCAGTGCTGAGAGGATTGCAAACCACTGCGGGATTTACTGACTGTCACATCATAAAATCAATCGCTGAAAATTGAAAGTTATTGATACAACGATTGCCATTTATATTCCACAGAATAATATTTAAACTATTTATCAAGGTAGCTTAAATATGGAGCATTATTTGTATAGAGTTCGGAAACAATTATGATGAATGAAGTTGTTCCGTAGTGATGTAAAGAACATAATGATTAAATAATGGACTGCAAAATTTAATTTCCTTTCTAGAAATAATAAGTGAGAGTTGTATGTAAGTTGTCGGCATGGCGCCGGCGCTCGTCTGTTTGTGCAAGCTGGAGGGTCGCACCGCGCGCTGGCCTGCTCCATCCGATGTTTAACCTGCGGAATTAACTTTATTGTACGCCTTAGATTGCTCGCTCGGTACGCGCACCCTTGTTATAATGCTCTTCAAACATCGCTTTGTAAAGCGATTTTGTAGATAGTGCAAGGAGCGTAGCCGTGAGAACTTCAACTATTAGTTTCTTTCGAGTGCATTGCCGAGTTTGTGTTCGGTAAACGTTTGCACGTCATTTCCGGTGTAATATTTAAATTATAGGTACAAACACAAAACTAATACATGCGTCTAAAATAATAAATAATATCTGGTAAAAGCTTTTCAAAATATATACCTAAATACAAAAATTCTTCACCTATATTTCAAGAAAAGTCCATCTTTCTTCATTTAGAGCGGTGGAGCAGGAGGAGTATTGAACGGGAGGTATCGAGAGTGCAATGTTATCAATAATCGACTTCACCTGAGTAACTTCCCTGGAAATAGGAACAAACCAGTAAATGTGAAGTAACCCGCTTTACGTGGCTCCAATGATATTACTATGGTTAAAACATCAGGCGATATTGTGCGAGGCCAGGAAATTCGCGGACTTGAATTAGTACCTACTTGAACAAGTATTTGATGTAATTCCTCTCTAGAAGACATTTTGTCATGGAATTAATAAAATAGATCTTTATCAATTTCTTTTAAATTTTTTGACTTGGATCGATGTTAACCAAATTTTTTTGTAGTTATTTTAATGAAGGAAATATTTGACTGCGGGTAGGGTTCGAAGCTGCCTCTTCTGGTTGGATACATCAGACTCTATGACCGCTAAGCCGCGAGTCCCACCCGCCAAGTCGATTTTTTTTCATATTTTCGAATTTATGTCTTTGACGTTAAGTCTTTAATTTTTTCAGATAATAATATGGTAAGTTATCCTGAAAAAGACACGTGACATTGATATTGATTTTAACAATTATACGGAACAATTATTGCGATGGCACAACTTCATTGTATTTAGATAACTAAGTAATTATCAAGTCATGATTTATTCAAGCGGTAGTGTGTCGCGGTGCGCGGAAGGCTGCTAATGAGTTAGTTCCGCTCCCTACACACTAGAGGGCATTTTAATACAGTCATACGTGAACCTTACCTAGGTGGTCTTTTATTTCATACAATTTAAGCGGCGGTAGCCTAATGGCTAGGGCGTCGGACTTGCAATCATGTGGTTGCCGGTTCGAACCCCACCCATTGCACTACCGACGTGAACCCACTCGTAACACAAGCAATTAGCTTAGCACGAGGGGTTAACAAGAATACTAGTAATGTGTGACCCACATTGCTAGTAAGCTTTAAAAAAAATTGGTAAAAATACGTTAGTTTTGTATTTAATATTGAACATAATTGTAATCGCAAAGATTTTTACTAAACCTGTCTGAACCTTTTCCGATTTACCTACGTAATATTACGTACCTACGTGATATTTCAGGGTACAACTGCAAAGGAGGAGAGCTTATGCAATACTAATAAATCTAAATTAAAATGCTGGATTAAAAATGAGTTAAGTAAATTTGTGGAGAAAGCTGTAAGCGAGAGCGAGAGCGGCGTCGGGCCAGCGTCGCGCGTCGTCAGCGAGTCGCGCCGATGAAACTTGCCGCGAAAACTTACGAATGGCAACGAAGGCGCCGCTCTGTGCGCCCTATATATTATTTACTGTGCAATTGCGCAACATGTGAGATTTACTGCGTTCACAAGAAAAGTTTTAAACGGTTTATCTCACAGAGGATTCTCTTTATAGCACTAATTTGAACCACTTTATTTTAACAAGTGGAAAAATATTAAGATTTACATAAATGTAACGCTGTACGGTTAAATATTTCGTTTCTACCTACAAGTGGAGACTAAGATGGGCTTTATAACATTATCTGATAATGAGGTTTTGTAGCAAAAGAACTGTGAATTGGTATTATCTCGGTGGCTTCGGTCGCGGGCGAGGTGCGCGGTGCCTAATGCACACGAGTGCTGCTGGCTGCCAGCCAACGTACGTGCAACTGAGACGCGGCACGACGTGGCACGGCGCGGGGTGGGGGGGGGGGGCGTGGATAGTCCAAATTACACGCCGACACTTGTCGTAATCAACGGGGTTGGTTTAAGCGCGATTTGAATTTTGTAATTAGAACTATATGGAGTCCGGCGGGGCGGCACAACTTTGCCGTCTGTTTGCGATAGATTTTACGGCGTTTTCAATTAAAACTGGGGACAGGGAAGTTCTAGCGGTTTAACGGAACTGTCGACGTCTCAAACAATCCGCAGTTCGTTAAAGTTCGTTACGGGTTATGTTTTATAGCTGGTGTCTACACGACGAGCGGCGCGGCCTCACCTGCCCACTATAAGCCTCACATCGCGAAAACGGACGAAATGTTCATTTGTTTATTGTTTTGCTTCACGTTCATAGTGTTTGGTTACTTTTTTTTTGCATTCCTCTCCAGATAATAAGTATGCAATGGTCTGTTCTAACTGAACAAGCATATTCATTAATACTAAGTAAAATATTGCTGCAAGTCCGAGTATATTAAGTTTAGGTTTATTTTCCAGGGAATCATATTTAGCTGCTTAATGAAACCACATACCAAATTGCAAACCTTTGAAATCCTGTTAACAACTTCAGCAGTTTAGCGGAGGCACTTATCCTTGTATGTCGGTCTAATATAGCTCAAACTAGTAAATTTCCTAAAGCCAAGCGAGTCCCGGCTTAAAAGCGGCCAAGTTCGGAGCGAACTGAACTCGCAATAGAATAGCGACGACGACAGTGGGGGGAGTTGAGGGGGGATGGCAGTGGGGATTTAAGCGCGAATATTTCAAATCTGTCGGAGTGTTTAGCGAATGTATTAACCCGTCAGCGCTCTGCTAATTAACCGCAGTTTGGCCTAGCGGCGCCGCCCGCCCCCCGCCGCCGCCACCGCCCGCCTGCCGGGACAGGTGAGCCCGCTACCATGCCGGTGTACGCCATATTCCTACTCCGGATACTCACTTTAGGAAAGCGCAAAAATTTCGCGGAAGTATGAATTTTTTATTTCTTTTAGTCTGATCCGGGCGGTTGTACAAATAATAAAGGAAAGCTTTATTTTTGTGGAAACTAAATATTTTATTTGAAAAAGGTCACTGTGATTTACTTCCAAATATACAATAATACAATCATTATTCTTGTAAACTTATCAAAATTGTATAGCCTTAGGTTAGTTAATAAAAAATTCAAACCTGAATATTTCTGCAATGTAAAAGAACATCGGATTACTTAGAATGGAACGATGGAAATACAAAAACGCTCAAATTAACTTATTCTGTTTCCGTGAAGCGCGGGCCGCGCTCACACCGGGCCTCGCCGCCGCCCTTACTGCCTGCACTAGAGCTTTTACTCCGCGTCTTGTTATTTTTAAGCTATGTGCCCAAGATAAAGTTCACAAAACCTAATAACAAAGTGTTAGTTGTTTGTGTTAAGTGTCACGTTAGCGCTCGCCTCTTGAAAATACACGCGATTCCTACAATCAGGCGTTGCAACATTGCTCTTATGTCGTGTTTTTATATCAGCATCATTAGTCGGTCGGGTTGGTTGGGCGGCTTGAGGAACTTACGACACACACGACAAATAGGAATCATCGGCCATCATCAATAGGCTCGCCTCTTTTACATGGGACCTAAACATACCGGTGAAATGTGGGTGGCCATTAGTACACCTGTCTTAGCCCTTCGGGAAATACAGGCGTGATGGTATGTTATGTTATAACAAATAGGAAAATGCATTCTAGGGACGTTTTGATAAATGCTCCTCTCATATGGTGACCTTAGATTAGTTAAAGTTAAGATAGTTAATTAATATATGAAAATAATAAATCCAATTAAATCTTTGAATGTGAAAATGGGTGAAAACGAATTTTATCTAAATCAGCTCTATGTTACTATACTTAGGTCTGTTATGTTTCTCTAAATAGTAAAGCGATATATTTTTTTTCAAACACGAGATCTTATACTTCAATTTTACCCAGATCCAGAACAACAACCAGGAAACCAAACAAATATTTATTCTGTGAAACGAACCCGCTGCCCGTGACGCAGAACCAGATGCAAAGGCAATTAATGTACTGGAAAATGTAATGACGAACTAGTATGTGTTGACGGTATGGATGGTATGTCTTTAATTAATGTAATTAGCTCGCCGCCATTTTAATGTAACGGTATTAAATAATTTGATATCGGAGATGACGTCAGTGAATACACATTGAAAGTCATAACTTACATAATTATCTATTATAGGTAGCAATGACTAGGGCGTCGGACTTGCCATCATGTGGTTGCCGGTTCGAAACCCACCCATTGCACTACCACCGTGAACCCACTCGTGACAAGCATTTAGCTTAGCACGAGGGGTTAAAAAGAATACTAGTAATGTGCGACCCACATTGCTAGTAAGCTTTATTTTTTTGAAAATGTAATCTATTTCAGGCTCTCATTGGTAAGCACGAGTTCCTATGTTTGAATTGAAGTTTAGCAGTGTTATTGAATTTTTCTATGAAATTAAAGGCCTTAGAACGATACCAACTGGGATTCTACTTCAGTACATCTCTGCCTAACCTTTCGGGGATAGAAGCATGATGTAATGAGTTTTTGTCAGTTTCTTTGGTGAACAGTCACAAAGTACCGACAGCTGCGACTTGTGAGGTATCTAGAGCATCTAGATCCACAAAAAACGGTCAGTGACGTCACTCTGAAGGTGTAACAAACGGGACACTCGTGTGGGCCATAAAAAGCGCGCGCGACCAGCGGGCGGGGCGCTGGCGCGCGCCAATTTATCGCTACATCGGGCCCGCGCACGTCCCGCGGGGGCGATTCGGTCCTGTTTTAATTTCCCCGGATTTTCCCTTTGAATACAAAACCACTGTTATAATGTTTTCTTTTGGATTGAAATACAGTCGAACCGAATTTAATTATTAGGTAATTATATACGAGTACTTATACTGGTAAGGTCAGATGTTGCCTTGAGCGGTACAGTAATTACGGATGCAGGTTTTCTCACGATGTTTTCCTTCACCGTTAAACGCGTGATGGTTAATATCAATTACTATTGTTATTGAGTTTTTCTATGAAATTCTCAGTAGCAGCTCGGAGTTTCGATATGTGCCCGGTGAATCAATAGGCTCGCCCCATACTATGAAATGATATTTTATTTCTGAAAATAGATCTTTTGAGGACACTTTTACAAGTGAATCTTTAAAAAAATTTTTACTAGTTGGCCTCCGCATTTCGAAAGAAACTCTTGGTCTTGGAAAATCATGGTCTCTTTTAAAGTTCAGACAATAGTTATATTATTAGATATGCGAGTTTAACAATGTATGGCAATTAGGTACATGGGACCTTAACATGCTGGGAAATGTGGGTGTGCATTAGTACACCTCTGTCTCACCCTTCAGGGAATACAGGCGTGATGGTATGACTTCGAAGAGTCAGAGGTATGTGTGGATTCAAACTCGAGACCTTTGACTTGCAGTCTAATGGTCACTAAGCTTTCACTGTATAATAGGATAGGCTATCTCTGCAAATCAAAATATGAACACATGATTTTTCTTTTTTATAAATAAACTACACAACTTACATAAGTAGATGCAGCTGCGAGCTCAACGATTTAAACGATCATATCTATTGAATATAATAGGTTGAGTAGTTGAAGTTAGTTGCGTGGTTGGGCTCGCTCACCTGTGGCTATCGTGCCATCCAATAGTTCCACACCATTACGTTTTACTGCTCCGTATTGAACCTACAAATTACACACATAGCTAATCGCATTCCGATTGTGTATTGCCCTGAAATATCTAAACCTATAGGTATCTATATGCTTTAGGTATTTATTTGTAATGGAAACTTTATTAAGGTTTTTCGGCTTTTAGCTGAACCGGACCATTTGGCTCAGCCGTGGGGCACACAATGCGTTGTTTAGTCTTTTTTTTTATATACCTACTAAGTTTTTTAATATATTATTGTGTGCAAAACGTGTGTCACTAAATATTTTTTCTTTCTTTCTTTCAAACTGGAAACAATGCTTTTGTTTAACAGTTAGCCTATTAAAAACTAAAGAAACTACGTTAAACATACGTTACTATCCAGAAGTGTGACGCTCTAGTTCTTTGATCTTTTATAATATGTACCAAGCAACGCTTTAAAAAGATAACGTCATTATCAGGTTCGTAACGTCATTTAGGTACCGTGAAATATTGCCTACTTATGGTGAAGTCATTAGTTTAGTTGACGTATGCGCAACTCCTATGATAGACATCCTCGGTTCGACTTCTAGGCCAAGCAAAGTGTTATTGTTTTTTTTTATGAAATTCTCAGAAACAGGAATTAGGAGTTGTGCTGTTAACTGACAATAGGCTCGCTGGATCAAAACGTATGCGAACTTTGGATGTTCATTTTTACACTTTTGCCTAATCCTTTTGGAAATACAGGCGTGATGGTATGTTATATTAACAAAGCAATTAGAAGATATCAACTTATTTTAATATTGGTGTATAAATGCGTGATTAATAGTAAACTGTATGCATTTCACCACGTGTTTGATATCACGGCAGCTAAGTACGAGAGTGGCAGACGCGAGACATGTCACGCGAACTAACTGCAGCACCGACGTGACACGGGAGTGCACTATGCAAATGTACACGCTCTCCAGAACAACACCGCCAATAGGTGGCGGTAAGGTGTCACTCGCACTAGTGCAGTACCTAACTATACACATTTTATACTAATCCAAAACAGGTTTATGGTATGGTAAATGAATAGGTATATATGTTGTTTAGTGAGGATCATTATTTAAAATATGTAGAGCTTTCGGAAGATAATTGTTTTGTATACTTGGGCAGTGTTGCGATGTACCGCCTGCTAGCATCCATCAGTCAAACAAACTTATTTATTTTAGTGCTCTCCTAAAACCCTCATTTGTCTTTCCTTTTAATGGTTATCTGTCTATCATGATAACTGATACAAAACATTATCATATTCCATCCACCACAAAAACATTAAATAATTTAATTTTAATAATATGCAAACAAATTACAGGAAGAGCACTTAAAATAATGACATTGGTAAGAGCGGTGCGTCTAGTTGCGGGCGGCCTTATTAAGTGATTAAGTATAGAGGCCAGGCCGCAGATAGGGCCGCGGCCGCCGCGCGATACCCCGCCACCACCGCCGCCGCGGCTAATGGATTAGAACAGGACCCGCGTCCGCACCGCGTCACACTGACGTCACCACTGATAAGATACTTAATTTGGCTTCTTTATCTCATTAACTTGTGAAACATCTGAATACATCTGCCAGTAAGCGCGAGGGAGTCGATGAGGATGTAAACGGCAAATACCAGAATACAGAGCTCAAAACTGTTTTGGGCCCTGTAGTCAGATATCCGTCTCGATTTCCTTCACTGTATCATCACTGTAAGCTTCAGTCTCTTAACCCAATAGAAGATTTGATCCAGGCTAAGAATTTCTCTCTGTATAATAATACACAAGGGAAAAGAGTCTAGCAGTGGGACGGTAAAATGGTTAATGATCATGATATTATGTTGATTTTACGTGTTGTGGGTTATTTACATTATTATGCACACATAAAATGATAAGTTTGAATAAGGTTTCTTTTTCTCTATTTCAACTTTACGCCATTTAAGTCCTTCTTCTTCGCAAACGTCAGACTAACATTAAATCTTATCCACAATTAAATAAATAAGTCTGCCAACGTTGCCGCTCGTATTGTTTTCTCAGAAAAGCACATAACGGCAAATTAATTAATTTTATATATTTACACCCAAAATACAGATATAATATAATTACAATTAAACGAGCATTAATTTCGTTGTATGCGGCGATATTGTAAATAAGGCTACATTCTTTGTAACAAAAAGGCATCAGATTTCATCTGTTTGAACATTTACAGTTAACAATACTAGGAAATTAATTAACTTTGTATTATAATATCGAGATAATGCTTGGTTCTGCGTATCAGTATCGCTTTGGTATCAGTTAAGTCGGTGAAGTTAAACGGCATCTTATTTAGATGGCGGTGTGAAGAGGGCCGGGGATGCGCGGTATTTACTTAATATTAATTAATTATCTTTTGAGTGTGGCTTTGAATAGATTATATTGAAATTTATTGAGTACATTTAAAAATTAGGTGTAAATTATGATTGAATTACAAAATTAATACAAATTAAGTCGCTCAATCTTTTATGAATTATTATCATTTGTACATATTTGTACTACTTAACGTAAGAAAACAGCGTTCTCTAAATACTTGACTCAAGTATTTAGATAACGCTGTTTTGTTACGTTCAATATTTATTATTTAACTTTGATACACACTTACGACGACTGATATGCTAGAGATCCTGGGTTAGATTCCCAGGACAAGCAAAGTCCTATTGTGTTTTTCTATAAAATGTCCAGTTGCAGTTCGATGTTTGGAATTATGCCCGGGCAATAGGCTCGCCCCCTATTACATGGGACCTAAATATACCGGGTAAATGGCGGTGTACACCTCTGCCTAACCCGTCATAACATACTATTCACACCTGTATTCCCCAATACACGCGTGAATAGTATATTTAATGTTATACACGATGAGAAACTAAAAATAATTAACTACTTTATTATATAAGTTATGCCAGTTTTCTAAAAAGCACGCGTTCAGTAGTGAACGCTTAGTGTCGGTTACGTAAGAATTTCAAAACGGATTCGCTAGTTTCCCACGAGGAAAACGTGTATTGTATTAACTTTTGTTTATATTTTCCGCATTGGTGGCAAACAGAATTTCACCGAGGGAAAACTTGGGATATTCGATTGGAAATACCAACATTTGGATTGGTTATTGACTGCAGTGTGGCTTGTTTAATTTCGGTCGACACAGCAAGCAAGCTGTTCTCTTATATATTTTGTATTATATTATATCTGTATACCTACTATATGAGTAAATGGAATGGAAGGATCTCAAAATATATAATAATGCAAGCTGATAACCTTTATATAACGAGAAGTGCTTATGGCCATCTATTGTCTAACGTCTGCTCATTTCACTGAACCCATTACTCATCTTTAAAATAAGCTATGACCACCTTACTATACAATTAGGTACTTGGCGTTTTTTCCATTATCAGATAACTTTTATCAAGCGGATAAATTAGACGTATGATATTTTTTGCGGAAACGTCAAATTTTATCGTCAGACCAACTGTCGTCTGCGTCAAATAAGATAGCCGTGATTCAAAAAATGAGGGATTACGATAATTATGTGGCGAGGAAATTGTATATGTAATTAGTAAAATAAAATACTCCATTTCTTTATCGACACGTTAAAAGATTGTTGGATCCTCTGCTACGGATCTTCCTTAATTAGTAGCTAGCGTACCCGGTAGTTTAACACAATCTCGTCGTACTGACGCCATTGCATCGACCCTAGTATTTGGTCTGTTTAGTATGCGAGTGTTTAATGACAAGCTGCACCCTGCCACTATTACGTCACAACTCACGTCTCCAGCCAGTGCAGCGACTCCTCCAAGAGATCGCTTCTATGTTTATGTTGCTAATTAACACTGTCTGGAATATATGAGAGCCTAGTACTCTGATTTTGTTCGTTTCTTAATCAGTCGTGTTATACATTAATTTATAGTTTAAATTTAATTAATATTACTGCGTCACTGACGTCTAGTGAACGTCAGCACGACTGCTGAATGAGAAGAGGCCCTGAGTTCGATTCCCGGGTCGAGCAAAATGTTAATACATTTTTCAATAAAATTCCGAGTAGCAGTCTGGAGTTTGGATTTGTGCCCTGTTAATGAATATGTTAATTAAATAATAATTTATAGCCTCGCTCCCTGTTACATATGACTTAAAGATATGGGCGACCTGTAAAATATATCTCCGTGGTGTGATGGTATGCCATGTAGATAAGAATGTTTTTCTATATTGCTGTTAGGATACCGTTGTAAGTGACTTCTACCTTGATAGAAATACCTTGTGCCTTGATCATATTCATATGTATGTTTTTATATATAAAATATATATAAAAACATACATATGAATGCGATCCAGAAAATTAAACAAGTGACTGACAAACTCCTCTCAGTGAGTCCCTTAATAGAATCTAATTAGATCACCAAAGATGTCTTAATGAAACATCGAACATCGTGGAGCATTTCCACGTCATTCGTACTCGAATTCTCGCTAAATACGTAATGAACTGTCAACTACACAATACCTGCCAGACCATTGTTCTTCGCAATCGACACACATATTATGTAATGTGTTTTTATCCCAAGCCCCCTGTGATATCGTCATACATCTGTACGACGTTTCCGCTTCCGGGTTTATCAAGATATTTGTTGTAACGTAACGTTAAAACCTTTTTTCAGCAGCACCACACAGCAATGTAATAATGATTAATTATGTCATGTATCACGAAAATAGCAGCCAGTTGAATTGCTATTCTTTGACCTCGAATAGCACTACACTAGACTTTCAATATTTTTTATAGATTACACTTCACGATAAAATAAAAGTACAAAAAATTATTCTTGAAATAGCACCTACATTAAGAAATTGCAAGGAATGTTAAAACACAAAACATAATAAGTATCTATGCAAAAGATATAACAGTTGAATATTATGACGGCAGTGCGTATGTTAATGTGACGGGTGGTTGAGGCGGGCGCGGCGGGCGCGGCGGGCGCGGCGGGCGCGGCCCGGGGGAAATCGACAGCTGTCACGAAAGTTGGACACTTGTCGACGAGCGACGAGATCGTGTCGCGTGTGGACGAGCTAAAGGCGCAACCTATTGTGTCGTCACACTTATCAATGGCAGGTTCGATACGAGAAATGACACAGATAATAATAACATCATGTTCATGTCATTGCCACCATAATATGCCAGATTGAACAACTGAATTGATTTGAATACCATGCTTCATAAATCAACAGCCTATACTATTAGTTCCGTGTGGGAATAAAACCCGCGATTCTTAGCGCGTAAACCGATCGCTACACTACTACGTTACAATTTACAAACATGCTTAACGTGTTGTGTGACGACGACAAGTCGCACATGTACTCACAGCCTCTCGTTTGTCGTGACGCTGCCTCAACTGACCACTCCATGACAGATCACTTACATAACCGTAGCCACGAGATATTTGATTGCATAGAGTAAATGTACATAAGATAGTCGGTTGACTTACTAACAGCTGGCATACCAATGTGGGTACTAATGCCCCGCCACACGAGAGGCGCGGCGCGGCTGCGTCACTCCTCAGTTTCCCCAGACCTTGGCTTATTTTGTGTTGGTTTTTCCAACGCCCGGCGTTTGTTTTCAGGCGGCCTGATGGATCATTCGACGATAAAGTGTAGTTCTTCACGAGAACGCACATCATGTGTTAGTGTGGGCGCCGATTTTTGTGGTTACTACAAAAAGTTGTTATTGTTGAAATATTTCGTTGACGTGTTATAGTTTCTTGTATGCGTGAGAGATTTATGGCTTTTATAAGGGTTTGAGCGCATGTACGATTTCTAAAGTAGGTACGGTGGCCAGCACATCAAGTTACAACAAAATGTTGATTTTGAACTTTATCTTCAACAAAGGTTAAAGGTTTAAAATCATTTGGAGAAATTTGACAGTTTTGTATACCTTGACCTGCTGGCGGCTGTACATCTATTTAGTGTGGTGGCCAAATCGACGGCGATATCGTTATTACATACAACGCAACCAAGGCCTGATAGAAAAACTTCATATTCTTCAAATAAAGATATTTGAGTAATACGTGTGTAGTTTAGTTTTAGTTCTTTACTGAAAATCTTTATAAGTAAGTTAAAGCTAATATTGGTATCACGTGCGGTACTTCCCGCGTCTCAAGAGGATAACAATATTGAATCTCTTTGGATTATTAGATCCGCCTGCACCGCTACGTACAGTTACTAAGTGTATTAATTCAATAACATGTCGGCGAGTGCGGCGAGTTGGCCGCAGTTCGTCTGTACAACTTGGCCGGTTCCAACAAGGTCTCGTAGTACTAGTATGTTAATACGTTGGTCCCACTTGTACTATGAATACCTATGTTAATGGTTTAGTAGTTAGTAGTCCGAAATTATGATAAACAACCTCTTTAGCCTTTATATCAGTATTACTCAGTAACAAGTAATTGGGATTGCTTAATGTAATGATGCTTACAAATTATAACCATTTTTGAGGTGGCTAAATAATAATGCTTGTGGCTTAATATTATCTGCGCTGATCAATTTTATTGATCTGCAAGATTAAGTTGCGCTTGCCGCGAGCAGCTTATGAATGGCAGAATGGGTGACTTCTTAACACATCATCATCATCATCATCATCAACCCATTACATTGTCCCACTGCTGGGCACAGGTCTCCTCTCAGTACGAGAGGGATTAGGCTATAGTCCGCCACGCTAGCCTGCAGCGGGTTGGCAGACTTCACACGCCGTCAAGAAAATCTGTCAAGCATGCAGGTTTCCTCACGATGTTTTCCTTCACCGTTTAAGCGCGTCTTAATTAATTATTAATACGCACATAGTATTCAAAGTATTTTTCAAAGTATTCAAAGTATTTATTTATTATTTCAAGAAATACAGTGTTACTTATGGTTATAATGACACTGAACCCCACACTAGGATACCCTGTGTTGTGAAGCCCAGTCTCTTTCGCCAAATAGTACATGTTTGCTTATAAAGTATGAAAATTTTTATATAAACAATTTTTATATAAACAATCTATTTTTTATTTAAATGTGGTGTATGTGTGTGTGTGGGTGTGTGTGTGTGTGTGTGTGTGACATGACTTCGAAAAGTCAAAGGACTTGCGTGCCTTGGATTCGAACTCGAGACCTTTGACTTGGCAGTCCAATGGTCATATCACTAGGCTATCACTGCACTTAACATATCGTGACCCCTCAATGTCTCAGATACAAGAAAGAAAATCCATTTATTCCTTGCGAGAGTATTTTGCCATTTGTCATTCGAAAAATTACATTTTATCTTCATTCTGATTGCCTATATATACGAATTGTCGAATATTGAATGAAAACTACTTAACAATAGCGACCGGCTGCCCAGGGCACTGATATGCAAATACTGTTCATAGAATTCAAAGATTTCGACAACAATTGGTTTCCACGAGTAAGCTCTCTTATCCCCATAGAATTGCGTATCAACAGCGTGTAACAAAATTTGTAATTTAAAGAGTTTTTTTTTTCATTTAGGAGTAGATGGTTTCGATTCGAGCGATTCTTCTTAATCGCTCGAACCGAAACTATTTCGTTTTGTAATAACCTATACCAAGATTTATTGATGCTATAGGTAATATCAAGGATATCTATTATTTTCTTATTTTGTCAGAACTTATTTGCACCACATTTATAAGGAAAGTTGTGGTAACATTTTACTGAATACTGACATCTTAAACAGCTCAATAAATCTTAATCTAGATATCGATGGTTGAAATATTATCATTATCATCTGCATCCACTTCTAAGCAAGTAACATAACATAACATAACATACCATCACGCCTGTATTCCCCGAAGGGATAGGCAGAGGTGTACTTAATGTACACCCACAGTTCGCCGGTATGTTTGGGTCCTATGTAATAGGGGGCGAGCCTATTGCCATTCACCGGGCACAAATCCAGACTCCGAGCTGCTACTGAGAATTTCATAGAAAAACTCAATAACACTTTGCTCGACCTGGGGATCGAACCCAAGACCTCTAGCGTAGCAGTCGCGATTGGGACCACTAGACCAACGAGGCAGTCTCTAAGCAAGTAAATATTTTTAATAGCAGCTTCCAGCCGTGTTTATGCCAGAAGAAGTTATTATGTTCAGTTAGAAGCGATTAAAGTGCAGTTCGAGTATGTGGATGTCGTCACCCTCGCTGATGCTGGCGGGAGGCCAGGCCGGCGCGGGCACACATGCCGCGGACGTGACCGCTGCCTGCCTCCTGATATAATCGATACCATCTCAAGACCACGCGTGCACACAACATACTATCACAGATTTCGTTTCATAGTTTTCCTGGATATCCAAGCCAAAGATTTTGTCGGGAAGTCAAAGATTTTGTAAAGGAAGTTGTTGAGTACGTTTATTTATCTTCTGCCCAAAGTTCCTCTATATATTTCTTTCCGTACAACTCAACTGCTACTCTTTCGAACAGTCAATATTAATGTAAAAGTAGACATTACTAAATACAAGGCAAGCATTTTGACTTTGCTACCCTCTTAACCTAATAGACTCTTCGTCCCGATACTTATTTATTAATAAGATAGGTGTACTAATTATTTAAATATTATAATTTCAATGTTTGAATGCAACAAGTGTAACTCAACCATCTGTCCTTTATAGAACCGAATAGTTCTTATCTTGTAACAATAGCTTCGAATATTTAATTTGGTGTCATGGAAGACAAAATAATAGTAGCTAGAACCATTGAATTATTATTATAAAAACTGTGAAACAGAACCAGAAAATATAGCGCACTTCAATAAACATAGTAAGATCCAGGAATCTCACTTTATATTATTATATCAACGTAAACATAATAACGCTTCGTAGATTTTGTTGTAACAAAGATTAAAACTACAAATATTTGTGGCAAGACATCGTAAAATAGTACATAGTTACCTAGGTATTTAAGTTAACTGATAATCGAGTTGTCAGATCAACTGTATTATAGGTTAACTCGCAAATGCTTTTTTTATCTGCCAATGTCACGGTCAACCGCTGATCCAGTTAACCGGAAATAAGGTTCCTCCAATCACCGACAACCTCTTTATTAATACAAGTTGTGAGCCCCTAATATAGCGGCTTACGAAGGTTGAAAGGGTTATCAAAACGAATGGACGCCGGGATTCAATGTATCGTCCGGCGGTCGTCCCACGTCGCTTCTATCAAGTAATCTTATGACAGATCTGCGACAGAGTGCGGCCAGCGCCGGCCGGGCTGACGGGGCACGCGGGGCTCGCGGGGCACGCGGGGTACGAGGGGCACCTCGGGCACGCGGGGCACGCGGGGCACGGAGGCCTGGCCGGCCACCCGCTATTGTATGTGACAGATCTCATTACGCCGCGGGCACCACCAAATGGCTTGAGAAAAATGGAGATTAAAACGTCGCATTTTTGCTGTGGCAAAGTGTTCATAGTCGGAAAGTAAAAATGTGTATTGTTTAATTGATTAAGGGTTCAAAACACAAAATGTTGTTTCTAACCATGGCTGTTGATATTAATAACCTAATCTAAATCTGAATCTATAGTTTATACGACAACATTTAAGTAGGACAAGGTGCAAACAAGTCAACGTTATCTCGCTAATAAAACCCATTTATTAATGATACAGGAAGTGCAACTCATCGGCCGAAGGAAGACGCCCGCACGTATTTTGTTCAGCTGATGAAAATAAAACATTGAACGCTCTGAATAAGATAACACGTTGGCCTGAACTTTTTCTCGGGGCTTCATGAAACATTTCGCAGCTTCTGCATAATTCCTAAAATGCCTACGGTGTCGATTTTAAGAGAAAGCGTATCGGCTACGTAAAGCGTAGCATTTTGCTACGGCGTAGGCTCCTACGTAGCTGGCTACGAAGCTCGTAGCATTTTTCTACCAAAATATTAGTTTTGCTATCTTATCTTTTCTTTGTTTTAATATTATTGTTCATTGATAAGCATAAGCCCAATTAACATTAGAGGCTCATGGTTTCATGATTTCACGTAAGCTCTACAAGATAAAAGTTTATTTTGATGCAAAAATTTAAAATAATTACGATATTATTATCAAAATATAAACAATACGCATTATTTCATAATATTAGCTGTCCGCTACATCCCATCCCCGAGGCCGCTGCGCCCCGGCTGCGTCGGGCGAAGAGTTGCGACTCCGAGTAAATTATTTATTCGTCTATTTTCCTGTTTACTTTCATTTGCATTTAAGAAAGCAATTTCGGCAGTCATTTTGGGCGCCAACGAGTTCAGCTCCTTGCGTACATGTGTGTGTGTGTGTGTAAGTATATGACAAGTACCATTTGTTGTGCTTCCCTTTCAGTGAATTTGTTCTGCTGACTACAAAGATACTATTTATAGCGTGTTTTTAAGTATTTACTATCAAATGTTGTAATATTTATACGTTAAGTTTAGAACGATTCGTATTACGTAACAGTGACATAATATCGTTTGTAATTATTTTACAAAACCCATTGTATTGCCTTATTCCACAAATGAAAACCATTATTAGGGTTTTTGTTAATACAACGTTTTATACGTCAACAAAATGTAGGTAAGAAACGATGCAGTTAGTTAAATTGTAGATCATAAAATTAGACATTAAATTGATGTCAATTCGATAATGATTAATCAAAGCCCGTTGACGCGGAAACTGTTGCCTACCGCCCATTATGAAAACTAATATATTATTGACTTCAATGAGTGGTAATTGGTTTCTAAAGCTTTGTTTTGAATTCCAATATTGTATTGTTAAAAATTTAATCGAACAAAAGGTGTAAACAAGATATATAATACAAAATAGATGAAAAAAAAAAAACATTCGCTGAATCGGGAACAGTGACCAAGCTATCGGTTCAATAAGTTCGCATATGTGCCGAGTGAATGGCAATAGGCTCGTCCTTTACTACATGGGACCTAAACATACTAGCAAACTGGCTTATACCTCTGCCTAAACCTTCGTGGAATACAGGCGTGACGGTATGTTTGAAGACTTTAACAGAATTTTATTTATGTGCTACTTTAATATGAAAAATAACACAACATAACGGCCGAATACTGACACGTTTATAAATTTTTGAGAGCTTGTCGAAGAGTGAGTGACGGTTTTTACCTCTCATTTTTATGGTCAGAAAATATGTCTAAATAACATAAATTTTAAAATGGTCTGGTTCTTTTCTTGGAACATTGGAGATTGACATTTTGTTACTCAGTCTTAAGGCGGCTTCAAAATTAGACGTTAGCAAGTCCACTATGCTTACATTTTTCTCAAATAACTAAAATAATAAAGCAATTGAAGCGTCGGTAGCCTAATGGCTATGGCGTCGGACTTGCGATCATATGGTTGCCGGTTCGAACCCCACCCATTGCACTACCGACGTGAACCCACTCGTAACACAAGCATTTAGCTTAGCACGAGGGGTTAACAAGAATACTAGTAATGTGTGACCCACATTGCTAGTAAGCTTTTTTTTATAATAAAAAAAAATAAAAATAATAATAAGTAATAATAAATCACTCAGATGCTGGGTAATACGTAGAATGTGGAACAAATATTCGATATCAAAAGCAGTAGACTCGGTAGCTAAGTGGCTTAAGTGTCCAGTGCACTTCACGGAGGGGAGGACGGTAAAATTTATATCTTTAAAGTTATTGATTTAGTTATACTGAAAGCAGCTAATTGGACGTGAAATATGCAAAAACTGTTGATGTTTTTTCAGGTACGTAATTATTTCTGCTTTTCAATTGCAATGCTCACAAACTAGGAATGAAAAGAATTAATAGCTTAGCCCCGCACCGTGCCGCAACGGCCCGCACCGCGCCGCACCGCGCCGCACGGGGCTCGCAGCGGTCCGCCGACCGCGAGGGTGGAAATACCTCAAATATTGGTGCTGCGTTATCTAAATTGCTTCCATGAATAATGTGGGACTCGCGGAGTAACCATCCTTGTTTATTAACCCCCTGATGTTTACCTACAAATTGATTAGTTTGTTACTCAAAGTAACTCACGTTTGATACACTTTTTTATAAAAAACATCTATTAGCCTTTGAAGGAGATTTCATTAAGTGTTCCTATTCATAACATACTCCGAATGTAAATATGGGTTAATGGAATTCTAGAAAAATAGTATTCAAATTGAATTCTATATAGTATCTATATAGGTACGGCAAATAGATTTATGCTAGCTTTATTGGTGTAAAAACGTTGGCGAGGTGAATCAGTCATGTTTGCACTGAACATTGATTCAAGCGGTTAAATAACATATTTCTGTAGGTATCTATCTTTATTATTATTTTTTCTATTTCTATGTAAAATTGGATTTATAACCTATACCTAAGTCATTTTTTGGTATGTGTAAACATACCATCACGCCCGTATTCCCTAAAGGGTTAGGCAGAGGTGTACCGATGTACACCCACATTTCGCTGGTATGTTTAGGTCGCATGTAATGGGGAGCCTATTGCCATTCCCCGTGCACAAATCTAAACACCGAACTATTAATAAAAAATCCAAAGATAAACCCAATATAATATTATGAGTATTAACTGTGATATTGTAAAAAAAATACTTAAAATGATCGTAACTACACCTATCACCAACTTATATTCACACACACAACAAGATTTCTCGACGTCCACGCACTAAGCAGGCGCAGAGAGCAATTACTATGATCTATTTAGAAGCTCTCTCAATTAACTGGAAGCCTTTTAAAAATAACCTCGTTTATTGCTGAAAGCAACATAAGCTCTCTCGTCTCCTTAATGAATAAAAAAAATACTTTTCATACATTTTGAGTGACAATTTCAGCTCCGTGCGTATATTTCATAAAATATCGATATTTTTTGTTAAATATTTTTGAACTGCCTCATTATTCTAGTAGTCAGCAATTGCTACGCTAGAGGTCCTGGGTTCGATTTCCAGGTCGAGCAAAGTATTATAAGTTTTTCTATGTATTTCTCAGTAGCAGCACGGAGTCTGGATTTGTACCCTAGTGTAGCAATAAGTTCGCCCCTATTACGTGGGCGCCCCTAAACATAATCTGTGGGTGTGCATTAAATACACATAACACCTCTGCAAAGATTGTCCTAATTTTATTACAGTATCAATTTATTGATACAAATATAAGTAGGTAGTTCATAGATCAACATTACCCGAATAAAAAATCCCGAAAAGAAAAAAGCTAACACAAGAAGTAAGTGTTTATTTACTCGCAATAGAGAGTGATTTCCGTGAACGCTATCACTCGTTTTTTACTATCGTTCACAACGATTTGGCTGGGAGATTAATAGGGGATAATTATCTGAGCATTGGCTCGGAGCCAACAAGCCCCCCGCCTTCCCTGCAGCCCCCTCAAACCCCCACGGCAGGGGAAAAACTATCAGCTTACGTTCAGGCGTTCATTTTAAGTCATTCCAGATTGAATGAGATGTTTAGTTTATATTAATTTGATCCGGTACTATTTACAGCTCTTGTTTTACCCTAAGGCAATTCTTGCTGCGTTAGACCTGGTAAAATAAACAAAGAAAAACAAAATATCCAGAAACACTAAAGTGTTTTTTTATTAGAGTTCTCGAAGACTATACGCATGCCATATTAAGTATAGGAGACTTTAAGTAATGACTTGGCCTTAAAGCTGTAAAAACTCGTGCAGTGGGGAAAGCTCCAAAAACTTGTCTATCAAAAACAAATAGCTAATCAATTTGACAAACATGGCGATTTCACGATGGTGTTAAGATAATTACAATTCGACTAATCTAGTGGATATAAGCGTGCCTGTTGATCTCATCAGGTTTTTTTTAAAAATATCTTAAGAGTATGGAGTTTGTAGTGCAACAAACTCGCTCCCTATAACCCGTTTCGATTTATGTTTGTTTGTCTGTCTGTATGTTTGTACACGCATCAAGTAAAATCACTGCGTGAAATTATAACTGGTTTTATCAGTTGTAATGCTGGAGGTCTATCTTAAAAATAGTGCATGATCCATCTTGTTTGACTACCTAGAAGCTGAGTTATCGTAAGTAAATCCTTTTGGGGCGGGCAACAGCAGCTAATTTTATATCTTTATAATGTTGCCTGTACGGATACTTACTCAACGTTCACAGCACAGCCATTTTCTACACCGCATAAGAAGAAAATCAGTTTCAAGGTATACAATGGCATATTAACGTTGCAGTGCGCCGTTTGTCTTGCACCAAAAGGGAGAGCATTTGGATGCAGCGCGGGTCGCGGCCGAGATTCAACGAGTGCAATATTAGAGAGCGCGGCGGTCATACGGAGCGGGCGGTTCACAGAGCAGGTCATCCATAGCTAGCTTAACCCATTAATACACTTTCATTGTCATACTGGTGGGTGTTTAGATATATGTTTTAGAGTCTCGTCGCTCGTCTAAACTGAGGGTATTAAGTTTATTCTTAAAATTTATATATTTGCGCAGTTTTTTTAGCAGCAATTTTAATAACAGAAAGAGCGATATAAAGGAGAAAGGAGAAAGAATTTTGACGTATGCTTACGTAAACATAAAGGACTTTTTGTAACACTACCGTCCATATTAAATATATTTTAGTGTTGTGAAACAGCTATCACTGAATTCAGATAACTGTAAAATTACCGCTAATTTCCCCCACCAAATTCGATGGTCCAATATAACAGATTAGAATAGCGTTAAACGGTGCGCGATAATAATTAAAGTGAGGGTAATAATCATGAATACAGCGTTCGATTATAACGCGGCGAGGAAGAAGGCTGGCGCGGTTCCAGCGCGGCTGTGCGGCTGTGCGGAAGCACGCGATCGCGACTAAATCGATAATCGATACGATAAAACTTTTATTCGATCCAATTTGAATAGACTCGGGTGCCGCGTGCGGCCAGGTATGGGGAATATTTTAGACGTACACCCGTACATCATATTCATTGAGCCTGAATAGAAACGAGCGTGAAAAGACTTTCTATCTTAATATCATTACCTGATAATTTTTTTAATGCTTTTTTTTATACTATGACAAACAAGCTCGTGGCCTGATGGTAAGTCGTAATCACACCCCATAGATGCCAGCATCACCAGTGGCACCACTTCCACGATATTATCGTTTGTCCAAACCGAAACACACTAAAGTCAATATTATTACTTAGTGCCAGAATATTTGGCATTGCAATAAAACCCAGACGAACTACACTACTAACTGCACAAATATTATTATTATATTTTGACCTAGCTTAGAATTCTCTGTTTTTTTATATTTTTATTTCATGTTATTTGATATGGGTACTTATTTTTAAATTGAATTACATATTTATTACTTAGATAATCTCAATGTTAGTCTTACGCTGCTTATGTTCAAACACAATGTAAAAATTGTTCATGAATAAAGAATTAAATTGAATATACTGCTGGTATATTTGTGCAACCTTTACACCCTTCGAGCAATTTAACATTTTTGTATGCTGATCATAAGTAAGCTAAATGTAAGATTAAAATAAAGGTAGGCATCAAACATTACAGTAAAATTGCCAAAATACGGAATCAATCAAAACTGCTATTAAATACTATACCAATCTTTATGTATGTGTTATATAGTGCTAGCTACGCCCCCATCGGTTACAGTGATAAATACACTGCAGATATGATCCGATATGATGAAGCCAGAATCAATGGCCCACATGGCGGCAACGGGCTTAAATCTGAACGTAGGTGAGTAACGACCGGTCCGGGCCGGCCCGGCGCCGGCGCCGTCCTCACGAGCCGCGCGTACGGCGTCATTACCGGCCCGTGATGGACGTCCGGCGGCGCTGGCCGTCCTCCAAGTGACCATTGCTGCCAACCGATCATACTAGTTATACAAAATTTTTGGACTCCCTACATGACTTAATGTGGCAACTATAGGAACGCACCAGAAATTTTTGTGATTGTTTTAAGGTGATTTCAATGAAAAGTTTTAGCCGGTTTTGGAACTTCTATATAGCAAATAAAATAATATAAACTAACATAGTTCTTAAGTTTACTAATACAATGAGTCCCTGTTACTTGAATAAATACATTTTATTATTATTATTATATTATTTTTCTTTTCTTAAAAAAAACGTTCTAGAAATTTGGGTTTCACGTTACTAGTATTCTTGTTAACCCGTCTTACTAAGCTAAATCGAGTATTACGAGTGGGTTCACGTCGATAATGCGATGGGTGATTTTCGAATCGGCAACCACATGATCGCAAGTCTGAAGCCCTAGCCATTAGGCTGCCGCCGCGTCTAATTTGTAATAAATTCTAAATTGTAAAATTGCTTGGGCATAAAATACCGTTTAAGTCAAAATTATTGTAACTGGTAACTTTATCTCGGTCACTAGTTATTTGGTGCAGCTAAACCAGCATTTTGAACGTAGTCCTACTTAGTCTTATGCCATATATCGACACTAGCCCAAGTTTAGTTGAGAACTTGTCAAATCCGCTCCGACCTCCGCTGCCAGCGCTGTACATACGATGCACGTTAGACGCCCAGCTTGCTGAGCGCTGCAGGGTATTAACTATACCGCTGATCTTGTGTTAGGATGTGTTTCCAACTTAGATTAGCTGATAATGCTCTAACGTTTTAAAACTTTTCCCTAGGCCGAAGTTTTACCTGTATTTGTTTTAAAACAATACTACCTAGTTTAAACCAGGTAAACATTAATCATCGTCGCTATAAGATTTAAGTTTCTTAATAATTTTTATCAAAATTGGCAATTAAGTTTATAATATCATCGGTTTAAGATCATTAAATCTTATATTTAATAAATGAGCTTTCCAGTTAGCAATACAAATATCTTAATCTTAATAATAAATGATTATTAGTTTTTTACAAAAAGATTCCATCGAAATACCAAAACTTAATTAAAATACCGGTCAACTAAACTTTTTTAAGAAAATGATGCCGTGGAATATCTTGGAGAATTCCCGGGCAAAACTATCGAAGTTCTTCAATTCTTTGCACCTCCAAGTTGGAAGTTGTCCGGTGTTTAGCTTTATTAGTTGCGCGGCCATAAATCCGCGGTGAGCTGTATTACCGGCATCGGCACCAATTAACAGCCGCCACCGCCGTGACCAACTTGCGACGAAGTTTGTTTTATGAAAAAGTGATTTATGCTGATCCAGACGGTACTAAAAGGGACTAGTTTTTACTATGGCCGGTTCTATGATAGATGATGTTATGATCTTCACCAAGTCGTAGGTAGGTGACAGAAATCGTACACGGCGTGAATTTGGAGAAGCGTACGACGAGCTGTTGACCCCATAATTATGAAAAACTACATAATAATAGGGGCTGCATTGAAATAATCAATAGTTGCCTTTGTTTATTTCAATAAAACTGACATAAATTAAAGCAAAATATCAATAATGATAATATTTCGTTGCGCACTCCAGCATACATTTACCATCGTGACACGTGTCAGGGGTAAATATAGAAATTAAGAATGATCTAACAACGCTACGCTACATTATGAATTTATTAACTAATTCAATTCATTTCAATACAAATTTGTGTACATTTTGTAATCAATAACATTATAGTGTGTAAGCCTGCAGTGATTCGATAATGAAGGCGAGGCGAGAGAAACTACTAGCAATTATCGGGCACTGATCCGCAGAGTAACCTTAATTAGAGAACACGAAATTCTGGTCCTTGTAGACGGAGCTATGGGGAATATCTATAAACAGTATGTACACGTATTTCTCCATATTCTCCAAAATAACAATGCGTATGTGTGCATGCCAAGTCAATGTAGGAAGCTTCACGTAGGATTACTCACCGTTATCCTCTTGAGTTGCCTCTTGCCCTTGTACCAGGTGATGGCGGCGGGGGGCCTGCTACCCGCAGACTCGCAGGCCACCTCGTACCGCCGCTCCGCCGTCAGCACGCCCCCCTCGCCTAACTCTGCTGGCTTTTTTATCTCCACTGTTAGTGGTCTCACTGTGGACGAGATGGTATGATTAAATTCGTGATACTATATGGAAAGGTTTGTTTGACTAGCATGCTGTTGTGTAATCTTGTTTATTGTGGAATTTTCTACCCGCTTCGCCTAGCCTACGAGTTTAAACTTACAGTGGACCACTTACTATGGCTACACAAGTACGTGTTGACTGAAACTGTCCAAGTATTTATATATTTGACTTAATTACAACATCTTTAGCTTTACAGTTACTCAAATTGATGGTTTACGTATCCTATTATAATATACCTTATAATATTAGTATTGTTAAGTTAAAACTACATTAATTGATAATTAGTTGTTACCCGCTTAAAACGGTGAAGGAAATATAGTGGGGAAACCCACATGCTTCTTGACGGCGTGAAGTCTGTCAACCCTTAGTAGGCAAGCGTGGTAGTTAATAAGCTAACCCTGCTCACTCTGAGAAAGGACCCGTGTCCAGCAGCAGGACAGTAAATGTGTTGATGATAAAAGTCACAACATTTGACTGAAAATAATTTACAAAAAAGTACTTACAAAACATGTCTAGCACTAGAGACAATTCTTTAGGTGGCACTAGATGTGAGTTGGTGGCTTGGCAGGTGAACACGGCGGCGTAGTCTGCTCGTCTAATGGCTGGCCAGAGGAGTCTGTTCTCTATGACGTCACCCGTGTTGTGCTCATACTCCTCGTCCACCAGGACGCCGTTGACCAGCCACCGCACTGATGGTTCGGGACGACCTGCCAACGAAAACAAAGTTAAATTTAGTTTTTAGAGAGAAGCTAATGTTTGTTTCCGAACATACAACAAAATTACAAAAAAATGTGTTCGGAAGTGTACATTACTTTAACGCTATACGCACCGTGGATTCAGCACACGCTAGTATGTCTATGTTTTATTGCAAATATTATGTATAAACACCTATGATAAAAATAATTTCAGTGTTAATCTAACATTCAATGTCCGATCACTTGCAATGTGTTTTATTTCCTAATCCTAATAGAATCGACCCATCATCATATCAGTAATAAGTGTAGGAATCTACATAATTCTATTCTATCCGAATTTTCTAATTCGTTTAATATTCAATAAAAATATGTTTAAAACAACTCCAATTTAACTGAAAAGACTTCTTCTTTTAATACAATTTATATTATCAAACAAAGTGTATAATATAGCTAGAAAAAGTTACTACAAAATAATGTTCATTGCGATCTGGTTTAATGTAGCAGATTTAATAAAAGGGTTATGTACAACTACAAAACATTACTCGCTATCTGAAAGCTTCAAACAGGGCTTTGTGCTTAAAATAAAACGAAACATCTTAGAGGCACTCGTTCTACAAAACGCAAACATAACGATTACAGTACGCCAAACGCAATTTCCAATGCTTTCATTGGTCCTCCGGTACGTAAATAAATTTCAGTGAAGGCATTCTCTTTCAGCGCAGTGGCCCTTTGTCCTCTGTTTACTTGTTTATTTGTCGAGTGTGTGCGCTTTTGTTCGGGCCAGGACACCGCGCTCCACTATCCTTGGATCCACTTTGGCCAAATTGAATTAGTTCAAGTCTCAAGTACAGCATGAAGATCTAATTCGAAATGTCAATGGATTTAATCTAGATTTGTATACTAAATACGTTTGATACAGGGTTTGGGTGTGTTCGCGATTTGAAGGCATTGAGGAGAGCTTATTGCAGTGCACGTATTTCGCCCTGCACGGGGATTGGTTTTGATGTACTATGTAACACCGTGTGTTAGGGGAAGTTGCTTCTAGATACGAAAGCCGACGTAAGTGCATTAACGTTACCCAAAACTAGCTCAGTATTGAGCTAAGCTGAGCAGTTTGTTGGCACCGCGTATACCTCACTCGTCAGTCGCCGGACCGTGACCCGCTCACTAACAAACTATTCACCGCGTTGTCTGTAGAAAATTGATCCAGTTTTCAATTCACCTTTCCATAATTGCGGAACGGGGTCAGGAGGGCCCTCTATTGTGCCCTCGGCCTAATTTATCGCCGGCTCCGATGCTCCGACGGTACGTTTTCTAAATCAAAAGTCGTAGGGCGAGAGCTTCCGGTCGGCTTATTGTTTCGCTTGTTTTTCCCTTTGATAAACAACGTCGACGCTTCTTTGTATTGGATTTCGGTGTTTGCCGAACAAACTGAGCGCACTCTCCGTCATCCGTCAAGATTTATTAATTTATTAACGTCGAAGCTGTTCTCGATCGAAATCCGCAATATTGTCTTTCAATGTTAGCGCGGCCAGTCTAGACTCGCAGACGTATTTTATTAAAAATGTTTGTAAAAGACAAAAGAGTTGATATCAAAGAACAACGAAAATATCTACGTAATTGTTTTGTAATAAACGTATATTAGTGTTCACCCTCTTTAAGTGTCCAAATTGATTGTGTTGACGGAAGGTGTTTGTTAAACTCGGCACATTACACCGCGCGGTGGCGGAGCAACAGGCTCTCCGATAAAAACCGCTCGCAGCCGTCACAAAACAAAGTCGCGCGCAGAGCCCCCGTCATTAGAAAGGCATCTGCGTTCACAAGAATTGAATATTTTTTTCTCTCGTCCTTATTTTCAGGGAATACGCTTCAATCAATTTCTCGATTATGCAAATGCGGTGGCCTCCCGTCAATTCAAATTTCGTTTCGTGACAGTATACAGTAGTCTTTCGAAATCCATTTTGATTGGGATTGTGCTATTTTAACTTTGCGTTTTTAAATGATCATAAACATATTTTTCTTTAATTAGGACTGAAATAATATGAGGACTTTTTTTATTTTAAATGAAATGATTCGGAATAGGAGACAACGGGGACGTTATATTAATTAACTGAACGCTACAGTCTGTCGCTGTCAACGGTTGAATGCATTTTTTTTATATCTCTGTAAGTATTATACATCATTTTAATAATAATATTAATTCATACTAATACCAAGTATATCGTAGAGTACTTACTTCGATCGATAAGCCTCGCCGACATCATCTTACATCCGCCAATCATCATCGAGAACAGCACAAAAGCTGAATGGAGTGCGCGTTTGATTCGGAGCGTAATAACCCGCTCCTACACAATATATTGATACGGCTTGATACGTACTGTATCCACGGAATCGTGTTTTGTCGGATAAAAGCGTTTCAGTGTCTGCAGTCGAGCACGAGGGGGAAGAAAAATATACCCTCCAGCGAGCGTCGAGCCAAGTTACTGCGTGTACACATACTCGTACGTAGGTATACCGAGAGCGGGAATAATGTTAATCGGCTGGAGTGACGAGATTTTTAAAAGGAAGAAAAATAAACGATTTGAATAACAAAGTTGTTTATGGCAGATTTATTTATTATTATTTTTATTTATTTATTAATTCTTTATGCACCGTTGGTACAAAGGCGGTCTTAATGTCATTAGGCATTTTCTGCCAGACAACCTTAGGGTGATGCAGAGATAAATACTGCAGTAGTGCACTCATAAAACAAAGAGATACTAAATGATTCAAAACTTAACAGATTGTCATATTGCTTGAGATACCTGCTGAAAGATCTCTCTCCGGACGTAAGCATTATTACATATGTTATAGGTAAAGAATACTTAAGAGACATAGATCCCGCCAAAAATTCTATTTAATGCAGGAGCATGTCAGATGGCTGTTATAATCCAATGCTTTACGCTTCACCGATGTTCTTTCAAAATCATAATATAAAGACATTTACTGGTATTAATTTCACATTGGATAACAGAGTATCTAATTTTTTAAATTTTAATTTCCCATAATCACTTTTTATGATGTAAGAATTCCCAGGAAAATTTGCTATTTATAGGTGTCTGTATTTTACGTTTATCCAATTGTTAATAGATTTATGGGATCCTCGCTTACTTCATCATTATACTAACATATCTATCTGAAGGGACAGGAGACAGACGTTAAGGTAATGATGAATAAAATCTTTGTAAGTATTATATAAATCTCAAAAACGTAAAAACAAATTTAGTGCCATGTTGATAGAGCTGAAATAAGAACGTAGCCATAACATTTATTGTTATAGATTACAAATAGCGATTTCAAACACAAATATTAACTTACTCGGGATATATTAATACTATTTTTTTTTCTAATACTATGTTTTATTCCTCTGCTATCATAATTGTCAGCTATATATTGCGCTTAATTGATAACTTTCTAACTATAAATCAGTTCGGGAAGTTCTTTTTAATGTAGCATTTATTTTTTTAATTGTGGCTGATATTTAATATAATTGCTTAAAAATACCAGAGTACATATTTATTCCATCACAGAGATGGTATACATTCCGCAGACTATTGGATTTTTAAAACCACCCTTGTTATTTTTTTTGGCATGGAATTAAAAACATTCACCGTTGGAGAGATGACGAAGTTTGAATTTAATTTTTGTTTCATAAATTAAAATAATTCCTTTTCACATTGTTGTTCAATGGTTATCACAGATATTTTGCTTATTGTACGTGTACTAAGCAAAATAATGAACTGTATTATTTGGATAAGTAGTTATGGTAAGTAATCACAACATAACCTTTGTAGCAACATCTATCCCATGCTGAATAAAACACACTATAAAACATACCATCAAGTCTGTATTGCCCGTAGGGTTAGGCAGAAGTGTACTTAATAAACGCCCCAGATCACCGGTATGTTTGGGTCACATATCCAAATTCCGAACTGCTCCTGAGAATTTCATAGAAAAATTCAATAACTCTGCTCGACCTAGGAATCGAACCCAAGACTTCTAGGGAAGCATTCGCGCCGACTACTAGACTAATGAAAATGCACACTATGACGAAGTTGTAAAGCAACTGATAACTAACACGAAGCCGATTTAACATTACAGCATAATTTGATGGACCGTGGCCCACTAAGCAAGCAAAAGACCCACTTGGGTCTAGGGTTTCTCCCATATCCTCAAATTACATAATAATATCTGTAGAGAGGCGAGGTGTATTGCCCCTCCAACCAAAGGGAGGATCCTCCAACCGGGTAGGTGTTTTTGCCTGGCGGGCTACGGCCCAACGGTTGATGTCAGGCGGTTGTATATATGCGAGTCGCGCGGTAAACTCCACTTGCGCGATTCAGGATTTGAACGACGTAGTTCCATGTAGCGCGCTAGATGTCGCTACATATCCTAAAATTGGGTGATTATTATTACGTTTAAGTAAAGTGTAGGTAAACGCTGTAGGAATCGATATGGTCAGAATGTGGATACCTGCAGCTTAAACAACTATAAAGAAAACTATTTACTTTAGAATATCTGTCCTACTTTTTTCCACATCGTAAAAGATGAATGTATCTTTCTGAAAACAATTTGCAAACTACAAAGTATAATTCGTCGTCTCTATCGAGAGCAGTTTTGTAAATGTGAGTAAGAAGATCGGGTAGCACCGATAAAAGCGTTCCTATGTACACTAGTGCAGAGGTGCGCAAACAACCGGAGCCGAAGGATTTCCCTCCTCTCAACTTTAACCAATGTATCACTATGATTCTCATTTATAATAGGCATATATATTATGTAACTTTTGTGTTTTAGCTATTATAAAGTATACGAATATATAAGAAGGATATGCAGTCTAATGAAAAACAAGGACATGAAAGTACCTAGGTCACGATTAGGACATAAATGAAATCCTGTTTTTCTTTTATTGTGATGATATTTTTAATTTAATAGTCATGATTAGTAAAGTGTTATTTTTCTGTGAACTTCTCATTAATAGCTAGGAGTTTGGTATTGTTCTCAATTAAATGATTAAATATGCTTGCCCCCTTTTACATGAGACTTGAACATACCTAACATACCTATACTTGAAGCGCCGGTAGCCTAATGGCTAAGGCGTCGGACTTGCGATCATGTGGTTGCCGGTTCGAAACCCACCCATTGCACTACCGACGTGGACCCACTCGTAATACAAGCATTTAGCTTAGTACGAGGGGTTAACAAGATTACTAGTAATGTGCGACCCACATTGCTAGTAAGCTTTTTTTTAAAAAAGAAAAATACCGACGAACAAAAGTGTATCTTCAATATAATATGACGTCGTCGGCACATTAAAGATTTATCTTATCTTATCTTACATTAAGTAGAACAATTTACACTCGTGGACGCCTACGCCTACATTTGACATTTCTCTTTTTATTCGAAAAATTTAAAACATGACTTAAGTGCTGTTCACGTATGCCTGAGTATTGTACAGGTCTGACGCCATAAAAACATAGAGCATATTATTGTTGATGGAGCTGCGAGAGCAAGTGTTCTTTTATTCAGAGTTCCAGATGAACGTTGTTATAGCTGGAATTATTTTAAGGCTGCTTGCGAGGGAAATTTCAAATATCTATTGCCTAATAAAGTTTGTACAGCGGTTGTATTGAAACCACAGTATTATAATAACATAAAATATCTTTGCCATTTAATACTGTTGAGATGAATATTGAAGTTCTATGTAAAATTAAAAGTCTATTGTATACTTTTTAAATCGACTTATAAATGTAACTTTGCTTCATTGCGCTTCTAAATTAATAAGTTTTGCAAAAACGTTAAAATTTATTATAAGTTACTTACTTAACGCGAATGAAGGGAGACGATAGGACACATATCAATTATGCTAAGACGTTGACTAATGAGTGTAGGAGTAGATTATATGAATTCTCCTTTTCTTTTTTTTATTATTCTTATTTATTACTACTTAACATAATAATTAATAGGAACGAGAATTAATCCACTAGAAAAAAATCTAGAAGTTCTTCGACATCGTTTCAATTGTAGATAGTTATTTACCTACCGATATATACCTAACTAGAGAGATGCGCGCGGCGTCACTCACGTAGGATCTTGTTTATCCCGCGAGATACTAAATAGCTTTCGGGAATGTGATATTTATGTTAATCGGGAATAATGTAGCTTTCTCATGATAAAGAATTATTAAAATCGGTATTTTCAGAGTTAATCGACTACAAATCTTTCCTCTTTATAGTATGAGTACCTATAGGTATATAAAATGCAAAATTCACATAACGTACAACCATGTTCCGACTATTTACAGAACCAGTCGAGACAGCGGACAGTAGACGGCAGATAGAGGTCGTTTTGGTAATGGCCGTTACTGCGTACTTATGCGAACCACACAATATTCCCGAGTATTATGTAAATTTGAAATTTTACATTTATGATGCGTTTTATGTAATTTCAGCAAAACAATTGTGGCAAATTAGAGGGGAAAGCCATAAAAAGTGAATTAAAATAACAAGGCATTAAGTACTTTTGGCCTTGTGAAGCCATAAGTAGGTTATACCCAAACCATTACACATTTAAATAACATGCGTCTATGTCTCTATAATACCTACATACAGATTTTATTGGAATAGTCAGTTTGATACAGAAATTCTAATTAAAACCTTTTTTCAACCCGTATCGGCAAACTTTATGCACCAATACATAACGTTAAACATCGTTAGATTGAAGGTGTACCATGTGATTGTAGGCCTCGTACAAACACTAAGTCTAATATTGACATAGTAGTTACACAATGAGGTGCTTCTACCTGATTGTTAGCCACAATACAATCAATTTCTCTCAATTGATTCCTAACCAGTGTACACAAGAAGGTGGCCTAGGGATCTAGTGCTAGAAGTGCCGAGATTTGCGTTCATTGGACGTAAGTTTAATTTCCAGCGGGCAAATCAGTGGGAGTTGATGTTATGCACATTGTATAAGTTCTACAAATAAGTCAAAAATTATGAAGAAGAGTAACAAAGAACACTTGAACAGGCAGATGTCTACTCCTAGTAACTATAAATTATTATTTTTCTTAGGTAAATAAGTCTCTCATTAGTCTACTGGTCCTAAGCGCGGCTACTAGGTAGGTACGCTAGAGGTCCAGTGTTCAATTCCTATATCTCGACCTGGGATCGAACCCAGAATATCTGATAAAGTGTCACTTTCAAAGTGTTATTGAGTTTTTCTATGAAATTCTCAGTAGCAGCTCGGACTCTGGCCCCTATTACATGAGACCTTAAAATATCGGCGATATGTGGATGTACATTAGTACACCTCAGCCCTTCGGGGAATAAGTTCGTGATGGTATGATAAACAAGTACCTAAGAGTAACAGACAGTGAAACTCTAAAATTCATCAAGATTAGTTGCTAAAGCGCTACCCAAGATTAATACTAAATGGTAGAGTCTAATAGAAACAACTAGATACAAGCAATAATTCGTGGAAACAATTGTGTAACGCTCGCATTACCAGGAACACCCCACCTGAACGTCGGAGCAATTTATTAGGAATTCATCGCGGCATCTCTTGAGTGGGATACATTAATTCATCAGGCTAATCCATTGTGCGCGGATCATTATTTATTAGATCTGAGTACATTTGTGAGATGGAACTGATTGAAACTGCCACCGGTTTGCTAGGCCTCGCTCAGTTAGATTGTGTTTGGATTAATTAAGATAATAAACAATGCTACACGTATTTACAAGATACAGAATTTCGTTCCGTAGATATTAATTAATTTACGTAATTTGAGGGACGTAAGTATCTTGAATTGCAGACAGTTTCAAAACTTGTGTTGAGAGGTGAATATAAACATCTACATACCATCACGCCTGTATTCCCCAAAGGGTTAGGCAGAGGTGTACTTAATGTACACCCACAGTTCGCCGGTATGTTTGGGTTCCATGTAATAGGGGGCGAGCCTATTGCCGGTGAATATAAAGCATAGTTTTAACGGTGAAATTATTCAGTAACAGTATGACATCGTTTTATTTGCGGGCAGTTGTTTGAGAGAGAAGTATAAAAGCGAATGCAATGGCACCATAAAAGAACAACGAACACCAAATAGTTATAGTCTGTAAAGTGTGATGATGAATGGTCTCCGTACAATTATGTTATCTGGAATTCTTTGGCTTACGGCTTTATACAAAATTTAATAAGTAAAGTGATAACATTTGTTTTTGTTTGTTTGTAAAGCGGCGGTAGCCTAATGGCTAGGGCGTCGGACTTGCGATCATGTGGTTGCCGGTTCGAACCCCACCCATTGCAATACCGACGTGAACCCACTCATAACACAAGCATTTAGCTTAGTACGAGGGGTTAACAAGACTACTAGTAATGTGTGACCCACATTGCTAGTAAGCTTTTTTTTAAAAAAAAAAATTGATAGGCTCTGGAACTACTTGACTCAATTTTAATCATTCTCACCATTAGAAAGCTATACTTTTCCAGATTAACTTTACTTTACTTGTTATCCCGCGGGATAACTGGGATTTTTGCAGGCAAGTGACTTGCACAAAATAAAATATTTTATTTTATTTTATTTATTAGGGAAAATAAACAGTAACACATTACATAATATTTCATAAAAACACAAAGACAAAATATGAGTAAATGTGAAACGAACAACATTTTCCACAGGATATAAAACTAGAAATACTTTTTAAATATCATGCGATTTTTATATGTAAAAGCCTACAATCTAAACCAAGTAATATTTTCAATATAAAAAAAAGGTTAGAGTACAATATTAATACTAACTGAATAATGCATGCAAATTAACTAATTTAGTCCTTAGATATAAAACTACTTAATTGCCTGAAATTTTTTTTTTTTAAATACATTAGCGGAGAGGGCAAACATATCAATGTGGTGGAAAAGTTTGTTGTAATTGGTTGTAAGTCTGCGTAGAGGTGTTCGTGTGTAAAATATAAACCACATGACAAATACATACCTCCGAGCACTCTGCAGGTGAGCAGCACGTCGTCGCCCTCCTCGTGCGGGCCCAGCGTGGTGGTGTTGATGACGCGCCCCCACCGGTCCACCACCACCGGCTTCTCTGGAGGCACTGCAAACAAAACCACAATTAGTAAGAAAGAAAGAGTTAGTCAGTGTGTTCTGTGGTGTAACGGAACTCAAATTGAAATAATACTTCCAATACGATAGTGATACTACTGGTGTTACTGGCGCTTAGGTATAAGCTGCAGGCATCGGTTACCAGCAGGTGGGTCAAATACTTTTTCACGAAGTAATAAAAATTTAAAAATATATAGGTACCTATGCTTTGTCACAGAGCAATGGAGCGCAGCGTTCTGTGCTTTAAAAGACCGGACAACATCCGAAACACCACGCTGCGCTCCAAAACGGGCATAATAGGCGAAGGCAAAACGGTGGCCCAGGTGAAATGGGATTGGGCGGGTCATGTCAGCCGCATGCATAATGACCGCTCTGGGCAAGAGACTCAATGGGTGCCTGAAGATAGAAGGTGCCCGCGAGACCGGCCCAGAAAGAGGGGGCGGGATGATTTCGATGAAGGGCTGATTCAAGGTGGCGCAAAAAAAGAGGACCTAGAAGGAATTGAGGGAGGTCTTTGCCCAGCAGTGAGACAGTACCGGCTAAAATAATAAAACATATTATAATTTTTCCACTTCGCCACACACGACAACAGAGGTAAGTGACAAGTAAATACTATGAGTTAGGTACTTATTTAAGACTGACAGCACCATATAGTGAACCATAAGTTCAGCCAACACGTCGTAAACATATAGGTACAAAGCTCGGCATTACTATAATTCCCGGTTGATGGACAAAAACGTTCGAGGTGAGTATTCCCGAGAGGAACTAATCTCGTCCGGCACCCGGCCCCGCCTGCGCCACAATCTATGCTTAAGCCTCTGTAAGGAGGGTTTATTCAGGTCCGACGCCACTCGTGGAGCCACCGGGAACTTCACTTTAGATTAAGTACATAAAAACGACTTTCACTTAAGTACACATAAACAATTTAAGCTTGGATACGAAAAAGTTGCGTCAAGTAATTTGTTTAGGCGTTTACCTTTTACGTAAATTTTGTATTATATTTTAGACGTCTTTTTGAACATTTTGATGGAATACATTAATGATGGATCAAACACATTCGTGTAAGGAGCAACATATAGGAAGGAAATATACTAATTGCCTTCTTCGGCGACCTTCTAAAACAAGGATGCGACGAGCTTAAAGCATTTTGTACTATTATTTTAACTAAAATATATCACCGTAATGTATGTAGGTACTACATTCTACGAGCGAAATCTATGGGACTAGTGGCCATATACCTCTGTAACTCGTCTCTCTCTGTCTACAACGTTATCTATGTATTACGTTAATTGTCAATCATCTTTCATTTAGGTTTTTTTAGCAGTCATAATAACACAAAATTATAGATGGACGAGAATCATAATAATTATTTCCTATTACCTTTTATTTCCTCTGTTTAATTAAAACCTATCAAATAGGATTTCCCATTTGAAGTACCTAGTAGGCTCTATATCAAATTATCTGAATTATGCCGTTACCAAATCCACCGGTAGGACTTTAGTTAGTAAATATAACACAACAAAAAGAAACAATACTTAATTGTACCTAACGGTTTTAAAATAAGTAGTTTTAAAATAAAATTGCGTAAAAGGTTTACAGTGTGTGGCAGAGAGATATGTTCTCTCTGGTGGACATTATATTCCTCAAATAGTTCCTGAGCTACGTAAAAAGCGCGAAACCCAACCAGACAACATGAAAAGTGCATTCCCAGTCTATCTCATAGTGGACTATACATTTATAACAACAGAAATCTTCTAATAGGACTAAGTTAGGTAGATATTTTTAAATCTATACTTTAAGGTGCTAGAAAAGTGTTTAAATTGTAGATAATGTCCATAGCTGTATGTTTCGAGTTTATTAATATTACTGTATTATTATCAGTAAACCCAATTGATTAACGTCACATATCTAACTGCGTGAATTAATTAAATCAAACATAAAACAATATCGACACGAGAGCCGCCGGAACCAATAGCAATTAATCAGTTCAATACAACGCAGGTGATCGCTAACAGCTCCGTCCGATTAGCATCGGCCTACCCACACAGGGGTTCACCACACTACTGTACTACCGGAGACTCTAATCCTATACAATAAGGTTTAAAATCATGCAACCACACGCACGTGTATATTCCGCCACGCTGATGCCCCTATTTCGGCCGGCGCCGTTTAAAGCATCAAAGCCCAATTGGGTTTTACATTCGACACAGTGGGCTCGTCCAATCTAACTTTAGCCTCTAATACTGACCTGGATGGTTGACTCTGGTCAGTGAAAACCGTTGCCAGCTTTTCGCTTTTTATTTGTATCGAAAATTCCAACAAAATATGTCCTTTAGCGATCCGCTTGTTAGATACGAGCTATTTATTAAATCCCCTTACAAAATTTCTCTTTCAGACTTAGGTTTATTTTATCTCCAAAACTCTATTGTAAAGAGATTAGACGGGGGCCAAAAGGAAAAGTGATCAACCCGTTAAGTACAAGAGTAGCAAATTAAAACGATAAGGCATCAAAATGTATAAAATCAATTAAAACTGATAACGAAGAGTGGCGTAATCTGCATTGAAATTCGTTCGACACCGTTCAGAAACGACAGAGGCTAATAGAAAGACAACACTCTGTAATCAGATCTCAACCCCCGAGATCGGGTCCTTCACAAAGTGATTTAAAGTTTAAAACTCAATTGTGAGACGATCGCGCTCCATAACGAATGTAACACGTTTCAGTCGCCCTCGGACGGATAAACAAGCCTGCTAAAGTTGCCGTGAAATGGAACTGCAGGGCTATCGGTGCCGCACTGTGTACACCAGTGTTTTGTACCGCATAGGGGCGCGGGCGGCCCGACCGATCCTAATAATACGATCGAATCTTTACACGAAATGTACCGTGAAATTCGAGATTGCAGATGTTCCTTCTTGGTAAACTAGCGTTTAGAAAGTAACTTTATAGTTTCGCTCATTGCCTGATGTTTTATTCATAGAAACTAAGTTCGTTTACCTGAAAGGTACTCCTTGTCCTTTGAAGCATTCGATTGAAACTAAACGTGACAAACTCATCTTCCACTGGTTTAATCCTAGGTGGGTAAAAAGGGTAGACAAGATTGCTTTTCGATATCGAAGAGAATCGGTAGTAAACTCGATTGTAGTAATGAGGAACATCGGGACGGCGTCGCTCAGGAGGGACCAATCTAATTAATGTGCGCTATATTCGTCGCGCGATTACATGGACTCCGCAGAGATCACACAATTCACGATCATTATATTAAACTTGCGCATGTATGTTTGTAGGTCATTGGCTTTTATTAGGGGAGCTAGTTTTGTTTGTATTGGGCTCTCACAAATACATAAGGCGGAGATTAGATGGCATTAGTGTTGCTGCGGAGCCGAACTGGGTCATTCGCATTTTTATAAGCATATCTAACCATAAAAGTAGGTAGTTATTTTAGTGAAGGAAAAATAACTTAATAATCTTTGCATGGAAAATGCCTAAAAAATACAAAAAGATAGATAAAAGTAGGTAGTTGGGACACAGGGTATAGGGTACGAGTTACGAACTTCCCCAAAAAATAAAATACAAATCTAACATTATCTCGTCTAGATATAGGAATTGTGGGAGTCCTTTTTGCGACAAAATTTTGCGAATGCAAAGACCAACGTATTTGCTCAAGACAAGAAAAAAAAAAGGTAGTTTCCTGTGCACTTAAATTGTTTTGTCGAGCGGGCAAGAGATCGAATGATGTATACCCGCTGAGGAGAATACTATAGCAATATTGTAAATAAATTACTTAAGATTGTATTGTCTAGTTGGCCTCATGTATTAAATTGTTTCATAATGTCCAGTTGCATTTGTAATTATAAAAATTTTAGACTACTAAACTTCTAGGAATGTTCGGTTTGAAATTGGGGTATGAGCATAGTTATTCGACTCTATGAATTTGATTTTCCCTGCCGGGAGCTTAATTGTTGTGCACTGAGTTCACCCAACGTAGGATTTAAAACAAAACGGCGAAATTTAAGTGTACATAAGTATACCTCTGCCTAAACCTTAAGGGATACACGCGTAATTGCGTATGCTACTGTGATTCTTCCCTACACCTATAGGGAAGAAACACACACTTATCATGTACTGTGTGAACTACATACTACAAAATGACAGGTATAAATTTATTTTTGGTGAAAAACTCACATTCTTACTTCGTCGATCATTAACAGTTTAAACTTCTTAATTTTCATTTAAAACTAAATAAATGAATTCTTTAACAGGGTAAACTTGTGCAGTCGTTCTGAAGTACTTGTAAAAGTTGATACTTTGGCGTAGGAAACTGTCCAAAAAGTGTATAAAATCTACATAATTGTTTGTCAAGAGGGCGTTGTAAGATATTTGGGTAAGCTTGGGGGCTAGAAACTGTCGTTTGCGAGAGAATAGCAGTTATGTCAATAGCGAGGGACAAGCCTCCTCCGATTATAATTACGTACTTTAGCGCGCAAAAATTGTTTTCTATTTGAATATTTAATAAAACGTATTACGGTAAACGGGCGATAAAAATACCCAATTTAGCACGATTTCACGCGACGAATATGGACATACATGTTAGTAATTTCATTAGTCAAAAAAATGGTGGATACAAATTAGAATATTTTTTTATCCTTGGAATTTTTCAGTAGCAGCTCGTAGATTGCTGTTACATGGGAACTACACGTGCCGGTGAACTGTGAGTGTAGGTACATTAGTACACCTCTGCTATCTCTTCGGAGAAAGCAGGCGTCATAATATGTTTTTTATAATACCATCAGTGTTACTGACAGTATTCACACTGCTCTGGAATTCATCTACTATTTCATTCCTTTTTAAATTAAATACCAATGCTTTGAACTACCCATATAAGTTCCAGTGTAAACCACGACTTAATCGGAAAGTATTGATTAACTGACCTAAAATGTAGCTAAAAACATTTTAACCACTTCTAGTTATGTCAAAATAATAGTTTAGAAACAAAACTAGAAGCTTTGATACGACCATTGATTTGAACAGCTTATTCCTTTAGAAGGGTAGTTCAATTTTATCGCTAACATTACCACACCTCGTCGTGTAACCTAGATGTACACGGGGCGGCGTGGCGGCGGCGTGGCGCGTTGCGTTGTGCACGCGTGTACATAAACTTGGCTGACATTTTTACGCGCACCTCTCACCTTCAGCGAGTGAGCAATCGACGATTAGCATTTACATGGCATTTGTTAAGGTCACTGCTGTTTACGTACTACGTGACAATTGCTCACTGTACTATAACTACTAAGAGAAGAGTATATTTTTATACTTAGGAACTTTATATACGGTGATTTTAAATTCCCTGTCAATCATTAAGGGTTGGTCCCATCGCAATAGTTGTTTATAATATTTTTTCGCCGGTATGTTAAGATCTCATATATTAGGGGGCGAACCTATTGCCCTTTACTGAGCATATATCCAAATTCCGAGCCGTTAATGAGAATTTTATATACCCATTAAAATGTCATCCAACTAACCAAACTAGAACTAACCAAAGCACTGAGCAATATGTACAAATAAAGTTTACTGTTGGTCTGTATAGCTTAAATACTCTCAATTAATTATAATATACCCAAATATTCTATAACTTCACACAAAAGAAAAGTAATCGCAAAGATTCAGATATATTAAAGTAAAATAATTACATACGTAAAACTGTTGAAAACGAACATTTCGAAATGAAATATCACATGTATAAACACACAATATGGACGTCGATCATGCTCGCTGATTTTGATCAACTTCATTCGCTGAATTTCAGTAAACATGTTTGTACACGTTTAAATGAGTAAACTCCCTGCTCGATTGGAAAAGTCAGTGTCACACATCGAAACAGTTGAGTGACGAGCGCTCTAATAGAATTAATAAATCGATTTAATTAACAGCGATGATGAAGCATCCCCCAACACTGACAACATTGATTGAACATTCCACAAGTTTGTCGACAATCGATTATGTGCCACGTCTTTGGGTTGTGAGGCAAAAACTTTGGAATACGCCGACTCGATCACCGGTATCGTGCTTATGTGTTGAGAAGCGGTGTTCGAAAATTTAATTCGAAATTCAAATGTTGATGTCTCCAACAGACGTCACGTTTATTCCGTTGCGTTGACGGTGCCGTTGACAGAAAACATTAAATTCTTCTTTATTATTTTTCCTTGTATAGTCCTATACTGTATTATTTTAGAAGTAATTTTAATATCATACATACCATCACGCCTGTATTCCCCGAAGGGTTAGGCAGAGGTGTACTAATGTACACCCACACTTCGCCGGCATGTTTAGGTCCCATGTAATAGCAGGCGAGCCTATTGCCATTAACCGGGCACAAATCCAGACTCCGAGCGCTACTGGGAATTTCATAGAAAATCCCATCAACACTTTGATCGACCAGGGGATTGAACCCAGGACCTCTAGCGTAGCAGTCGCGCTTAGGACCACTAGACTAATGAGCAGATTTTAATATCATTTGGAAATAAAATTATAGCCTTACCGAAACTTCTATGCTGTGTATGTACAGATGGGTTTCATACCTTATATTAGTGTAACTGGACCTTTTTGCCGCAAGGACCGTATATTACTAACAGAACAGACTGAAGCAGTAGTCAGGATCATTAGAGGACTATCAGGCACGCATTAGTCACTAGCTCGGCGGCAATAAAGCCTGCAGTAAGTCTATCCCATAAGTCAGCCACCTTCAAGGCTTGTTGGGAGCGCCGTATATCTGGCGAACAATGCCTCTCGCGTAAATTCCGAGTGGTACCGCAGTACCGCCGGCACGGGACTCAGCACCGGTACTGAGCAATTAAGCTGCACGAATACGTATGGGTAAACAAGATCGGTTAATTGATGACTACTGATTAATTGTTTGTTTTGATGTACGTGAGGGATGGCGGGTTCATTAGAGCGCCGCTTGATACATGGCTTTTTAGTACTTCTACTCATGTTCAATAGATCAATATGTGCGAGACAAACAAGCAGCATAAAAGCGAAAGTAAAGCAAACCAGTTGTTGTATCTAAATTCTAATATGGTAGTAATAACATGTCGCCTGCCAAACAGTCAGGAACTAGATTGTTAAACGAACAAACTGGAACAAGGTTTTGCCCTCAGTTTTTTTTGTGGGGCAACTCGGCAAACGAGCGGACGAGCTACCTGATGGTAAGTAGTCATTGCCGCCCATGGACATCAGCAAAACCAATGGGTATCAGAAAAACCAAAGGAGTCGCAGATGCGTTGCCGAGTTTAATAAGTAAGAGGACGAAGACTAGGACAAGGAAGTAGACGGAGAAAAGAAGAAGGAAGGGGACGGAAAAATGGAGTAAGAAGTGGTCTGAGGGAGGAATTGGGCTTGTTATCTCACGAAGGTTATCAAGTAAGTCCATCCAGCCACTTACCTACTACGGTGAGGTTATATCTGAAGCTGGTGGTCTGCGTGTTTCGGAAGTCGACGCGGCACCGGTAGACGCCCTCGTCTCTTCTCTTGACGTCCCGCACTAGGAGTGCGGCGGGGGGCGGGGAGGTCGCGAAGTGTGCGCGGGGGCCGAACACCTCGGGCGCGGACCAGTGGCGCGCCTCTGACAGGTGCTTGCCGCGTACGTCAAAGCTGGAACAAAGAGATGAAATAAATATGCATCATTGAACAACGAAACTAAAGCTCTAGTAAAATTTAATTCAAGAAATTTCATTGGTTATGACAATTTTTTTTTAACGACTAAATTCGATTTGATTGATAGATAAAAATACAATATCTATGGAAACCGCTTAACAAAAACAACATTTCAAATAAATGTGTAATGTTTCATTAAAAAAACTATGTCTTTTTACAAAATTTCGATTTACGTAACACGTACACACTCATGGCAATGGGACTACTACATCATCACGCCTGTATTTCCCGAAGGGTTAGGCAGAGATGTACTAATGTACACCCACATTTCGCCGTTATGTTTAGGTCCCATGTAATAGGGGGTGATCCTATTGCCATTAACCGGGCACAAATCCAGACTCCGAGCTGCTATTGAGAATTTCATTGAAAAACCCAATAACACTTTGCTCGACCTGGGGATCGATCCCATGACCTCTAGTGTAGCAGTCGCGCTAAGGACAATCTAGACTAATAAGTTATTCGATTTCGATTGACCTTGCGGCTAAAAAGACCAACCGTATTGTTATGAACGTGTCCAAGTTCAATATTAAACAATTTATATCATTCCTATACTTAGGTACAATACCACCCACTGACTATTAACTCAGAAACTAGTTTATATTCTTCTTATGATGGCATACACTAAGAAATTATTTAAGTGTGAGTATTCCCTAGAGTTTATGATGATATCAGATGGGCACATAGCCTCGTGTACGACGCTTGTACCGAATCAATTCGATTCTACATAACTACATAAGTATTCAGTCAACAAACTTGCTTCAATAACGCATCAAGTCAACTTCCGATGTAGAATCAGTTCACATTGAAAAACCCTCACACATGGGCAGTCAACACGCGCGTTCAATGGCCATCAATAAAGTTTGAGAGACGCGTCGCCTCGTCACGCCGTATCTGCGACAGTTACGGGTGAGATAACGCGTGATGTATCGATGACGAACAACCAGCCGGAGGTCCGATGTGGGTCAGTGTGACGGACCCGGAACTTTTTAACCACGTGTAAGGAATGATTCGATGCGCATGTGTATTAGTCTAAAAATCTGAGTGTTAGGACCATGTCATCACATATTTTTCTCCATTTATTTGGATACAAATATAAAAGGAAATAATTATTTGGGAAATTGCAGTATGTCTCCAATAAATAATACTTCTTCTTAATTAGGTATCTATAAGCAAAGTTGCGACGACTTGTGGAGCAGCTGGCAGTGACTGGATGAGGAAAGCCGAAGATCGGGCTCTGTGGCGTTCACTAGGGGAGGTCTACGTCCAGCAGTGGACGAGTATGGGCTGATGATGATGATGAAGCAAAGTTAACAACTTGGTGGGTCATGAGCAAAAAAAATAACAGTTTGCACACATAATTATTACATAGCTACTATTACATAAATAAATATGTAATTAAACTTGTAATTAAACGTAGGTACTATTTATGGTGGGATTAGGGTCGTGGGACAATTTACTTTGGGTTTCTTTTTGTTTTAAAGCGTTTATCTATTCGTTATAACAACTATTGTCTATATTCTCATCGTCTAAAATCCAGCACTGAAAATATTCGTGAGCAATATATCTGGTGCAATTATCATCTATCATTCGTAGCAGAAATACTGCGGTCGGCGGCGGGCGCGGTTTGCGGAGCGATGCGATGCCGCGGTCGCCTGTCGCTGACAAAAATATCCCGCATTTTTCCATCGAGCGAGAAAACAAAATAACTGGCGCTCGTTCCGCATTGATAGGGTTCCCAGATATTGGCATTTTTACGAACCGCCTAGATTTTAAGGTCTGCCGGAATCTAGATAAGACAATCTTTGTTTGTCTCCCAATGATAATACAGCGCGGCGCTCTGATTTCCCTGAGGGTAAGGCGGCATATTTCGACACTCGCCATTTTAGGCGTTAGGCTTATAATAATTATACTGTCGTGCTGTTTCAACATACCATAACACAATACATAGCATAGCAAAATCCATAACATAACATCACATCATGTTATGATAACATAACATGTTATGTTATGATTTTTTCGTTAGTATGCAAATAATTATGATATGGTTATTGTTGTGTTGTGTGAGCTACATTACAAATTATTTTTTATAATACACCGAGGGATCTCATATTTCAATTTCTAAAATACACACCAGCTGCGGTCATTATTGTAATGCCGTCAATTGACCGGCCGTAGCCATGAATGAAACAGCAAAAGTGGTTATAGACAATAACATTCAATCAAAAAATACACTTTTAAAAATGTAACTTCAGACTCAGTTCAAATATACGTGTATCGTGCATAACTCCTCCACGTTTGTTTGTTCGTTGGAGCAGTGAAATGCAAATGTTTTAATATTCTGCTTTGGATTACGTATTCGAATGTGGGTCCCTACTGGTGTCGGATGGACCATTTTATTGGTCGACATAACCGGACTGGATCAAACTATGCATTGCTTGTTTTGTACTGGCTTAGCGAACTCTGACCTGACCGGAACCGATGCGTTTTTATTAAGTTCCAAGTGAAGCAGGTTGGTGTTAAAGAACTAGTTGATACAATCATTATAAGACGTTTTCATTGTATAAAATATCTGTTCCGCCTTGATGTTTAGTTTACCCAAATGTTTACCCAAAAACCCAAATCATTCAAGCAAAAAATGCTTCCATGTAGGATGTAGGTAGTGATCACAGTAGTTCCGACATTTTTAGCAAGTCGTTCAAGAAAAGGCTTTCGTTGATAAATGCTATGCTTAAAACATAAGAAAAAAATATTTCCAAAAATTTGGGAACATTGAATAACTCAAGCCTAATTGTAATAAACTGCTGGTTCTTCACGGTAAGCCCTTTAAATTAGGTTAATAAAAACCTTTTTAAGATAAAATTTACTGGTAACAAACTCTTTTCAATGTTTTTTTAGGGCCGGCTACTACGAATGTGAGATTTTTCCTATATATTTTATTAACATTTATTATTATTGCCGTAAGCGTTCCGTTAGCGTATTCCGTAAGTGAACGCCATTGTCACATATATGTGACAAACGAAATCTTACCCTGAACGCCAACGTCACAAATATATGACAAAATATACGTCGCACCATATTATGAAATAAACAATTTAATCATTACTTTAGTGTGTTTGCACTACTTTGTGTAATTTGACAGAAAAAGTGGCCTGGCGTCAGGGGTACGGCGATACGTTTATACTCTGGCGTTCAAAAGGTTAATATTGTATCTAGTGATAAAATCATTAGTCATCATTTAGTACCAAGGGTGTATAATATGACTGTATAACGTAGTAGGTTGAAGTGCTTATGTGTTGGTAGTCCTTCCCGTGTCAAAACACATGAACTAGGACGAGGCCTTTTACACAGCTACATAATTAGTTTTGTGCAGCTATATAATAGAATTTAGTAGTAGAAGTGAAGTTAAAGCGGCGGTAGCCTAATGGCTAGGGCGTCGGACTTGCGATCATGTGGTTGCCGGTTCGAACCCCACCCATTGCACTACCGACGTGAACCCACTCGTAACACAAGCATTTAGCTTAGCACGAGGGGTTAACAAGAATACTAGTAATGTGTGACCCACATTGCTAGTAAACTTTTTTTTAATAAAAAAAAAAAAATCGCTGACATGTCTACATACTAGCATGAATGGGTTGGCACGATCGGGGAAGTACTACATCCCACAGAATATGGCGTCAAGTAGCAGTTCGCATACTGCTGCGCTTTGTACGGTGAGTGTGGAGTGCCGGAGGCGCAATTCCACCCTCAGTCTCCTTCCTTCTTCTTTTCTCCCTTTTTCTATAATAGACTTCGCAACGCATCTTGAACTCCTTTGGTATTGCAGACGGCGATGACTACTTACCATCAGGCGGCTTGTCTGCTCATTTGCCGAGTTATCCCATTAAAAAAATGGAAGAAATTGTATGTTTTTGACAGATGTTAAAGTAATGTAAAAATTAAAAAGTTACAGGCATCTGTATAACTAACGAATAACCTCCATTTTATTTTGTGTTCATCGTAAATTGTATGATAGCTTCATTTAATACTAACAAACAAAATATAAAGGCTTTCATAAAACTTACCGAGGCTTGTTCCCAACCACCCAGCCAATGTAAAAATGTGTATACTTAGCGTAAATCGCGTAACACGTAACGTACGCATATAGTGTTAACAGGTGCGTAAATAATTTAATAAATGCGAAATCGCGGTCGGTTACCTTTTTTTATGGTAATATTTAGTTTTTGTTGGTTTTATTTAAGCGTGTTTTACTCCCAAAAATTATGACACAACTATGAGTTTTAACGTACTGTAAATAAATGTTGAAATCCCGCAGCTGTCGTCTAAGGTAACTGATATTATAATGTCAACCTTTCGCATGTAGCTATTAGATCAAAAGTTGTTTGAATGTTATGTTATGACGTTTGCATTGTATCGGGTCCGGTGAGCACATTATGTTCGCGAACATTAGAATAAACAGGGCAGTATTAAGTGTCGGGTGCGGCCATTAATCATACGAAACCTCACATGCTCCATGATTTTAATGTGTAATCGCTTGTGTGGAAAATTCAAAAGGGAAAGAAAAATATAAAATGTAACGAGAGCAGCTATGTATGGTACACATTGAAATATTGTACGTATTTGAACATAATTTCGGTAATTATTTCTGTATAAAATCTTCACTCATATTTTCATTGTAATTGGATTGTTATGGGGATGATGTATAATTTACCTATCCATTTAACAGTTATTCATTTAATGAGACACGTTACAGTAAGTGATAAATTAATTTATTTTAAACTGTTAACATTAATAGCATTACTCAAAAAATATAAATAATAATCCATTATAGTATAATGACTTCATAATAATATATCTATAGGCCTTTCAGGTCATCACCACTCTATTAAATTTCGTCTTGATGTTACAGTCTGCTGCCTTGGGCTTATTTTTATTTGTTAAATAAACCACGACTAAGTCGGAGATCTTTATCACTTTTAATTGTAAGGTCAGTAGATTTCAGTATGGTCAAACTGTCATTGGTCCTTTGAGTCGATAATTGTAATCGCTACGAATTTAACAGATTTTAAGAACGGCTTACTGAAGGAGTACATGATAGAAAGCATCAGTCCTAATTACTGCTACTGCGAATTTCATCTTAAAGTCCAATATCTCGAAAAGTCAAATAAGCTCGAGCTTAGAATATATTAAAATAATATTATACAATAACGCTATAAATAAACGTTAATGAAACTTTAATCATAATAATACACACATCAACAAGTAAACCCCATTGTTATGACCCATAGACTGTTACAAAAAGCGGTCTCGTTAACATACATAAATCTTAGACCCCTTGTTAATGTTTCCTTCAAACGATCCATATAATATGAAACAACACGGTATGAGACACATAAGTACGCGCGGCATTCGCGCCGGAACTCAACAGGGCAATAATGTAGCTGGCTGAATGAATGCCGACCAACGACGACAAAGGCACATTAAGACACACATCACTGCTTGCTTATATTTATAACTAGCTGATTGCAGTTCACCAATGGACTGCTAAGTCAAAGGTCTTGAGTTCGAATGTAAGGCTGACAGACTTTCGAATTGAATAATTTATTAGCACGCGCTTAAACATTAAAGTGAAACATCGTGATTAAGAGATTTTTTTAGCGGAGTATGAAGTCTGCTAACCCGCAGTGATTAGCGTGGTGGCGTGCCCCGCAGTGGCAGGGGTTAACAAGAATACTAGTAATGTACGACCCACATTGCTAATAAGCTTTTTTTACAAACACAAACAATATGGAATCTTGTAACCATAAAATATCCTATAGCTCCATGTTCTTGTATAGTGACGCAAACACGCACGATCCAGTAAAATTTCATAAAAATCTCTTTGACTGTAAAATTGCTTGATTTACTGCAAAAAATTGCTCCAACATTATGCAATTATTAAGTTAAATCAGAACAATTGCCGCCCAAAAACTTGGCACTTGATTCATTGAAGTTTAGTAGACAATCGGCTTACGGCTCCCCATTCTGAATATTAATATAATATCTTCATCACATTGAGCGGCGTGACGGCCTGCGCTGCGGCTAATACCCCGCTTGCTCCATTTTATTACTCGAAAAGTTTATCTAGGTTACTACCTTGCTATTTATACAAAGCCTTTTTTTTTAAAAAAAAAAGCTTGCTAGCAGTATGGGTCGCACATTACATATTACTAGTATTCCTGTTAACCCCACATGCTAAGCTCAATACTTATATTACGAGTGGGTTCCACGTCGGTAGTACAATGGGTGGGTTTCGAACCGACAACCAAGTCCGACGCCCTACACTGCCGCTGAAACTTTTTACCGCCTTGTTTCAAGCCTTATCTTTTCCTGGAGCATATTTATTTATATGCTCCAGGAAAAAGAGCATCTGCGTATATAAAATGAAAGGGATATATTATATTCCAAACAAACGCTTATATGTTTGCACACCTGTTCCGTAATCTTATCTCACTTGGTACCTACCTGTTCAAATAAAGTTGAAAGCTTTCTCCCATCAATAACTTTGATAATCGAGTTTGTTATTGTTCATTGTCATATTTGTAATACCTAATCAAAGGTATCTCTATTTTCGCGTTTAAATTGAGTAACAAATTCGATCATTACGCTCGCACCATCCCTTCGACTCTTAGGACCAGCGTATCTTATCTACTTATTTTTTTCTCTTATCCTTTTGGGGATTCTCTGAGTTTAATTTTGACTATGTACTTTATCTTTTGTTGGATAAAAATGCGCGCACAGTGGGTAATTTTTCGGTAACATCGTAAATAATGTGAACGAGTCGTTTGAGTGAAGCCAAACAAACTTGTTTGTATGGTAGTAAACATGAAAGGGATATTTGACAATGTTTTTGCAGCGGCTTGATGAAAGAATTTATGCAACGGCGGTACGACATGTTACGACTTGTCATCAACGGCGGCGGTGCTCGCCTCAAGAGTTTCGATATTCGGGTTCGTTCTTGTTATTTTATCAGTACACACGGCTACATATCAAGATATACAAATCCAGTATAGGCTGGTCTCGCACTGTGTGGAAACGTTTACAATGCGAGGTCAGTTGATGCTGGTTTTGTATAGCTTGATGTGTATTCATAAAAATCCAGCTCACCATCGTGCCACCAGCTAGCATTTCTACGAACCTTTCCTGGCGAGAATTGAAAACTTTTACCTATTTTACACTTTTGCCTAAGTGAATTGAGGATCAAACCTAGCAGCTTAAACGCGCCAATGCCTTCAGATGGGAATATTCTGCTCGATAACTTTATAAATTTTACGTTATTAAAAAAAACCTTTAAACTGGGTTCGAACTCTGCCTAAGGCCGTATTTTTCATTCCCTAAAATTTATATATTTAAAAATATCATAAGTTGAATTTTTACATACATACATTCACGCCTTTTTACCACAGTAGGATAGCAGGCTCCCAAGAGTAGGCAGAAACATATGTAAAACTCTTGCATATCTCTATAACTTCTTCCACAAAGTTTTATTCTTTATTACAATAAAAATAGATAGTGGCTGAACTTCGCTTTCAACAGTCACGGATTACATCAACTAGCAGGTCATTGATGCAGATCATGTATTTATGTGTGATGCGGTTAATACCGCATAAGATAATGTTTTTTTATGCAATAACTCAGAAAACGATCAGGCGAGCCACCTGATGGTAAGGAGTCATCGCCGCCATAGACATTTGCAATACCAATGCGTTGTCGAGCTTATTTAAGGAAAAGGGACTAAGGGAGAAATTAGGCCTGTGAATAATTTATACTTCTATATAGTCTTTATTACTGGCCGTATCATAACACACCGACTCCAAAGTCTTGTTGTAAGGGCCTTTGACCTTTCCGGTTCGGCATCCTTAAAACTGTTCACACGTGAAGCCACTAACAATACAAAAGTTCCAACATGTAACATATCTCCGGGTGTCGTATTGTCACCCGCGTGTCTACACGTAACCTACAGTTGTTCACACCGTGTCTTCGCAAACAAGTTATATTGTTCGTCACACAATAGCACACAACTTGTGGCAATCTATTTCCGCCCTACGCACTGACACGGTACTATTTATTTATTGTAGCAATTTATCTGGTAAAATTGCGATATGAATTGATATATGATTATCCTGTTGTCTTAATTTGACACGAAGAATTAATAATAGTAGAAGTAGTGTGGCGCGTGAATGGATCTGCACGACCGACAGAATATCGACGTCAAGTAGCAAGTATGAATACTGTTGCATTTCGTACGGTGAGTGTGGATCGTTGGAAGCCCAATTTCTCTCTCAGTTTCCTTACTTCTCCTTTTTTCCTTTCCCCTCCCTTTTCCTTAAATAGGCTCGGCAACGCATCTGTAACTCCTTTGATTTTGCAGATGTCCATGGGCGGCGATGACTACTTCTACCATCTACCATCATGTAGATCGCTTGCTCATTTGCCGAGTAATTCCATAAACAAATAATTTGGTAAGATTTACAAAATCTAATCATATGTATCACAAGGGTACGCAGTAACTTTATCAAAATAAAGCTTGAAAAAAGAAGTAGGTATTATTCGAATAAATCATTGTATCCTTAAGCTATATTATTTTGATATTTTTTTAACAAAAGTACCGATCAGGGTTTTGGATAATTTTCGACCTTATATTCACAAGATTCACTATCACTTTAATAATGTTTAACTATAAGTTAACTGAGTTTAGAAAAGCCACCATTGTTTGTCTCAAAGTATCACCATTTGTTTCTACGTAACAGACAGAAAATAAACCTCATTCTTAGTAGGTACCTCATAATAATTTCATGAGTTAACACGAGATAAACATTAAACAATCTAAACTAGATTTTCCGAAATCGCTATTAACATTTGTGATTAAGTTATTAAGGACAAACTTCAAGATAGTTATAAGTTTCGGATATAACTTACGATCCTTGACGGAGTTTAAAGTACATGTAATACGATTTGTAAACGCAGATACGCGTTTAATATCATATGAATTAATTGATGATTAAAGGCTGACGCACAATATAACATAGGTACAGTCGCCAGCTGCAGGTCAAGGTATACAAAACTGTCAAATTTCTGCAAATGATTTTAAACCTTCAATTGTTGAAGATAAAGTTCAAAATTAACTGAGAAAAATTGACATTTTGTGGTAGCTTGATGTGCTGGCCACCGTACCTTACCCTATCTATACTTCTATACTAATATTAGAAATTGGTAAAGTTTGTGAGTTTGTAGGGGGTAATCTATTGAACTGATTTTGAATTATTTTACCAATAGAAAGCCACGTTATTTGTTTGTATCATAGGCTATATATTAACCCGAAAAATGGAAAGACTTTTTCGTGGTAGTCGGATTTGCAAAGTAAGTCTGAGAGTCGGGCGATTAGAGATGTTTACCGGCCAACGAAGTGGGTGGGCGTCAGCCAGTACATAACATAAGTATTTTTCAACAGACTTCAAAAAGGAGGAGGTTCTCAATTCGTCTGTATGTTGTTTTTTTTTTGTATGTTTGCTACGGGATATCTCCGCCAATTGTGGACCGATTTTAATTATTGTTTGGTAGGTCATACTTCAGTGGTGGTCCCGTTCAAATTTATCGAATTCGATTGAGCAGTTTTGAAAATATCAACAAAAGTCAAAAAATTGTTTACATCCATGATATTATCGTTTACTCCGAAACATCGCTGACTTATTGGAGCAGTGCGTTTAGTTGGCTAACAAGTATTTCTAAACAAAACTTTCCACTAAAAATTTCGAAATAAAATTACTTTTAACAAAAAAGTTAAACCGCCTTCAAAAAATAATAAAGTAATTTTGTCTAAAACAGTTTGGGAAGTCGGTGGCGAAAACAAAAGATCCACTCAAGTTGAAGTCACCGACTTCCCAAACTGTTTTAGACAAAATCATTTTATTATTTTTTGAAGGCGGTTTAACTTTTTTGTTATTGTTGTATAAGGAAATTGTACTGTTACGAGGCACGCTTTCACAGTAATTGAGATAAGGAATCAGTGCATTGCTGTAGCCAACGGCCTCTTTTGTCTAGTCGTCGTCAGCGTTACTGCGTCGCTAGAGGTCCTGAGTTCAATTCTCTGGTTGAGCGAAGTATTATTGGGTTTATCTATAAAATTTTCAGTAGCAGCGCGGCGTTTGAATTTGTGGCTAGTCCAGAGCAATAGGCTCGCCCCCTAATAAATGGGACCTAAACATACCAGCGATATGTGGGTGTACATTAGTACACCTTTGCCTAACCCTTCGGGGAATTCCGAAAAACGTGGTATTCTAGTCTTTAAATATTCAGTTTTTATAGCATTATTATTAATCGCTTTCCGTCTGCGGCTTCGACTGCGTGGACTATACGCTTCTTTTCAGTTTGCGGGATAATATAACTTTTGTCACTCAGGAATAATGTAGCTTTCTATTGGTGAAAGACTTTTCAAAATCGGTTCAGTAGATCCAGAGATCTACCCCCTACAGTCTCACAAACTGACAAACTTTACCTCTTTATAATATTAGTATATATAATTATATTGACTTCTGAATAATGATAAACAACTTGGTGCCGTAAGCTCCCTCAGGCGCGCGGGCTTACATACCGAAACTAGTATTCTCAAACAGTTGGTTAACTTTACTAATTAAATCCTAACATGATCGTGTTTGAAAATTAATCTTCAAATTACAACTTAATTTGAGAATCGTATAGATACTTGTTGTACCTACAGTAGCTCTTTTTTGTATACAAATAGAGTATTTACTAAATTAAATTAATAAGTAATGTTATAATAAGTCTGCCTCATTAGTCTAATGGTCCTAAGCGCGACTGCTACGTTAGAGGTCATGGATTCGATTCCCGGGTTGATGAGCGTTATTGAGATTTTCTATGAAATTCTCTAGTAGAGTAGCAGCTCGGATTCTGGATTTGTACCGGGTTAATGGTAATGTCTTGCCCTCTATTACATGGGACTTAAACATACCGGCGAAGCGTAGGCGTTCACCTCTGCCTAACCCTTCGGGACATACAGGCGTAATGGTATGTTTTTTTATGTTAAAAATTTATAAGTTTAAGACATTGAAATAAAACTACTTTTTACGGATTTTATCGCGTTATATTGATTATTTTAAATTCCCGACGTTTCGGATCCTTTACAGCATCCATGGTCACGGGTGGACTGGATGCTGTAAAGGATCCGAAACGTCGGGAATTTAAAATAATCAATATAACGCGATAAAATCCGTAAAAAGTAGTTTTATTTCAATGTCTGATATTCGCGTAAGTGTTAGAAACAAGTTTAAGACATTTTAATATTTCAATTCACTAGAGAACCACAGATAAATCGACGCATTTATCCTATACCACCAGGTCACTAAATCCTTACACTGACGTCGACCCATGACGTCATCACATGACGTTACACTCACCCGACTTTGTCGCGCTAATACCGCGTCAGGCGCATTATTACAAATGGCCGCTCGACAAGAACAAACTACCCTCAGATACGGATGCAAATGCGAAAAACTGCCGTGAGTTACATGCCACGTAAGACACTGGCTTATGATTAATGTTTTCATTTGTTACCACTGTGTGGCTTTCGATACGGTAAAATAAAAGATCGAAATTAGAACCATTGTTGTGACAAACAAGACAGTTTTAAACAGACTGCACTTTCGATTTAAGTTGTTCTTTTTACATAATAAGCTTTTTGGACTGTGTGTTGATAATCAGGCGAAATATTTATAGGTGTCAGTAAATTTTCGTTATTTGGTGACAAAAATTGGTCTTTAGAGACGACAAAGAAGACGCCATGATTAAAAATTACTTAAAAAACCTGAATTTAATTATGAGACAAACGAGCAGGCGAGCCACCTGATGGTAAGTAGTCATTGGACATCTGCAGATGCGTTGCCGATCATATTTAAGGAAAATGGAAAGGAAGGGGACTGAGGGAGGAATTGGACCACTTCATTCATAGCGATGAATGTATTAAATGTATTATTCACACAAACACCAGATCTTCAATATCATAAGTGTCAAGCTCAGCTCCAGTAGCCCGTGGGCCAAGTTTACGACATGGCGACACACGACACACGACACAATACACAGCACTGTGTAGTGCACGCGCCGTGTACCGCACAACCGTCACCGCATGATTCATGGCCGCTTCCGCCGCCCGATTTATGCTGCTCGCAACATTTGCTTACAAACTCCTTTTAATATGTTAATTGATATTTACATAAATATTAATGTTTGTTCATGTTTGTTTATGACGGTGTAGTGAATGTATTATGTAAGTTATGTCTCTCACAGAAGCCATAAACATTTACCCCTTACTAATTATAAGGTGAACGTCAAAGAGCAAATTTAAAATAACGCTACCAGTTGGCGTAGTACTCACAACCGGCGATGTGTTTAAAAATATGTAATGTGGAAGAAGCGAAAGAGGTATGCAAGAATAAGAAGGCGGTATAGTTTTTGCCTACCCTTGTAGGAAACGAAAGGCATGTGTGTATGTATGTATGTATGTATGTTACCAGTTTGCTGCAAAATGTCCAATGGTTGCCCTTCCCCTGCCGAGCACTGAAAAAATCTTCATTAAGGTAGGATTTCATTCCATGCTTGATTGTCTCAATTCATTAATTACGTAAACTGCAAACTATTAATTAGGTATTGTTTCTTTTTATTATTCGTGTCCTGATTTCTGCCCACTCTATAACCATAGGCTTGTCTACTATAACACGAGATCTAAACTTTATATTCCATATACCTCTGTCTAATCCTTCGGAATTACAGGCGTGACGGTATGTTTATTTTCTCTCTGGTCTTTATGTGGCCATCTGCCTAATATCATAAAAGTCAATTAATACTTCCGAAAAACAAGGTTTTAAAGTGAAAATGAATGTAAATTAATTTATGGGTATCTAAATTCGTAAATAAACTGGGCAATATAAGTGCAACGAGCGCTCCATTAGATACGTATCGACGGTGAGTACTGAATTAAATATCGTGTGGCGCGACGCGACCAGCTTTACAAATGTCGCCACCGATTTGTTTTAAATAGCTCTAAAAGAAAAGCTTTAAATCCTGCAATGAACGTTGTTTTTGTTTTGCTTATCGTTATTGATGAAAACTTCAAATATTACGATACAGTGTTGGACAGTATGGAGATTATAAAATGCGTTATTACACTATTTTATTTAAAATCTATGATAGAATACAAAAAAAGAGTCTTTTTTAACAACTAGGTATTTATAAAAGCTTCCATTCTAAATGTATCTAAATTAGGCTTACAGCCTCAAATGACAATTATTCAAGTTTATATAGTGGTCACGGATTAAGTAAGTTTTTTTACCACAAATATCACTCAGTTGAGCTCTCAGCAATATACGTCATAACGTAAACGTCAATGTTGTGACGCAGAAAATTATTGAAGTAATGTATTTATTGACACGGAAGTGATGTATTTATTGTAAGCATGACCTGCGGCATTTTGTTCCGGGAAAAATAATTATTTCACTAAAGTTTACATTTACGCCATTTTGTGGTGATTATGTAGTTTTACGCTGAATTTTCCGACACACAGCACTGACCTGATAACTGTCACACGTTATGTGAAAGTCAGCGGCACTGCGGTATTTTCCGTCAATTCTGAATATTTGTTGTTATAAATGTTATCAAGTGAACCGTTCAATACAATAAGCGATGTGTAAAATGTCAAAATGATACAAAGATTTGTTGCATTCCTGTTTTCTATTTTACCATTTTTATGACTCTTGGGGCCATTAAAATGAATTATTCCTATTTGAAATATAATACAAACTTTCATTATTTACCGTCAATACATCTTCAAAATGATACTTAGATAAAAAGTAAACCGGTTGTTTTCCATAATGAGATGTTCAGCATGGTGGCATCGATTTGGAGGGGCTGGAGAAACCAACAGGTAATGGCGAGAACCCCGCCACCGAGCTCAGGAATAACAAACAGACGCTCGGAATTCACGAAACAGGCTTTAATCCCGAAGATCGTGTTGCAAAGAAAATATGTAGGAATTTAACTCATAAAATATACATTTAGGAGTTATACTATAAAGCACTTGTTTCTAATTTATGTTATGAAAGTAAACAACATTTTTAATCCATTCATTTAGGTACTCTAAGTCTTTTTACAACATTAACCCCTCGTGCTAAGCTAAATGCTTGTACTACGAGTGGGTTCACGTCGCTAGTGCAATGGGTGAGTTTCGAACCGGCAACCACATGATCGCAAGTCCAACGCCCTAGCCATTAGGCTACCGCCGCTTCAATTTTTCATTATATAGAATCGAAGAACAATCTTCAGCGCTTTTAAAAAAACTGTATATTTTACTGTGTCTTAAAACACCTACCTATTCTATGTAAAGTCTTGATTATCAAGTAAACACTACCGTCTATCATTCTAAAATATAAGTGTGCAGGGCTGTGTTGCACATTTACAAAGCCCGGTTTACACATCCATTCGCCTCAATCGTTTGATGGTACACAACGCTCTTAAAACGTTTCCCGACAAAGCTTTTTGAAGCTTCGCTCGGCTGAAATTCTGTTGACATTGCAAACGTCCGTATCGGGTATTGAATGTGTTAGAGCTTAATCCGTCTGCTGGACGATGCATTCTGTGAAAAAATACCTACTGAAAGACATTTTATGCAATCATAACGTGAATATGCTTTTACTGGTTTTAAAATTTGTTTCTCTGAAATGTACCTATTATTGCTGGGGACCGTTGCGTTGGTCATTTACTAAGCTGCTGTCACTAGCAGTTAGTTTCGCATTGTGATCAAAATTGGTATTCAATTATTTTTAATGAGATTTTTATTTTTTAGTAATTGTAAACACATTCATTGGTCACGACACAGAAAAGTTTCAACTTAGGTACGTTCTTAAATATTTTTATTAAACACTTGACCGTTATTAGAAGCTTATTATAATGAGAAGGCACTTCCAATTTCCGTTGTATTTTACATCTTTTTCTACCGTATATCGCTATCTCTTTCGCACATCTCAGGCGTGGGGGTGTTGGCTACCTGATGGTTCCAATCACCCTGTTCGTCATTGGCTTGACAATTTCCGTTGTGATAACTTGTGCTCCTAGTGCTAGTTATTTCCTACCTTGGAAATAATATATTGTTTAAAAGTGTTACATAATACTTACACGTAAGTTGCACAAGTATTTTATTATAATATTTTTATTTAACGGTGTTACCGTTCGATATTGTTACCTTTATTTAATATGATTAAGTGTAATATGCTATTACATATTACGGTTTTATCGTTTAAAACCGTTTTATTTTTCTACCGACTTAACCAGTATAATTTCTTTTTACAGTTTTATCTAATGTTCAACTGTTTAATTTCCTACCCGAAAATTATTAATATTATTTCCTTCGTATTTGAAATGTTTTCTTTCCGTTTAGGTTTGTGCTTATGGATTAATAGGAACTACTTGAGTAATAATCATAATATATCATGTATCTCCGACGTTAGTCGTGACCTTTACGAGGACGTTCCTGACGATGCCTCGCAGGCATTATCGTATACTTGTAACTTAAATACTGAAGTGATACCGCATCTGTCATTTGATATTGAGTCTAAACTTAAAGATCTCACGGTGCAGCCACACCGTAGGAATATTCAAAAATGTTTAATGAGATTCAACGATTTGATACCTAATAGCACGTGGTCGCATATTCGATATACTGACACCCAAAAGCTGTTATAACCATTCACCCGGATTTACAGAGCTAGAAACAAACTAAGAGGTGAAGGCGTATGATAAAACACGCCACTTGGCTTACTCTGATAAATCCTACGCAGGGATTAACTTTTGTATTCTTGAACAAAAATAAATCCATCGCCGGTTAATAACTGTTCTAAATACATTAAGTATTTTATTAGCTTAGTCTAACTCGCTGGTTAATAACTTTAACTTAACTTTTTCTATAAGGTGAATTTCATAAGGTAAGTCTATACACATCTATTGCGGCCACAGAGCTGAAGAAAGAGTAGGGATAGTATTCTCAGATGTATTCGAAATCTTTTAGTAAAAGTGGCTTTCAATAAAATACCCCCTTCAAACTCTCAAGCTCTTACTGCTGCTCTGGACAAAGCAGGCGGCGTTAGAAAAAGGTATTAAAGCAAAACCTGGTATTTCTGAACGGCACCCCTCGCAGGGGCATGGCTGTCATTACGTACCACCGCTTGGTACTTCTGGCTACTGCTGTGAGCCAGCTCCTGCTGCTCACACTCATTGCCACCAAACAATCTAATCGCGGGAATGCTTCGAAAGCAAAACCTGGTATACCAGTACGGCACCCCTCGCAGGGGCACGTCTGTCAATACGTACCAACGCGTGGTACTTCTGGCTACTGCTGTGAGCCAGCTTTTGCTGCTCACACTCATCGCCACCAAACAATTTAAAAGTGGGAATGACCGAGGTCGCTCTCACAAAACCTGGTATTTCTGTACGGCACCCCTCACAGGGGCAAGCCTGTCATTACGTACCACCGCGTGGTACTTCTTGCTACTGCTGTGAGACAGCTTCTGCTGCTCACACTCATTGCCACCAAATATTCTAATAGCGAGAATGCTTCGAAAGAAAAACCTGGGTATTTCTGTACGGCACCCCTCGCAGGGGCCCGCCTGTCATTACGTACCATCGCGTAATATTTCGGGCTACTGCTGTGAGTCAGCTCCTGCTGCTTACACTCATCACCACCAAAAATTCTTATAGCGGGAATGCTTCGAAAGCAAAATCTGGTATTTCTGTATGGCACCCCTTGCAGGCGCACGCCTGTCATAATGTACCACTGCGTGGTACTTCTGGCTACTACTGTGTGCCAGCTACTGTTGCTCACACTCATCGCAACCAAACAATTTAATAGCGGAAATGTTTCGTAAGCAAAACCTGGTATTTTTGTACGGCACACCCTCGCACGGGCACGCCTGTCATTACGTACCACCGCTTGTTACTTCTGGCTACTGCTGTGAACCAGTTCCTGCTGCTAGGGTAATGACCCTTCAAAAGGGTACAATAATGCTACCGAGGGCACTCCCATCCCAATCTAATAAAGCTTTCGAACTCGCGGTTCGAGATCAAGGCACCCAAATGAAAGAGACCAGAAGCGCTCCTTTTCACCTTCTTACAATACAAGCAACAAAAAAGAGTGACTCGCTGACTTCAGTAAGTACTGTGGTGGTGTGCTAATCTTCCCGCTTGGAACTGTGACTAAAATTTAAAAATAATAACAGAGTATCGCATACCCTTCATACAAAAACCACTCATGAAAACTCCCATTATCAGCGTCGTACAATAGAATTGAGATATTTCTATGTCTGCAATCATTCAACAAATAAAAAAGCAAGACGTTCTGAAAGCAGTACACCCTTCCCCAAGCTTTGTATAGCTTTGTATTTCTAGTGCCAAAGAGCGCCGGGACACATCGTCCGGTTTTCAACCTGAGGTTATTGAATCAGTTTGTCTCGTAAAAGACCGATTCCGTTTGATAAACATGTACCGTGTGCAGGATTTCCTCTAACCCTGAAAATGGATGTGCAAGGCAGACTTGGCACAGGCTTATTTCAATCATCCGATAGCCTATTTACAAAGACGGTTCGTACGTCTAATTTACGTAGATTATTAAAAATGACCTGCGAGCCCTTCGGACTAAGCACAGAAAATATTCGCGTGTCGTATGAACTAGATACAAAAGTACTTCGACAAAAGGGTGTAAGGATCATTGTTTATATATCAAAATCGGAACGGTTTAAAAGCGTAGTTACATATGCTATTGAGCACTACAATTTCTGGCTCTTCAAATAAAATCCGAGAACGTTCTGTTCCTACAACAAAATATATTTAGGATCCCTGGACTCGCAAGTCCCTGTCAGCGGCTAGTCGCTGTCGCAAGACTGCTGCTATTGTAAACAGTCCCGCAGTTCATAATAAGCAACAAATTCACACTAAAGGATCTCCAGAGCTCAGTAGCCATGAAGGAATTGTTAACGATATTGAAAGTTCTAGAATCGCATGCGACAAGCATTGACCAGAATGATTGAACATTATTCTTTAAACACATTTTATATTAAACCCATATATGACGACGGTAAGACGACATATTCAGATAGCATGTCTCAGTTCTGATCTAATCAGACAATCGTTCCGCGATAGCTTATCTCCGCAACGAAGGGGAGATGAAATCTCGATCTAGATCTCTCACAAATCTAACCCATCAAATTTTGTATGTCCTGGACGAGTATCAGATTCACTATCGAATTTATCATATTCCTGGAAAATTCAACAATCACGCAGATTGCCTGTCCAGACTTCGTTAGCCTCCGGAATGGCACCTACTCCTGAACTGCACAGATATATTTTCTTTTTTTCTGAAAATGGGAACTCCCGTGATCTAACTATAGTATCTAAAACAGCACGAGTAGTAGGCAATTACGTACCCTTGATCTCACGATCACGAAACGTTAAGTCACGATGCTTTCAGCGTACCTTGGAATTTCCTATTATCATGGGTGTTTCCACCGCTGGGGAACCGCATGGAGTTTTCCTAGTTCCTCGAGTCCTAATGCACTGAAATCAGGCCACAGGAATTTATCTGATTGTATTGCTACGTTAGAAAAGTTTTTCTGGAGAGCGGATCTCATGTCCCGGGCCATCGCAGCCCCGTTTACACTGACGGATTTAAGACTGTTACTTGTCGACACGAGACCTAATACCTTTACTTTAATCTTGGCGGCTGTACTTTGAAAATATACAAGGTTGCAAAATAACGTTAATCCTACGGCCCAACGGAGCCCAATTAAATCAATTCCTAGCAGATTTGTACTTTAACTTTAAATTCACCTACAATACTATTCTTCTTTATAAATCACTAATATCCACCTTATGCAATACCAATTATCAAGTAAATTAGGTGAAGATGTTCTGGTTAAACATAAACACATTTTAAAATCTATTTCTTTGAAAAGTCCCAAGACTGCGATACCTCGCATGTAAGTATTCAGTAGACAGTAGCAAAATTGCACATTGTTCGACATACAGCAACCTTATTTATATTATATTCAGCTCGAAGAATTTACGACCTGACCTTGTTGGACGATCATTGTATTTATTAATACTGATTCTATTATTTTTTGGGCCTCTCTTTGGATCTAAGACAGATTGCAGTGATAATAGACGGTCTGGATGAAAGTTATTAATTAATCCTAATAAACAAAATTTATATCCTGTTTACTGGATCAACAAAACCATAGCAATACTGAATGAAAAACGTATCAAGTCTGAATCATCAAATTTATTGATACCGTTGCGCAGATTACCAAATCCTGCCTCTCGAGCTGTAATTGCAGGGTGGATCAAGGCGCATATGAGAAGAGCTGTCATAACATAAACTCCAGGTAGCGTGCGATCCGCGGTACCTTCCAAAATGTGTGTTGATCATTTACCCCTTGATGATATTCTAGGTAGGGGAAATTGGAAACCGGTTAAGACTTTTCGAAAATTCTATCGCTGTGAAATTATTATGCATACTAATAATTCATCAATAACCTCCTTATTTAAACCTGTAGAATGATTTAATTTTAATATAATAGATTACGTGACAGTTAATACGTAATTAAAAATTATACATTTGTGTAATGGATTCTAATTGTTAAAAATACCTTATTGCCTTGATTTTTTTTTTTTATTTTAAGACACGGTGAAGTATGTTGCTAATCTTGTTACAGAATTTAAAAATATTTTCCTTTTCAAGTTTTTATTTAATTTAATAATTCACATTGGCTCTTTCCCACCAGGCGATAACAAACAGGTCTCATTATAATAAGCTTCTAATAACGGTCAAGTGTTTAATAGACGCGTTTTACCTGAAATAAAACGCATATTAAATACTTACCCTTATTAGAAGCTTACTTTTTATCTCTGCCTGGTATAATTCGACGCAATGACGAACAGGGTGATTGGAACCATCAGGTAGCCAACACCCCCACGCCTGAGATGTGCGAAAGAGATAGCGATATACGGTAGAAAAAGATGTAAAATACAACGGAAATCGGAAGTGCCTTCTCATTATAATAAGCTTCTAATAAGGGTAAGTATTTAATATGCGTTTTATTTCAGGTAAAACGCGTCTATTAATATTTATGTTATTGGAATTTATTTGAATAGACTTTGACTACCGCTTATTAGGGCCAGCAAAGTTAAAAAAATATGTTTTGAAGTACGTATTGTCAATACCTACGATTAGAATTTAATGGGACCTAAGATTCTTCCCTTGGGAATACCATTATTTTTAACCTTGATATTGATATAAATCTCAATATCTCGTTCCTAAAGATTTTCGACACTACTATAACTATTTCTTTGAAGTGCCTCCCTTCTGTTCCTCCGCGTATTTAAAAGAGAAGATATTTCGATATTATCTCTTCTCAATCTAGATCTCGTCACTTATCCCACAGTATCGTGCGCACGTATTATTATACGTGCGCGTTCATAAACTTGTGAAATCTTTCATAAATCGCGTGTAATTTGCTGAAAGTGTTCGCATCTTATGACATCATAACACACGATTCATTAAGAGGAGAGCAGGTTAACTAATAACAGTCCATCTTCAGGCTTAACAATCGCTGAACACGAGATGTTTCTGCGGTGCGAGGCATGAGCGGGCGCGGGGAGTGCGCTACAACAACAACAACTAATAAACCTAATTGTAATGAAAATAAAGTTGATGATGTTTTGTTGTCATCTAATTAGTTCCGATAAGGAATGCAAGGTATAATGTAATGTACAGAAGGATATATTTGCGGTTATTAAATGCAGAACTCTTACAGAAAAAACGATACTGTTGATCCGCTGCAAACTGAGTAAGGCGCTTAACCATTCATAAAATACTCTATAACTAGTTACTACTATTATTACTGATGATTTACTGAGATCACGAGAAATTTATAATACATGTAGGTACCTTTTGTCCTGGAAGCATGAGCATGTAAATTGGAATGTAGATCATTGCAGAGTTACACCTACCAGTCAGACACGTCTTAAGATCTTGCCCTACCGAACTCACGTACCAATGTTAAATTACGTATGCAATAGCCCCAATCGATCCCGCGGTCGCCCCCATTGAATACTGAGGAGACAAACCACTTGTTACCATGCGCCACCAATTACAACCACTTCTGGTCATATACCTCACTAAACCACACGAAATTGTGACTGAAATGGTTACTAAGAGACGCAAATTTATTGGTGTGAAACACTTGAATAAAGACAAAGGAGAGGACGACGCTTGTTTGAACGTGCTCAACAAATACACACTCTGCTAGAATATAAAGAAGATACGCTTGGAGCGAGCACTAGCGTTGCGTTATACAGAATAGTTTTAAATCAGATGAATGGACAAGTCAGATGTGTGCTGCACAAGAGCACGACACTACTGGTATTATTTTCAAACGGTTTCGGTTTTTGTTTTTAAATAAATTTAGGTACCGATACCAAAGTATATGAGTCGTATAGAAACAAAGACGGCAATCTGTAAAATTTGTATTTTTTTAAATATATTGTAATGCAATTTCCCAGGCGACAGAAACAAAGGTTTTTCTTGAATTGCCACAATTCATTTTAGACTCTATCAGAGAGCATGTAAAGCATACCATCGTGCCTGTATTCTCCGAAGGGTAACGCAGTTAATTAGGCAGTTCGCCCCATGTAATAGAGGGCGAGTGTATTGCCATTATCCGGAGACAGATCCAAACTCCAAGCTACTACTGAGAATATTTTAGTTAACCAAACAACGCTTTGCTTGACCTAGGAATCGAACCCAGGACATCCAACGAGCTTAAGAGCACTGGACTAATGAGGCAGTTATAAAACAATGTTATACTTGTTGCTAGCTACCTCTGATTAAACTACAATTGGAAAAAGATGCAGCAAATGATGACTTTAATGAGCAAAGCGTTGAAACGCATCAAGCACGCAATCCAACGCATAATGCCATGCATGCGTGCTTGGAATGCTCGGATGCACCCGCTCGGCAGCGATCGGCTCCGCTCGAGTGCATCCCGACTGATTACGAGCGGATTATCTTACGGGAGCATCGTAATTGTGTCACACTCACAGTGCAGCAGACAATCAGCCCATTGTGCCTGTAATAATATGCGTTCAGCTTATAATCGCATTACCGGCCTTTGTCTAATGACGTGTGCCTAATTGGACTGCGTCGCGTGCCGTGGGAGGCGAGTCCTATTTGTGATTATATAATTTTATTTCAAAGAACTTAACGTTTTGCATTAACCTTCGTAAACGGTAGGTTTTCAGTTGGAGTTAAACACAATTGGTTCTCCATATGAATACATTATTTTGTTTATATAAAATAGGATTGCACATAATAAAATGGGATTTCAAAACGACATGATAAATATGCGCAAGTTATCGCAGTGTCGTCGCTAAAAATAAAGTCCGGATAACTTCTCTTTCCATTATATTGAATCAGATATTTTCCACAAAACAATAGGAGAAATAAGTTAGAGAATTTCATATTCAGAATGCAGTATATGGAAATACAGCTGGATTTAGTAAATCCCGCGCTTAGAACACAAAACTTCGCTTGGCTGATTCGCTCAAAACGATCAGATTGAGCGAAGCGCGGGCGACAGTGCAAAACTGTCCGGGCAACTACTACAAAACCCTTTGTTCACATTTGTGAGCATTCTCACTTCATTATCACTCTAACGATAAAACAAAGTTACGTAATTGTATAAATTTTATATTCCTTCACTAAGTTTTGTTGATGTTCCTAAACATAACATTAGCCTAACCTAACATAAGTTGCAGCGGAGTTCTTAAGTTTGTGATTGAGTAACAGCTATTATATACAGACTTTATAAATATATGCAAAAGGTCACGGTATTGTTCAAATAAATTGTGTGAGAGAACGGTTTGCAGTATAAACAAACAAAACTTGTGATAAAGTTAACATATTCACTTAACTTATGTAACTGGCTTTCTTGCGTTTCCTCTCAAAAATTTCTTTTATTAATACTGTATTAATGCGGTTATTATTGTGAAAAGTGAATATAGCATGACTGTAATTAATGAATGAATATGTGATGTGTAAACAGGTTTTTCAAATCTTTCAAATACATTCCATTCTGACAAACTATACAAATTATATGGTTTTATAATTCATATTAGAATTAAATGTGATTACGTAACTACCTCGACTCATACCGTAGTATGGGTCTGTTTTTTTTCCGAATAATTTGCTTCAAAATCTACACAATTCCGCTACACTCCCGGATGCAACATCCGCAAACCGAACACAATTCGTGCACCAGTGCGAGTGCATTGCGAGTTCCTATAGTACAGCCTCTGAGAGGACGCTTTGTTATAGGCTCTCCACGCGGGCGCAAATGCAAACTGGCTGAAACAAATCTCTGCAGAACTAGGTTATCCCTTCCTGTCCGACTGTCGGATATTTGTCCGATAGACGTGCATTTTGCCTACTCGTACACACCGTAACTTTGCTAACTGCAAAACATTTCGCTCAGGATATTAAGTTTTCAATATTGCTAGTCTGTTTGTTCACGATGAAGTTATGAGCGATTGTCTGCACGTTTGTTGATTGGATTTTATGATACTTTATTATCACGGTTTTATGTATACCTGGTGTTGATTTATGTTAAGTTTTAAGTATGAACCCCAAAATGCCCTTAACTACTTATTTACTTAATAATAAGTCATCGTGATTGTCAAATCGCACGTGAAAATTTGGTTAGTGGTTTTATTTTGTCTAACATGCAACATAAATATAAATTAAAGTAACAAAAACATGTTGGTTTTTTATTAATTCGTGTTCACCATCAGCGCCTTCTTTAATATAGCACGGTTACAATCACTTGTATAGGAATTGAATAATAAATAAATTAACTTTTAACTTTTTCTTCTAAAATAAATTAATTTACGGTTTCAGAGAAGCTTGAAAAAGAACGAAAATCAAATTGATGAAAATGGAAATTATAAAATACTGTTATAGAAGAATTCCTTAATATCCCTAAGAAACTGTCAACAAAACGGTGTCAACAAATCGTTGCGTGAGCAGCCTTGTCGCCTGGGGTGACCTGCCCTGCTTGTACTGGCTAGCTTGAACATGCCTAACTATAAGCGTATTCAGTAATATAACAAAGTTTAAATATTAAAGTTAAAACTTTGATATGTATATTTTGCTTGCCAAACTCATCAAAACTTCATCGTAATCGGATGAACGGTATGAGAGACGACAACAAACTGATATTTTTTGTTTTTCTCTTGAATTTTTACTGCGATATTTTTATAAGATAATAATTTTTGCCTGCCTCATTAGTCTAGTGGTCCTAAGCGCGACTACTACGCCTAAGGTCCTGGATTCGATTCCTAGGTCAAGCCAAAATGTTACTGGGTTTCTATGAAATTCTTAGACGCAGCTCGGAGTCTGGATTTGCTTTCGAATTGGCAAAAGGCTTGCTAAACATAGCGGGAACTGTTGGTGTACATTAGTATACCTCTTCAACCTTTCGGGGAAAACAGGTTCGATAATATCGTTTTCTTTTTGTAATAAATAACTAAGCTAAAATGCGAGTATTACGAGTGAATTCACGTCGGTAGTGCAATGGGTGAGTTGGCAACCACGTGAACGCAAGTCCGACGCCCTAGCCATTAGGCTACCGCGCCGCTTCAATTTTTTTTATAATATTTCCCGATAGGTCACGATAGATTAGGACACGATAATGTGAGAATACAAAATCTGAACGATTTAGCTTAGCTTGCTGCTGTTAATCTATGGTTGGAACACCATTCTTAAATCGATCCCGTCGTCCCGGTTATCATAGGCAACACCTATGACAATCATTAGTTGTTAATGGTAGTTTAAAACACATCAACCCAGCATACGTCATCGTTTAATGTGAATGTTTTCATTCATTCAAAGATTTATATGTAATGTACTAACGCGGTCAAAAAAAAGCCTATCTACACAACCTCAGTGGCAGTAAGTAATCAATTAACGACCGTAAGTCCAAAGAGCGGCGACCAACGCGGCCACGTTTGAACGTTTCGGTGGCTCGTGACCACTGCGCGTTTGTAAGGCGATATTGCTAATTGCTGCCACGTATTGCTGGTAATGGACTGCGATAATTGTTTAAAACACCCAAAATTATATATTTCATTACTTTGTTTACTTATTCAATTTATTGGTTACTAAGGTTAAGGTGAATACTTCACCACTATTGTTACGCTAATTCGAGTCCCACCCGAAGGAAATATTTGTGTGTTCTTAAGAAATATCTGGCAGGGTGTAGATTTTGGTAATTGTATGACTACAAGTCCCCCGCCGCGCAGTGTTTGTTCTTGAGAGCCGACGCTGTCTTAAAAAAATATCAGAATTAATAATTTTATAAGAAAATTCCATCCATAAAATCGACATTTAAAATATTGAACGAACTTATAGTCAAGCTTTTTCATAAAATTACTAAAATTACCAATGATATTATTATTAATGGTAGAAAAAAAAACACTAATCTACCTATTGCAAAAGGTTGTGGCGTCATTTCTTTTTTCCATTGAAGAGGGTTTCCCAGAGGAGTTCAAGTGAGATATTATCCCCCCGGCAACAGTCACAGCTTACGTGATCGATTTCAATCCACTTGCCCTCCATAACAATGAAGTCCTACTCTACACGGATACATTTGTGATGAAACCGTCTAAATATTTTAGAACTTATCGTGTTACTCTTCGTGTCAGAATCAAAATGGTCGCTGGAGAGTTTGGGAGAAGCTGTTGATTTTCCGATTGTCCGTGGTACATTTACGGAGGAAGGCCTTGATACTGAAGATGAATCAAGAAGAAAATAATTGTTTTTACTCAAAATCGTATTTGTATATTACACAAAACTGTATGAAATCACCAACAAAATCCTTCCCGCACTCTGACAATACCAATGGATCCTCACATTAATTTAAGGCATTGCGGAAAAATGTGATATACTTACTCAATAACCTTGTAAGTACTTATACAAATTATACAACTTCTATCGACTCAACTTTTTGCTATTAAACCAATTAGTGTACCTTTAAGAACAACACACAAACAAACAATTTTGAATCAAAGCTACAGCTATAATCTGAGTAGCGTGATTGTTCCAACTTAGTTCGTAATGCGCCGTGATTGTGGCGCAAATCGACACATGTAAGCCTAAGTGAATTACTGAGCGAACTTAATTGTATGGCGCGATTGAATAGCCGCCGAGCCGGTCGGTCCCTAATGCCGGCTAGGTCACCTTGGATAAACACGCGACTAAACTAAGGCTGGTGGCAGACGGTACTAATTGTCGGAGTTTTAAATGCCGTCATTTTAAAGTCTAAATGTTGATCTGAATTGGGAGCCTGAAAAATATGGGTGATATTTAGTATATGTATATTTTTTTATATATGCCCATCGCGTTGTAATTTGTGACGTACCTACCTTTGTGGATCAACTTAGTGAGTAGGTATATACTATATTATATGGTTATCTATACAAATATTATAAAGGGGTAAACTTTGTAGGTTTGTGACGTTGTATATTAATTGTATTGTTTATTCTTTCACCAATAGAAAGCTACATTATTCCTAAGTGAAATAGGCTATATATTTTCCCGTAAAATGAAATGAAACGCATACTTAACCCAAGCGGGAGACGCCGCGGGTGGAAAGCTGATATGATAAGAAGATAGCTAAGTGTCTCTAAATTTTTTCTTTTTAAAGTTGATCTCCTAGCTAACACACGTGTATCTAAAAAACTATATTCGATAATTATAATGCGTACATTTAACAAAACTCGTAACTAGACTAAGGACTGGGTCTGACTCAGATATAGTTAAAAGTCGAATGTAAATGGTCAAGGCTAATGAGCGCATTAATCCGTCTGCTCTCGTAAAAGTACCGAGCTCTGGTTTTTTAGTTCATTAGCGAAACTAACTGCGCCTGTTAACGTGGGCTGTCTCAAACTAGCACATTACCTGCCGTTCATTACACCATTATTAATTATTCGCAAAATACGAGCCACGTTTAAAAATATTTTTTTGTTGCTACGTAAAATACTGAAAGCGTAAGGGGTGTTTAAAATTTAAACCGTGTCTGAATACCTACCGTCGAAAAATTGGGCTGTTTTTATATCTACAATATACAAGCTTTTTGTTGCTAGGCTTACAAACCCGCTGCTTAACGAGAGTTTAAAAACAGTACTAATGAGACTTTTATAATACTGGAGTACCTACCTGCTATTGATTTACGGTGAAGGAAAATACAAATATTTAGATACAAAAATGCCTTATACTTGCGGCAATTTAGAATACTACTTAAGGCTTTGGTGATATTAAAGTTGTTTTTTATTAACAAAATATGAAATCAGATGTGGTTGGAAGTGAAAGCTCGCGGAATGTAACAAAAATACAATGAAAACTTGTCTTTGCTCAGATTTCAAATATGGAAGCTGTCAGCTGTTTGTGTTCCCACAGAAGTTAGCAGTGAGCACAGTGGGGTAAGTAAATAAACGACGTTTATATTTCCATAACAGAGTATGACAAGTTACTTCTTTTTTCTATTGAAGTACTTAAATGCTCAAATAACATATCTTTGCACCTGACCAGTCATAATGTGTCTGCAGGGCCACAACTTTGGTCCAGTTTCAAGTTCAATGTTCAAATGTTTTTATTTCAAATATGTTTTTACAAGCGTTTATGAAACGTTATTGACTCTAGTTGCACGGTTCCAAAAAGTTTATCCAATGCTTGCCAAACACCTGTACTTAAAAAATATGTTTATAAAGCTACTTAAAATGCTCTCGACGTGGCCAGGTTCTACAATGATTCATAGCCCGATGGTATAGTTAGTATAATGTAGTACTTTCTGCGCCATAGGTAGGTACAATATTGGAAGATATAATTATGTACAATAGAAAATTGTCTGGCAGATTCAATCCGCATGAATAAGCTTCCGAAATCATTTTTTTTTTTATTCATTTAAACTGTAATGTTATTTATTAGATAACTACTTCTAATTATTAATGTGACATTTCTTCTGAACAATCTTTTTTTGTTTATGATCCAGTTTTATATACATAGGTACCTATTTGTATTCTATATAGTATTCGTAGGTAAATATACCCAACGCCTAACAAATAGTATCGTTTGACGCGGACGCACGTTAGCAAGAAACGTTGGACACTCCATCGCTCACAATCAGTGCGTCGGACCAATCAGAGAGGGGTGTATTTTCGGCCATTACCGCCGCCACCCGACGACGACGCAACTAATACAAAGGCTGGCTGTCGCTCATTGTCATTTGGTAAATTATCGGCCGTCGTCTGAACCTAGCGTAATGACTGAGCCGAACTGTGGCATCACCAATGGAAATTATACCTGAATGCTCTACCTTTAAGACTCATACACGATCAACCCATTACCATCCCATTGCTAGCCTAGTGCGGGTTGGCTGGCTTCAAACGGTTATAGAAAAACACTCAGATAAAAGTGTTTCCCTTCAATGTCTAAAAATTCAATATTATACGATTTCGAAAAGTTACTAGGTGCTTTTCTGGGTTACAGACGAATTAAACTGTCAGGGTTCGGAGATCAATTACTTACCATATACCATCACGCCTGTATTCCCCGAAGGGTTAGGCCGAGGTGTATTAATGTACAAACACATTTCGCCGGTATGTTTAGGTCCCATGTAATAGGGGGCGAGCCTATTGCCATTAACCGGGCACAAATGTAGGCTTCGAGCTGCTACTGGAATTTCCATAGAAAAACCCAATAACACTGCTGGAACCAGGGATCTCTAACGTAGCAGTCGCGCTTAGGACCACTAGAATAATGAGGAGGTCCAAGTATTAATGTTGATAAGTCAACTACTTATCCATATTATAAACAGACATAGGTACTACAATATACCATCGTATATCGCTGCACTGCATATATATTCTGTGGTTGAACAACTAAAATCATCGCTATCCCGTGAAGCGTCATCGTGCTTGCTTCATGTGTCTGTGTCTGTATTTACATGCTCCTAATTAAATAATCACGTAGCATTTATCATTTTCATATTATTATGACATCTAAAAATAAGTTAACGTATAATAAAGCGTTAATATTTAATTATTGTGGCGACTAATGATGTTAATTTTAAAACACGTTCATGAAAAGTTAACAAAACGTTAAGCAAAATATTATTCCATATTTATTTAAAATGTTGTATTAATAAAGTGTGCATTTCCTTTTAATGTTTGTATACTTGAAGGGTTATTATTTTTCCTTTACGAGCGTTCATATAATAACAGAGTTGCTATGAATGTACGAGAGAGGGCGCGGTAGCGTTCAGCTGCGTTCACGTGATAAACTACGCGCGATCACGCCTCTCCCACCAGTTTCCATCATATATTATTTTTTAATTGAGAAATTTAAAAATAGTGTTTAGTGAAGCTATTATAAGGTTTTCGTGCGCTATTTGTGTCGCGTGATTCATCGTATCAAGCAAATTTTTTACTAACTTTATTTTATGCGATAAGAATCGTGTGATTTTGTAAAAGTGCATTTTATTAACAAGGTACGGTAACGTAAACGTTTTACTTCCGTATTCAGGGAACGTATAACGGAAATAGAGGGGAGGAAGGCTGGTCACGTCTGTCGCTTGCTTGGATCTGCACTAGTCATAGCTAGATATACTACGAGCTGTACACCGATCCTTACTCAAGAGATTTACACCAAAAAGTTGTGCGGCTCTGGGTTCAAACTACTCTATGTATGGCAGCTCTCAGCGCAATGGAAGTGCTTCCACTATATATTTTTCTTTTACGCCAAGTTTCTTATAATGAACTTTCCCGTTACCGTCTGGTGTGTAGCAATTTTAACTCGTATGCGAATAGTTGGCGGGTTGTTAGTGCAACTGTCGACTAACTATGTGTGAGACCGCGATTTATATATGAGAAAAAACCCAAAATGAGGAAAAGTTTTTAGCTAAAATGATAATATCTTTTTGAAAGAAGCGAGGTATGATAAATTTTGTAGATAACGACTTAGTAGGCTCTCTTTTACGGGATTAGGCTTTTTAAAGAATACATTTTTTATATGAGATGGAGGATAAATATTTTGAAACAAATATTTGCAAGTTTAAAAAAAAACTCAGCTATCAAGTCGGGCTCGTTGCATTAATGCACAGTGGCACTTACTTTTAAAATTGCACCCTTATCTTGATCCCTCTCATAACGTAGATCATGCGCCCTTGCATCACGCCACCTCCGGGCGGTGCTGCGCGCCTAGTACCAGTTATCGCCCCTCGTTGCATTGTTTTGTTTTTTTATCGCGATATTGTGATGACTGTTGCCTTAACTGGGATGAAAATCACTTTCAGTTTGTTGAACCGTTTTTTTTTTCACTTCGACATGCCTCCTTTTTCTTTTCGATGTCTGTTTGTATGTATAAGGTGATTCACTCGAGCGATAGTGTTTTGTTATGTAGGGGTTATGACCGTTGTATTGTTGTTTCCTTTACCCTTTTTATCTAAGACACAAATGATGTAGTCAAGTGTCCTCATGTGTGAAGAAAGCAGATGGGTAGACTGGATCTGAAGGTTAAGAGTTGGGGTGTTCGAACTGTTGAGAGGCCCTACCCTGTAAAGCGTATCATCTGGAATATTAATTCAATGCAGCCTTCAAAATAATGAAATTAGGACTGGCTTTATTTTAGAATCATTCAACATTGCTTATTGCAAATTCATCATTGCATGTTTGGATATCGCACAATATTATAGTAAGAATTGCTCTCGTATTCAAAAAGGAATTTTAATGATGACATCATTATTGGTTTTTTTTTTGGTTTCCTTTAGGTCAGAGGTGCGTTCCTTGGATTCAAACTCGAGACTTTTGGCAGTCCAAAGGTCTTCACTTCAATCACTGCATGCCTGAGAAATTTCCTTGACAACGCGTGAGGTCTCCCAACCCGCAGTAGGCTAGCCTGGTGGACTTTAGCCGTATGTCTCTCGTCTTGGTTAGCAGTCAAGTGGTACACTGTAATGGGTTGTTGATAGTTGAAAGTCAGCGCTCTCATCTAAAAACCATACCACTACCACTATCATTTCCTTGATTGCACGACAGCTACAAGCCAAAGCGAACTAATTAGTGCTAGATGACCTACATTTTAAAATTTGCTAAATCGTAAACACTCTAATTGGCGCGGCACGCACCTGAAAGCTTTAGTGGCTATATTTCTAAGTACCGGTAAAGTGAAATTAGCAGTAGGAGGGTAAAAGGAACACCTCTATTAACGTGCTTAAACAACAAACAGTAAACGGTTAAGTAACCGTTCAGATAAAAGTGACATCGTTATTAATCCAATCGTTATCGATATTTTACGTTGCGTGTTTTTTTCGATTACCTATGTATATAATATGGCTGAGCCATCTTCTGTGCGGGTTAGGTTTGTAATTTCCATGAAAAAATAAATGTTTAATACCTGCCTCAATTGTCTAATTGTGCAAGCTGCACAGCATAATGTAGTAGAGTAGTATTATTGAGATATCTAATGAAATTCTTAGTAGCAACTTGGAGTTTCAATTGGTGCCTGGGCTCGTTCCGAACTATTGATTTTGCAGTAATACACTTCGTCCTTACCTTTCGGGGAATGCAGGCAGGAAGGTAATGTATGTAAATATTTATTAACACTGCTTGTTTCTAAATATAACTTAACAAAAAGACAACGTAATTTAATGGCAATTTAATCATTTCAAAGATTCTAATTCTTCTAATTTCGGCGGGCGATATTTGCCTAGACACACAGAAATCGACTAAATTAGCGTCTAATTGCTAGAGCAATTTAATAAAGTCACGCTACGGGCGCATGGATTTATGCAGCTATTAACTTGGTTGTTTACCCTTGCATTTGTAGTAACTGTCTTACTTTTATCAGTCCAGAGATAAAAAAAGAGACGAAAAAGGAGAGCATTATACATTTTTCATGGTGTTTTTTTTTATGATGATAGGCCTACGCTTAACCGCCAGTTCGCCTTATGTTAAGCGACACTGCAATCTACGATGGAGCGCGCTTGCCAAGAAGAAACCGATTCACTCGTGATTGAAAGACACTCAAATTATATCCATCGGCGTGGGTCTTCCACTTGGATATATTAGGTATAAATATTAAATCAATTTTTCTTTTTTCTATTCAACGATTCCTAGTTTCATAATATTTGTACTAACCGTAAGTTGTATTGTATATATACAGACGATATAACGTCATAAAATAAGTGAATGAAACATGGATCTATCTGAAATAAGTAAGTTTTCATGAGCTACTTGAATGTTTCACATATTTTGAGTAGACACATGAAAATGAAGAGCCAAATATAAATTGACGGTGAAGTCCCAAACTGTCATGGCCGCAAAGTTGCGAATTATATGAGCAATTAGAATATTGTTAAAGGCATATGTTAGAGTTGAGTTTATGACTAATTTTATTTACCTCACCTTACTCACTCGTTCGCTTTAGAATTTATGTTAATATGTTAGAACTTTTGTCGTTTTAAACAGTTTTGACCAAGAGACAAATTGTGGTAATTTAATAATGTACAAAATATTATTCCAATCTAGTCTAAATTTTCAACAACAACACCTTACCATCACGCCAAATTCCCCGAAGGGTTAGGCAAAGGTGTACTTATGTACACCCACGTTTTGACGGTATGTTTTTTTATTCTTGTTAGGCCTACGGTTGACCGCCAGTTCGCCTGATGTTAAGCTCCACTGCGATCTACGATGGACCGCGCTTGCCAATAAGAAACTGATTAATTTGTTTTCTCTAATAGGATTCTTAAAAGGTACATTAATATTATATTGGCAACAGAAATTAATATTCATCAAACATGATTACTTGCTGATCATAATAGTATTAGATTATAATATGGTTCAAGAACACTGTCTCTATAACCTAATGAATAAATATACCTATTTGTGAACAATATCAGTATACAGGAAACAATTTCAAGATATTAGCGAAACCTATGCATAAGCTTAACATAATGGAACGCAACATCGCGGAAAATTAATTTTCCTTTGTACGTTGGTTGCCGATCGCACAGGAGGCCCACAAAGTTCCTACTCGTACACAGACCTTGATACGTTACTCTGTTGCTCTCCGTAAATTTCTAAGACTTGTGTATTCATGAAAAATTTGGTTGCGACACAGCTGGCCGTGAATAAACAAGGCTGGGTTGACTAAAAAAAAGAGTTTCTTAAGACAGTAAGTATTATTTTTTGTGTTCAGGTATTTAAGGTTGTTTTCACACCAAACCTGCCTAGGCTAGCTGATCCATATGCCTGCAAGCTTGTATAAAAATGAGGCCAGCCGCTGGGTTGTGAGTGTGTAGACACCCTTGGGCTAAATCTTCGCCGATGTTTGTTTTGTATTTTCTAGTTGGTAAATTTAGCTGTTGTCTTACCATCGGGCTTAAAGATATTGTTTATAATTATAATTGGACTCGATTTTCTTTTCCTAGTAGTTGATTTTATTCTGTTATTCCAAGCACAAAAAAACTGTGAAATTGAGCTTCATCTCTCAGGGACCACTTCTGCCAGAAATCCTAAAAGTGCAGACTTTCTTCATTGGAAAACCCTATTACAATGCTGTCGATATGCCTTCAGTTTGTTTCGTCGTAAGGCATTTAACCTCAGTCCCAGATAACAGCACTATCTCAAGCGGTACACATTATATTTATATGTTTATCAGAAAGTTCTTCTGTCGCTGTTTACGAGCTAGCCAATAAATAAAGCCGACGTGCGACGCGTGAGCAATCATAACTGACGTTAGCAAAAGTTTTAATAGTATGTGTTTTTAACGTTTCGTGTTATGACGTTGCTTGCCTTTTAGGAGGAAGTTGATTAAAGGAGCTTTGGCGACTGACGCTAAATAAATTATTGTCCGATGCTCTCTTATTTTTTTGGGTTTGCGGAAAGTCCTCATGGATCGTGCTATCTATGAAAGGCGATTGGGTATTATTTTATTATTTTACCTATATTGACGGCCAAGGGATTCTGGACATTTGCCTTGAGCATCATGGGCAGTGGTCCGGTAACAACCCTAGACCCCACCAAAGCGTGCCTGTTGTCTTTAAGGGACGTGATGTTGTTCCATGGTCTTTGACCAGGCTATATCTACTTCTGTAGCTAAGTATACCTAATATTAGTTTAGATACAAGCCATGAGCCCATGATAGGTACACAAAAAAAATATTGTTAAATAAATATTTATTTCCTGTGTTTACTACAAAAATAAAATAAAAATGACTCCTTGCTACTTATTAACATAACCGTAAACTTTTATTAATATCAGTGATATTGATCACACTTTTATTATCAAACCGAATGGCAATACGGTCCACCTTTCAAAATCACAAGAGATCGGCACCCAACGTAATATAAGGTAAGCCAGTATGGTCCCAGAGATCTCAAGACATTAGCCGAGATCACCGGACTCTCGTAAAAACATCTTAAATAGCCACTTCGCGAAATGACAGCGTGATACTTTTTACGCTAAAATGTGAAATAAAGCTGTATAATTCGAGGGTCGGCTGTTATGGACGAGTGCTAAAAGTTGATAGTTAATGTTACGGCTCACTACCTGAGCTGATAAGCCAAAATACTACGCGTTGTAAATGACATTCTAGGAAGTACAATTTCTGAATGGCATTAGGCCAACCATTATTATTATACAGATAGGTATTATGTTATATTTATAGTCAATGACGTACCTCCGTCAACATTTAGAACAAAAATAAAGGTAACATAACACAAAATACCATCACGCCCGCATTCCCCGAAAGGTTAGGCAGAGGTGTACTAAAGTACACCCACATTTCGCCGATATGTTTAGGTCCCATGTAAAAGGGGGCGAGCCTATTGCCATTAACCGGGCACAAATCCAGACTTCGAGCTGCTACTGAGAATTTCATAGAAAAACCCAATAACACTTTGCTCGACCTGGGGATCGAACCCAGGACCTCTAGCGTTGCAGTCACGCTTAGGACCACTAGACTAATGAGGCAGTCGAAAATAATGGTTTTGTTATTAAAATACACTCTAACTCAAGTGATGCTTCGTTTTTGGAGGTTATATTTTTTTTATACCATTTTCCATTATATAAAATATTTAACTTTTCATCTCCAATTAGAAATATTAATAAATATGTCAAATTTTCTATGGCATTCATCATTACAAACATGTAACGTAAATTTATATATGTTATGTCAACTGAAGTATAATGAAAAGGAAACTAACTATATTGACGCTAATATTCACCAATTTCAAATAATTCACACGGCAAAGTTCACGATTCCATTCGTCCAATAGTTGCACAGATTCGTTGAAAATCAAACGCGACTCGAGTGCGAGTGAGTTGGACTAGAAATTATAGTAATTAGGCAGGGCCGGATTGTGAGCCCAACTTCGGCAATTTCACAGTATCGACGCCCGATACTTGATTTATGCGCTAGTAAATTGTTCCAGTGCTAGTCGAACTTAATTTTTAAATATGTGAAGGTATGTAGATTATATGGCGTTTTTTGTGGAAGAACTGTGTTCCACTAAGAATGGTTCTTGTGATTACGGTTGAAGTTACAACGTTATTAGTTTTTACTTTGATATTTTAATAGAAGAAACACAAAAAAAAAAATGCTATTTAGGCATCCCAAGACATAAACCAGAATAGAATAGACAATGGCAGGTTATCGAGAGCCTTAACTTGAATTAGGTTACAACACCAACAGAATTGTATTCCGTAATAAAATCATCAGTCAATCAAAAGTTAGTGTAGTGAACTACCGCGCGGTCTTCCTGTACAAATCAAACAAAATGTTTTTATTTCATATAAGCGTTTATGAAACGTTCTCCTCCTCTCCATCCCATGAAAAAGAATTCAGCTAGAAACCCCATGGACACTCTTCACAGATAAAGGCTCAATTATTAACATAGTATACCATAGCGCCTGTATTAGCAGTCAGTGCAGTCACAGTACGGTTGTTAATTACCCAATAGAACTTTGCATGAGAATCGAACACTTGCGACCACTAGACCAATAAGGCAATTTTACAAAACAAGAAATACATTAACAGTATATTCTTTAGAAGCTGTTTCCAGTCACCTTTCAAGGTACAATATCCGTCATAAAACGACGTTGTGGGGCGGAACATTATTTCTAAGAAATACTTGGCGGGCGGGCCAGGAAATTAATTTGGTTAAACAAGTTTTTTCTATTTACATTTATATTCTTCAAGAGCTGTCAGACTACTTTTATTTTTTTAAGGGGCAAGTAACCTTTTGGTTTTTAAGATACGGAGGTAAATAGTGTAAAATTAATTGACATAGAGCTACCGCGTAACATAAGTTCATTGGGTAAAATATACGACAATGTTAATAATGACCACCTCAATAGTCTAGTGTCAGACAAAGTGTTATTGGATTTTACGATGATGTCCATAGGCCTACCCTAATACTGGAACAGAAGAACACCCCCGTCTTACCCTTTGAGATATACAGGAGTAATGCTATGTATATACAAAAAATCATGTCCTACTGTTGTTGTACTATAATGTAACGCGGATACAAAATGTGGCGAACTTTCTAATAACAAAATGGATATGACATGTTTACGCACCAAATAGAAAAACAAATGAACAGAAAGAAGGAATAAGAAGCCGCCACGCCTTTCCTCTTACAAAAACTCCACTCCAAATCCTCAAAGTGTTTAAATAGCTTTATAACAGAATAAATCAGATATTAGAAAACAATAAAATGTAAAATGTTTGGTACTGCGCGCGTCGACTCCATAGGAGCCTCGTAAACTGACTTTATAGCCATATCGAGAGCTTACGATTTATAGCTCACTACATTATTGTAATCTCTTCTTATATACATACATACATAAGCGAGATTAGACCTACATTCAATCCAAAATAAGCCCCTATAGGAATTTATATTGAAAACTTTGCGAGCGCCGTCAAAGAAACATTTTATGTGGCTAGTCGTAATCTCGCTTTTGAATTGTATAATTACTGTACAGTATTGTGGTATATATCTTTACTGTGGAATGATTGAGCAAACAATTTAGTATTTATTGACATGACTTGAGTTTTTGATGAGCTAATAATTAACTCTTAACATCTCTTAACTTTATGACAGCCAAATCAGTACATAGGTGAATGTCCGGATATTTAACCACATGCCTTAATTACAATGAAGTGCAATTCCACTCATAAAGCGCTCAATTGAACGTTCACATTGTAAGTACTGCAATTCCAAGCGCTTGCAGCGAACTTGTTGACGTCGCCTATCAAGTGAGACATCAGTTTGGAACTCGCTTTAGTTTTCCGGTCGGTTGGGGACGGAACGAGGGGTTGGGGAAGAGTAGGAAAGGGAAGGGATGGGGAGGGAAGACTAGGAAACTTGCCAGGCGATAAATAGTGGCAAGTTTGTGCTGACAGCCAACACGAAATATTGTGAGTGGTGCGCCGCGCCGCACTTTTATGTTTTGATTCCAATCTGACGGCGGATTTGTCGCTTGAACAATGTTCGTCTCGGAAATTTTTTGCGACTTAATTTAGCCGTGTTTTGTTTCGTTAATCTTAAGTGTTTTCGTGTTGGATTAGAATGGCTCGGCCACGCCCTTTCTGTTGCTGTATTACAAGAGATGGAAATTTCAACATCATGAATAAATCAACCAAATCACATAGTCTGGTAGAAGTAAGCTTGATCTTAAAAAAATAGCTGGATTTTTGATGATGCTCCTGAAACTCAGCTTAGTATAACATTTAAAAAGTTGTGATAATACCTACTATACAGTTGATAAATGATAATACTTTGCCCTTCGTCGAATACAGACGTGATAGTATCTAGTAATATTAACTTATAGGTATCACAAACATTATTAAAATAACATTAGAACAACTTTTTAGTTTTACAATTGTATTCTACTAAAAACCCACAACATTGCGGTGGTCCTCCACTCCACATAATTGCCACTAGGACCGCATTTGTGTATATATGTTATTTCAGTCTAGATGTTACTTAAGACTAAATTAACTGCGCAGTTATTCACAAGCACAACTGGTTCCCGTGAAGCAGTTAGCGTTACTTCCAAGAAACTTTTAACTGGAGCCTCCATATTGAAAAGATAATGCTCCTAATTAATTGTGCTACTTCAACAACTTGCAGTGGTATCTAGTTAGAGACTGGGATAACTTTGCGTATTCTTTTGTTATTAGATTTTCTACATGAGAGCAAAAAGATTTCATTTTTAACTGTAATTATATTTGTAAGAGTACTACGTTAACTTCCGGTAACAGACGGAAGGAGTACCTACGAAATAATTTTATTAAGTTGATATATGGCATCTTTAAGTTGAGTACTCAAATAAAAGTAGATTTGATATTTTGCAGAGAAAAATAATTATAAAATATCATTTTTATTCGAAATAATTAACTAAATATAATTTTAACTAAACATAACATACTATCACGCTTGTATTCCCCGAAGGGTTAAGTAGAGGTGTACTAATGTACATACACGTTTCGCCGGTATGTTTAGGTCCCATGTAATAAGGGGCGAGCCTATTGCCAACCGGGCACAAATCCAGACTCCAAGCTGCTACAGATAATTTCATAGAAAAACTCTATAACACTTTGCTCGACCTGGGAATCAAACCCGGGACCTCTAGCGTAGCGCTCGCGCGGAAGACCATTAGACTAACGAGGCAGTCAATCACTTTCAAGTAAACTTTTTAGTAAATTTATTTTGTTTTCAAAGCAATTACCAAATTAATTTTAAAATCCTGGAAAGTGAAATAAAAATTCACCTTTTCACTTTTAATCTATTTTTAACCAAAGACTGCTTCGTTAGTCTAGTAGTCCCCAAACGCTAGAGGTCCTGGGTTCGATTACCAAATCGAGCATATCGGGTTTTTTGTGAAATTCTTGAGAGTAGCTCGGAGTTTGGAATTAGGTATGTCCTGTTACTAGCAATAGCCTCGTCTTTTATTATTTGGTTTATAAACATACAATGAAATGTGGGTGTTCATTAGTGCCCCTACCTCTGCCTTACCCTTCGGGGATTACACGTTATGTTTATTATATATCAACCGAAAGATAATATAATGAGAATAATTAAAATCTTAAAAATAAATGTCACATATTGTGTACGTACCTAACACAATGGCTGCCATCTGGGTCATTTATAAATAAGGTATTTTACCGAAAACGTAAGCACAAACATCAAACAATCCTAAACACACTGCAAGGTGATACCCTAACATTTAACCCGTCGGACCCCAAGAAAGAATGGCGACGGTCGCGTGTCCAAACAAAGAGATTGCTAAAGTGAAAACAACCCTAAATCACAATTAAAACAATTAAAAAGATAACAACTTTCCGACGAAACAATAATTAAGTTGTAATTTTTGTTTGTTTCTGTACAGGCGAGCCTCTAATGGGATTGAGTTGTAAAAGTTGAAGGTAATGGAACGAGTGACTGGAAAGGATTGCTTGGACAAATCACTGTGACACTTTTGCTACAAATTTTTGTCATCCATGATTTTGTGAATGAAGCAATCATTCCTTAAAAATGAACAAGGATATTGTAAATTTGAGTTTGAAAGATCTCTTAAGATCTGCCATTGTTATACGTTAGAATAAGGTAATTATTACTATAACTAATAAATATTATGGTACATAATATCTTCGTAAGAAACCGAAGTAATACAAGTGGAAAACGAAGTGAGATACCCTTTCTTTCTCAATTATCCCACTGGGGTATAACGGCTCATTTACTTCAAATTAGCTGACCCAACAAACCTTGTCTGTCAGAATTTTAAATATCTTGTAGTTGATACAAAAATCCCACAGAGAAAAGCACTTTCACTACACACTTACTTTACTATATATTTTTGTTTCCTGTTGAGTTTAACGCTTAGCAACAAATTTGAGCATACAATTTAATTGTTTCAGGTTCACAAAGATAATTTCGACCGATATAAAAAAAAAAACAGAAAAGAAAAGCAGGCTAGAGCACACACTAGATCAACGTGATATAATATTCAAAGTTGATATTAAGTTGCATTCAGTAGAAATGAAGTTAATTTTCAAAATTAAAGAAACTAAAGTAAGGAAATAAAATACAGTAATTCCGAGTGACATTTTACTTGAAATCACATCAACCATTGAAGCAAACATTTCCTGTCTCGAATTTCGTGGAAGGCTTTGTTTGAACCCAGCTATTTCAGTAATGTCTATATTTAAACTCGATAATGTATTCTGCAGAACAGACATGGCCACAAATCGGTAGTCTGCATCTTAAGCTGCCTGTGTTACGCCTGATCTTGTTGTGATTCAATATTCCGAGAGAGACTGCTAATAGTTAAGAGCTTGAGGATTAATCATAACTACATGGATTGATCGAACTGGAAATGAGATCCGGCTGTGGATGGGAAAACGTTCTCTTCACAACGACACCAGTTGAGGTCTCACAGTATAAAAATGCACGCCCTTCCACTAAGCGCCAGAAAATCATTTTCAATATAATTTATCATGCGCAGTTTAAAACTAGAAGATCTGTACCGACTAATGTTTGGTAAATTATTCAACCTTTCGAATAAATATCTATTTATCTACTTGAGGCTGCTGATGCCAGCATAGTCATGTCATAGACTGTTTCTCATGTGGTTTACCTATTCCTAGGTAAACCACATGAGAAACAGTCAGATCTAAATGTGGCAAAGTTCAGTTCAAACGTGGGGCTTTTAGTGTAATTAATAAACATCTGGCAGTGTGGCACCTATCACGTAAGTTTGCGACAATGCCGCCGTGCCACGACCCACCAAAGAGCATTAAATATACGGCACACTCTCATTGTACCTGCCATGGAAAATTCAGACGGCCCCAAGTCTCAGCACAGAAAAATGAAGTTACTGGAGCGTATTTTACAAAGTCTAATTTGAAACTGCATGCATTCAGAAAGAATAGAAGGCAGTTATAGTTTCATGAATACACGAGACTCCATACTTTACTGTTATAGCTATGCATCACGCCACACTGCAACTGTTCGTAGTTTTTGCCTACTCCTTGAAAGAAAACTGGGATATTTTTTACTCGGCACTGGTACGATTTTCGAACGGTCAGTTAAAAGTTTGAGTAAAACTTTGGATGCTTAATGCCAAACGGCAGTCGGTTGCCAAACGCCTTTAAATGCGGCTTCTTTATTACTTGGGAACAGTAATTAGGATTTCATAGCCAAGGTGCCCGACCCCTGAATTAGGCCGAAATGATACCCAACTGTTATTTTACGAGTGTGTGTGTCCACTTGTCATTGTGCAAGTTACAGAACTTTAATGGACGACTAAGGTTTCAGTGAAATGTATCTGGGCACCACAGTATTGATTACAAATAGCAACAGAAAATGTTGTTCACAATTTCCAATAAAATATCAAAGTGTCGCGCTTCACAATGGGTAAGAACGCCCTCTGTGGCAACGAACAGCTGACACCTTGAGCTCGTCCCATACCAAATAAACAACGGAATATATTCCTTTTATGAAGCTGAGAAAATCTGGACAACTCAGCTTTTATCTACGTTCACAATAAACGAGTGCGATAAAAGAAAATGGCTCGATTATTTACAAGCAAATTACCTGAGAATGTTATTTTTGCACATACGTATTACGTACAAATGTCGTCCTTACAAAATTATGACCGTCAAACAGATTATTATCTCGCCACATTCACAATAGAGGGCGCTAAACGAAATGCCGAATAATAAACCTAATCGCATTACACGTAATCTTATTACACGGGCTCAGAATTAAACTAGAGTCTCGCGCGAGTAATTGAGCGAAAGTTTTAGAATAGACCCCCTCCCCGGACCTACCCCTCTGCCGTAGATTTTAGTGCCATCCGCGTCCCTGGACCCTTGAAGGGAGGTATTTTATATCTTTTGTCAAAATGTTAGATGTAACTGCGGGTCCAATTATACATTCGTAATATCAGGAAGCTTTATTAACGACAGAACCTTTATTGTTTGAATGTAGAATTTGTTTCAGCATTTTATTATTTATTCGCCTATCTTAAATAAATTCACGCGTACAATTTTGTAGAAAGAGAATAAACTTTCACCTTTTATTTTCGTTGGTACATTCATCACAACCGTCGACACAAACGTCACACAACGAAAAAATGCCACAAAATCGCGAGCTCAGGTGTTATGATGTGCTACATTCAAATGGTTAAAGTACGGTTCCCCTGTACGCGACACCCACGCAATGTTAAAATGACGAATACATTAACAAGTTAGTGCCCAGTGTTAGTAAGAAAACGCAAGCAACATTCGATTCACATATTTTGAATGGCTTTATTAAAAACCCTTCAGTTCCAATGCTGTCATAATAATTTTCTATTACGACACAATAATTTGACAAACTTATTCAGAAACCATAAAGAGTACACTCATGATAACATTGAATATGACATACCAATAGAAATATGATCTATAACATCGCGTGTGCAAACGCTACTAAGCATTCACTGGTCGCATATCAAGACATAAAAGTAGTAAGTGTTCATATCATTGAGACGCGAGTGTCGCCATTGTTTTTGTCGCGTCGCGCGTCCTGTCGCGGACACCAGTCGCGGCAGTGAGCTCACCAATTTATCGTTCAACAAGTTACGAAGCGTCTGTCGTTTGTAGGGATCATTACGTTTTCATTTACTTGAGTGCCGTTTTGAATGGCGTGTGCAGAAAGACAAACTCATTTTGTCTGGTTGTTGCAAATTGCTGGTGAATTATAATAATATATCTATAGCGAGATTGACTGTGTTAGTTTACGCTTGAAGAGCTATAGAGCAAAGTTGTCTGTTGTACAACCTCGTCGGACGAGAACAGACTAAACGCTATTCTGATTGTTGAGAGGAATAGTTTGTAAGTTTGTTTCAATACCATTTATACTAGCTTTTAACTTAGTTCTGGTTAGAATTTGATTCAATTAAATGGTCAATTTTCAGTAATTGATTTAGGTAGGTATGTCGATATCCTATGAACGTACAATATTAAACATGGTGCCAAATTACTGTAAAGTCCACTTAAAAGAACTATTATTACATTTCAATCTGTAGGACTACAAACCATATTACTAATATTGATACAAGATTTACTCGACCTTTAAAAAGACATACAATTCCACATACTTAGAATTTATGACGTTCTAATACTTGTTAAAAGTACTAAAAGTAGTCGCTATTCTTCAACGAGTTCACGAAGCAATATCGCGAAGTATCACAAAGTACCCACTCTTTTTAAATTTTACAACACAGTTTCATGCAGTCCTTAATCCAAACTGATAACGTGGAGAAGGTTTTATGTGACTTATACTGCAATACCGCCAATTTGAATAATGTCAGAGCATCAGGTGGGCTGTCAGCTTTTTAATATTATGTTGTAAAGGGTGGCGACGGATAGATGTGACGCGGGAGTTACATGCTATTTTTTACATGATTAAGTTGTGATAACTTTCGAGTCAATAAAGCGAGCGCCTTCTAACTTCTAAAATATTTCAAGTTTATTATAATCTTTTCGTTTAGTTCACCTGAAATATAATACTCATTTTTATAGATGTGATCAATAGGCTCGCCCCCTATTACATGGGACCCAAAAACATACCGGCGAACTGTGGGTGTACATTAAGTACACCTCTGCCTAACCCTTCGGGGAATACAGGCGTGATGGTATGTATGTATGTATGTATGTGATCATTAGGAAGTAAAAAAGAGTAAACATATTTTCTCATTAAGCACTAGCATTAAACTAAAAAATATTTGTAGTGGAATATTTTATCAGATAAAAAATAAATACCATGATCAGTTTACAACCTGTTCAGATAAAGATACACAGCTGTAATGTAAACACAACAAACTACAGTCGAATCGAGAACCTCCTTCATTTTGAAGTCGCGTGAAGACATAATTAATCTTATTTTCGATATACGCCCAAACATTTATAATAACAAACCGGCAGTTAACTCACTTTGTCACCGTCTAAACACGACGCGAACCTGAACACACAAGAAACATCAACGGTAACGATGACGTCACGCCACGGAAAACACATCGTGACGAAACCAGTAAAAAATAGTTCCGCGAGTGCCGAGTTCAGAAGGCGAGGAAATAAAGGCGGGCGCTGAATCATTGCGAAAATTGAAAGTATAACGCGCACCAAGATGTATGAAGGAAGCAATGTGCCAACGGAACTGTCAACTGTAAAACTGTATAAGTGGGAATTTTAACGTATTGAAAATAGAGTTCAATATGTTAAGTCATCTGTATTTTATGTTTAATATAAGACAATTAAAGAAAATGAACACTCAGGAAGGATGAAGGAACACGTCACCTCAAGAGAATGTGATGTGGGAATCCATTGAAATAGGATAGAAAGTTTTATAGAATTTTATATTCATAATTAGTATAAAGTTCAGCGTACGGTAAAAGTTCTGAAAACTACTGAAAAGTCGTGACGATAAACATATTCGCCAAATATATTATACAAAAGTTGAAATGAGCAGCTTTCGGTAAACTTCGTCTGAGCTTATAAGTACTAGCTTTTTGAAACCTAGTAATGTGGCAAGTGAAATTAAATTTTTTGAATGATTAAATGTTATGAACGCGAATAGTAATTCTTATTCGTCAAAAATTAAGGATTAATAAAAATAAACGAAACAGAATCGGTAATCTTGGTGTGTGTTCTGTAACATTAGAGAAGTATATAGTATATTAATATAGTATAGTCCAGAAATAAAATCAAGCCCAGTTTTACTAGTTCGTTGGCATCCGTAATAAAAGACGACTCGTTGGAGTCGGGGCGTCGTTGGAGGCGTGTGAATTTCCCACTTTCCCGCTGGCAAAGAGAATAAATTCGCTTAGGCAGGGCGTTTTCTTCACATGCAAATTATTATTATTGTGCCAGTTTTGGTATTAGCGGGGGTTTTATTGCTAAAGCTACGGAGTTTTCCCCTCTTTTTTACGGACCGATGGCGATGTGTTTTTGTTCACGCGTGCGCTTCACGAAGCCTATGAGTTGAGCGATCATTCGGTTTCTGTTGTTGCCGTCATAAAAGCAATCGTTCTCTATGTTCCGCGAATTGAAATTCTGAGAACAATCCGGATATGGACGACGAAATGTCACAAAAGGGACGCCGTTTTCTGTTATGATGAAAATGATTTGGATTCTTTTTGTTCCTCAAAAGGAAAGTAGGTAGTAGGTATGTGTAATAGTTTTGTCAGCTCATAACAAATATTTGCCTTACGGATTGTTTTGAGGGCTACTAGTAATGATGGCCTCATTAATCTAGTGGTCCTAAGCGCGACTGCTACGCTAGAGATCCTGGGTTCGATCTCCGAGTAAAGTGTTAATGGGCTTTTCAACCCTTCGGGGAATACAGGCGTAATTGTATGACTGTATGTGTTGTACTGATGGATAACTACTTTAGGGTGTTAAGATACAGAGCTATTGTTTTAGGCGGAAATATACATATCAATATTAAAGTGTCCTCTATCTGAAAGTAAGTGTGCCTGTTCAACTCATTCAATTCACGATAAGCAACGAATAACACATCAGCACACACTACGTCAACTGAGGAAATCGGCATCGCATGCGCTTACCGGGCACGCGTATACGTAATTATTGGGCGTAGCGTAGTCACCGCTTGTTCAGGGAAGCGCAAATTGTGAGGGAAGGGTGTTGTAGCAACGCATCCAAGGACCTTAGACGTAGACTTCGGTCCTTGGAGTCAACCAACCCGAATTGTGATCTTACTTGAACATACATTTGATTGGGTCATGTCATGTAAATGAATCAGCTACTCAAATAACTTTTCTACATATTTGGTATTAATTGTGTCAGCATTTTACTTTGCAACTAGTTTCCGGCTTTCAGTAAATCAACCACGCCTGTTAAGACTAGTGCAGATATTTTTACCTACAACAAAAACATAATCTAGGTACTATGAATCCAACTATTAACACAGCAGTTGTAATTTTCCTAGTCTTTGGCGGGTACAAATCGGTACCAGCTGACGTCACCGGCCAGATATGGTGTATATATTACATGAGAGCTCGACGCAGCTAGTGCGGAGTACCTTTATCCTAAGGTAAGCGCGACACCGCTGTTTATGACGGTCAGGATATACGCTCGCCTCGAAAGCCACCGAACATTGAACACGCTGTATATTGCCGCATAAACTATGGATTTTCGGATAGCTACAGCGAGTGAATGCTTTGCTCGTATTTATTAAAGGTGACTTTAGATTCTTTGATTTGTAACACGAGTGCATTTTGTCAGCGATACAAAATTTCAGATTGTATCCAATAATTCTTCTACCTAAGGCACATCATGATCACGTCAGATGTATCTTATGTATAACACTATTGTAAACCCATATTATGCAAATAAATTATTTGATTTGATTTGATTGGTGATGATATTAATAATGTTCAGATTGCTAGTACCATGCGCGTTTTTGATGATAATTTCAATATGACCCCAAAGAAATAGATTAAGTTCTGAGAAAGGCGTCACTGGTTGAGACAGATATTAACAAATAAAAGACGATGATAATATACCGCTCCCAAACGATAGCTTCACGCCATCGTAATTCAAATATGAGTGAATTTCATTAGCAAAACATGGCTCAGCGGCGCGTGGCTAAAATTCGTCTAAACATTGTTGTCCAACAATCTGTTGCTGGCGGTTTTGGGCGTGCACCACATCGCGCTGCGCTGCCGCTGCCCGCGTGCCGACCGCCTTAGCACTAGGGTTGGTAAAATTTCATGAATGCTGTTGCAAGTAAACACTATTAAATTCAACTTGTGGTTTTGTGGAAAACCTAACTCATTGCGTATATTACAGTTGCAACTTAGAAACATTTGGATATATTTACTTACACTATTAAGTAGATGCACTGTGCATTTAATTAGTAATCCTGCACTGTAAGAAAATTAAAACATAGTGTTTTTTTTGTATTTAATATAAAAACGAAGAATAAACTCAAAGTGTAAACGTAACAGTATTTAATATAATTTTAATATATCTAATTTTAAACTGATTTAAATTGAAATAAAATAAATTATTTGACACGTGAATATAAGATAATGTCACTTTATGGATATCGCATTACATTATTAAATAACTAATAAATAACGTGATAGAATGTTTATCAAAATTATACAATATAAATAAGGTTCTAATGATCTAGCCATGCGTCTCTGTTAGGTGTCTGTCCACATAGAATTATGATATTTTGCTATTAATTAACGTATTGTGGCGTCACTTGACACGTTGCCGCTTGCGCCGCGTGTTTATCCAATTAAATATACACTCATTTTCGACACTTATGTTTTGTTGGGGCTGTCTCTTGGTTGGAATCAATTTGTTTAGAAGCGAAATTCGTTGCTCATAATCATTTTTTATAGAAAAGTACCCTGAAAAATATCATGTAATATTCACAGGGACAAAGTTATTACTTTACCCCTGTGAAATGGCAATAGTTAAATTAGTTTTACAACTGTGCATAGTCTTTCCTGGCTCCCTTATTCATATCAGTACAAGGAATGACCAATCCACAAATTTAAATCCTTATATTGCTCCACAAAAGAAAATGCCATTATCGCAACAAATCTGTAACGGTGTAAGCAAATTACATCACATTTGCGTTTCTCCGGTAAACGTCTTGGAGTGTATCGCGGTCGTAATAGGGGTGAAGGCACGTCTGAACAAAGCTCCCGCGTCATATTTCGAGACAATGGGTACGTTCTGGCACGGACATGGCGGCCATTTGTCAAACCCCGCGCCCCGCCACGCCAGAGTCCCCGTCATGACTTAAGACTAAGTTTCGGTAGCGGCAACCCTAAATGTCTTAAATGTGTGGTTGAGAATTAGGGCTTTTGCACACTATCGACTAAATTCCTATGTGAGATTAAAATTCATTCATACATGGAACCTATATTTCGACTTGCGCCTTGTTTATAATTGTATGCTTTCAATAATATTACTATTTTAGCCGTTTGAAAATCCTCATGGATGTCCTCCCTCTCTTGGAAAGAAAGGCGAGGGTAATGATGGAGTGTAGGATTCCTACGTCTAAAAACACACGGCATTCAACGGATTACGGATTATTATTATTTATATAACGGATACTATGTGTAGTATACGTAATAAAGTCAATAAGTCTACTTCCAACGTTGACGTTGGAACTTGATTCCAAGAAGCGAAGATGCACCGATAAGTGAAGTTACTCGGAAATCGTTTCGTGGAAGTTACACCGCGCGCCCGCGTCGCCCGGCTCGATTACGATATCAGTCGCGTGTACAGTGTACAGTGTTTGTGCAACTATTTCGATTGTTACACCGTTTATGTGATGTACAAAAATCGAGCACCGTAACGATAACCGGAAAGAATCGATAAACAAGTATTTATAAAATTAAATGTTCTAAAACTTAGGTAAGAGTATTTATTCCATTCATACTAGTAGTTTTCAAATAATTCGTTCATTATTAAAGGAAGGATTCTTAATGCCAAAACGCCGACAAAAGCATCATTAAAATATCTTCCGTATACGGTATATTCAGACAACTCATAGTACTTCCCAACTTGGCGCACTCCACTGTGCGAACAAATTTATTTTAAGACCAGTATATATTTAACAGTGTTATAGCGTTGCTCTTGAGTTTCGGGATCCAAAGGCGTACATAAAAGCTAGAGAACTCAACTGTACGAGCGTCCTTCACGAAACCATTTACCACAACCGGGAGACATGCCCGTTTCCGGATCCAACACTAAAACTTTCCGCAATTCTCCAACTATACGCCTAGCACGTCATACATTGCGTCCTCGCATGTAATTCTCATCACGGGCCCGGAGGCACGGCGAGTAATGGGTGCTATACACATAAGTACGGACAGCATTATATTGTTAGTTTTCAGGCACCGCTTCGGGGCTCATGAAGACGCCAGCTACTTACACGTCCCTCGACATTCTACTGTATTGTTTTAAACAAACCACATTGCTCGTTGTGTGAACATCCCGACTCATGTTACAGTTAGAGGAAGAACAATGTATGTGGTGTGCGGCGCAGGCGTCTGGGTGCGGTGTCGTTGTTCGTCGTGTGACGCGCGATGAATGTCACGTTTATCTATATGAGCTCCTTAGTGTTAATAATGGTGGTTACGTGTCAGTGGAGTGTAATTAAACGCACTTTTATACCGCTTGGGTCTTTTCAGGAAGAATTTACTGGACAAGAGCTGACTTTATCCCCCTCTTATATCTCACAAAAGGTACTTAGCTTATTACTAAACATCAGGTTGTTTGATGGTACAGAAACTTCCGTTTCTGTTTTAGTGCTTTAGTGCTTTAGTGCTTTAGTAAGTAACAAGTGCTTTACTAGGAAAACTAAACAATGGGAATGATAGCAATTTGATGGTTATTTTTTTTTGTTTCTGCACCCATTACTGCCAATTCGAAGCACACTGGTCGATACTACAGGGTACATAACCAACACGCAGCATTAAGTCTGAAATTATCGATGAGTAAGTCTGAATCACGAATATCCAATCATTAGTATTAGCAAAAGAGGGTTTGCACTCACACCATCATTGGTTTATAATTATGAGATAATTACAGCTGGATATTACTGCCGACGGACGTTCGAGTCAATACAAAGGCACGGAATACGTAAATTAACAGTTTAACCACTTTGTAATAATTTATCTACGTTGCTAATGTTGCGAATTTCAACAGTAAAAGTAATTCTTCTACAATTATGATAGATGTGCCTTAATTTGCAGACAGTTACTTGGACAATTTGTCTTTTCTAAATTTGGAATCAAGAACGGGACCTAGGTATGCCGTGGAATGTTTCTACTGTAGTCGCTTCATCATAAATTGCTGCTATCGCTATATTAGGACATAGTTTGGCTTATGCCAGCAACAATGCATGTGACCTTATTAAGTTCTGGCTTAGAACTGCACATAATTTGGCACCATGCGACACATACACTTGTTACTTTAAGGGGGTCAATATTTTGTAAGTAATTTTTTATATATTACAATTTCATTAAAACGTTGAAAATATGATTAAGTAATTGCAAAGCAGAGAGGTAATTCCATTCGTCTACGAGTTCAATATCGCATTACAGTAACCACAGGGAGAAATTAATGTATTATTTGTCATATTCGATGCACAATCAAAATAAATTGTTCCATTTATTTCAACTACAAAATTTTGGTCGTTGTGCTCGGATTGTGTCCAAACGTCGAGTAGCCACGGGCAATATTTGCCGATATTTCTTTATCTATTAATCGTATCGGCTTACAACGATTGCGTGATACTGGGAACGAATTGTAACAAAATATAAATTCTTTTTTTTTTATTGGATTAATTAAGAGCTGGTTTTATTTTAATGCATGCACAGGAGTAAACAATAGCTGACGTAAGTGGATGTATATATCATAATATCAGATAATTATTAAGAAAGTATGACCTGTAGCTAAAAGAATGAATTTAGCTGGTTTATTTTAACCAATTCCACTATTTGAAAGGATCGTTTTTGGCTATAAAACTCTATAACGATTATTTTGGACGCTATAAAACATCTTTATCACTGAAGAAATTAATTCTAACAGGATTAAGTATAATTGTAAATATTAATTTACTTTCCCCGGTAAACAATCTACGAAATTATGTTGAAAGGGACCCCACCGAAGTGGTCGGGAAATTATTTAATAGCCTTTTGTCAAGTTTTACATAGAATTTTACAACTGTCGTGGACAAAGTGTAACTTTTAACTACTTAGCAATGAACAACAAACAAATATACCGTTTTAAACAACAATTTATTGTCCTTTGAAGTATTAATGTATCTATTATTTAACGGGTCTCACAACGTGGTCGCAGTACAAGCTTGTGGGTGTTGTGAATAAGGTTTTGACATACTATCACGCCTGTATTCCCCGAAGGGTTAAGCAGAGGTGTACTGAAGTACACCCACATTTCACCGGTATGTTTTAGGTCCCATGTAATAGGGGGCGAGCCTCTTGCCATGAACCGGGCACAAATTCAGACACCGAGCTGCTACTGTGAATTTCATAGAAAAACCCAATAACACTTTGCTCGACCTGGGGATCGAACCCAGAACCTCTAGCATAGTGCTTAGGACCCCTAGACTAATGAGGCAGTCCTACTAGTTTAATGAGTAAGGTTTTGACATTATTTGAAATAAAATTCAACAGGAAGAATAAAAAGAACTTACCTAAAACCTACTTACCTGAATACGTGATATTTATATGATATCACGAAGTGACTCGTGGCTTAGTAAGCTTAAGCTGCACTTAAACATTTCTGCGATCACTCTGTAGTGATCACAGGAATGTTTTAAATGAGGATGAGGATGTTTTAAACACCCTTCCACAGGAAAGGGTATTTAAAACATCGAGACCCACGTGCCTCGAAAAACACGTCGGTGAAGCCGTCCAGTCCCGATTGTTATACAAATACTTATGACGATCGTGAGTAGTAGTGTGACGCTCAGAAAACTATAAAGTCAATATTTATACTTAGGATATTAGTATTATACAGCAATTGGGTTGCGGAAGGCAGTATTTTCGTGTAAAATATTAATTCAGTCGCATCTGGTTAGAGTGGGTGTCGATCTCTACATAGTTGGGAAAAAGCTAGGAGTAGGACCCATCCAGCTTTATATCTATCGCATACAATAAATACTTGTATTGTAAATACGTTCAAACAAAGTATGAGAGGCAGCAGATTGGGCAGGCGGCGCGCGGCGCGCGTCCGCCGCTTTCACGCGCCCGGCACGTACGCTCGCCAAATATAAAAAAGGTTTACCACTTCGCACGCTGATTGCGTACCGCCTGCTATACCAGTATGAATATCCACCTAGGTATATCACATGTTTCCCGCGTGAGTTATAATATTTTCAAAGGGCTTTCCTTGACTGAAAATCCGGCCACCTAATGGTCGAATAACGCTCACATAAAAGACCGGATGATCTGTTTTAGCTGCTCAAAGAAGTAAATATCACATGTTTAATGAAGGTGAAGTTGAAAAATAACTACTAGCTGCTAGGAAATATATATTATTCGATGTTAAATCCAAATTATGTAAATGTCAATCTTATTTTTATGATTTGTCAAAGCAAATAAAGCATTAATACTTAATAGGTAAGAACAAAGACAACTACTAGCTCATCCATCATAGACGTCACTATTATTGTATTTGAAGTCAATCTGTCGATCAATATAAGTTCTATAATAGAAGTAATCGTATTGTATTAAACAAACAATTATTAAAGTACACAAAGAAAATTTATAAATCGATTCAGGTGTTTGTAACTAGATACATCAATGAGGTTCCATCAAATTTAGTTGCTGTCGCAACTGAAACCGATGCAGATGTTAGGCGAAATTATTAGTAATCGGCTTACATTGACGAGCTTACGATAAGAACTCAACCACGTTCCCGATGTTACACTTAATACGAAAATTAACAACAGTAATACGATAAAATTATGAATATAATTTTATTTAGATGATATTATTGTATTATTACTTACATAAATATATTCTACACTTTAAAATTGTATTGTTATCGCTAGTTTCTTTGTTACAACAAGTAGCTTGGTAAAGCAATATTCATGAAAAAGTTTCATACAAATTATAACCTATAATAAGTATGTATGCTAATGCTTATAAATTATTTGCAAAAACAAACAATTACAATTACATACCTAATTGAAACTACAAATAATAAGCCTGTAAAACTAACGCTTATGTCATCAGTAGCAGTATAGGTACATGCATAATATAAATACGCGCTGCAAAAAAAATACTAAATAAATATCATTTATTATTGTTAAAAGTTATTTGCGAAAAAAAATAATATAAATGCACATAAAAAATCAGAATGTAAGGTTACAACCGTAAGAGTTTGCTTATGATAGGGATTAAGTATCTTATTCTATGATTGCTTTGAGTATGCCACTTTGGACCACAACTAGGAATCTGTCTCTTATTACTATATAGTTTGAAAAGTTCTGTAATTTTTGTCCGATTAATCTTGGACTTGAAAAGTTAAAAAGATTAATTAATTTCGTCGTAAATGTCATATTTTTCCATTGAAGTCTTAAACTATGGTGTTTTGTAATAAATCTTAGTGTTCACTATTTCAATATTGGCTTTACGCATTGACCCAGTAAGTCGGGCACTATGATTAATGGTCAGTATCAATCGTTCCAGTTGGAGGTCGAATGGGACGCTCAAATCAAATACGTACAAATAGAGACATAGAATTTCATGATTTAATGAAGAAATTAATAGGTTTGGTTGTCCTGAAATATAATCTAGGTTTCAAGAAAGTACGTAATTAGTTATACATATTTATTAAATATACATAGAAATAACCTTGATTTGATCAAGGCGAGAACTTACCCCTGTAATTATGTTCAAGATATTTGATACACAAGAAATAAGCTTAATATGTACCTATACAAAATTAAATGTTCCAGTGACAGTTAAATTTTAAAATGCCCTTCAGCGTATCACGACTTTCAGATTGAACTTGAATTTAATAGATTTTCATAGAATACTGAAATTCTTAAAATAGCTCCGAAAATCAAATACTAACGAGTTAGTTTTTATTTAAGCAAGGTGTCCATTAAAGTAGGACACTTACACACTGGTTTTTCTGTACGTAGTTTTGAAGTTATAGTAAGTATATTTGTATTTTATTACAGAAATCATAAAAAAACACATAGGTACATATAATAATATTTTTTTGTGCTTTTCATGATTTCTTTCAACAACCACTGTAATCTTTAAATAAATTATGTTAGTCTTTTAATTTCACAGCTTTCAGATTCTTATAAGTTATAAGTCTAAAATGGATAGGATTTTTCCAAATAATCCCTTTGTCCTTTCATCCATTTGAACAGGAGGCTCGTATTCATGTGCACGTCATATTTTATAATTAAGAAAGTATAGTTCTAGTACACACGGCTACAGGTCGACCTATACAAATCCAGTTTGAGCTGATCTCGCACTGTATGGGCTTCCCATACAATAAGAGGCCAGCGTAAACTGGTCTTATATAGCTTGATGTGTAGCCGTGCGTACGTTATTTAACAGGTATAATGTGAGAGACTTAATTAAAAGTGTTTAGCTTATAAAGTTTATAGGCAGTATGATAATTAATAATATTGACAACACCGGCGACACCACCTATCTATCACCTATCACCATGGCTATAACCAATATAAATATCAATAAAGAAATTGTATCATGTTAATCCAAAATCAGGAATAATAACAGTGGAGTCCCCCAAGGTAGTATTTTAGGCCCGTTACTCTTTTTACTATACATTAACGATCTGCCAAATGTCACATATTATTACATTTATGACATAAACCTCCGATGTACTCACATCCTGTTATCGCCAGTGTAAAGTGAATAATGTAACATATTTTATTTTAAAAGAGTGTCCATGGAGTTTCTTGCCGGATTCTTCTCCATAGGATCAACCTTTTGGAACCGTGCAACTAGAGTCAATAATTGTAAAAGCTTATTTGAAATAAAAACATTTGATTTGATTCACAAATCATTTCTATTCACTTTATGCGGACGACATTGCAGTTGTATTAACAGAAAATAAATTACTCAATAATTATAATACAGAAATTAATGAAACTGTTAATACCATAGTAACCTGGCTTAACTACAATAATTTGCAAGTAAACATAAATAAAACCTCATATGTACAATTCTATAATAGAAAACTAAATTCTAATCTCGAAATCACCTACAAAAATCAAATTATAAAAGAAGTGAATGAAGCCACATTTCTTGGCTTAACATTAGATTGTAGCTGCACTTGGAAACCTCAATGTATAAAGGTAACAAAAAAAATTAATCGCTTTGCCTTTGCTTTATGGAGACTTGTTAAAATAACTAACCTTAAAACAGGCCTTCTAGCTTATCATGGATATGTCGCTTCCAATCTTAGTTACGGCATTGTCCTATGGGGTAAATCTGTCTTAATAAATAGAGTGTTCATTTCTCAAAACAGTGTATACGCGCTCATGTAAACCTCTCTTTAAAAGATTAAAGTTTTTAACTGTTCCTGGTATATAGATTTTCGAATGTTGTAAATTTGTTAAATCACACTCCTATCTATTTCAACGTCTTGGTGATACTATTAAATTTAATACTAGATATCCTAGCAAACTGACACTTCCTGTTATGAGAAGTCAATTGTATCATAGGAGTTGTTTTCCCATGGTAATAAGACTATTTAATAAGTTGCCTGTAACATTTAAGGAACTTCCAATTAATCGTTTTAAAACAGCCTTATTTAAATGGCTTATCGATAAATCCTTTTATTCCGTAGATGAGTATCTTAAACTTAAATAAATAATATCTGTTCCTTAAAATGAATAACTGTAAAAATAAATTTGTATGCTATATTTAGCGAATTGTCCTAGTGCTTACTTAATTTGAACCAACTGTAATTTACTACGATTCTTACAAATAATAAAAACAATAAATAATAATAAATTTCATTCATTCATTTCATTCATTCATAAAATAGTCATTACAGCAAATTCACGTAAACAGCATCACTACATAGTATAAAACAAAGTCGCTTTCTCTGTCCCTATGTCTCTTTGTATGCTTAAATCTTTGAAACTACGCAACGGATTTTGATGCGGTTTTTTTTAATAGATAGAGTGATTCAAGAGGAAGGTTTATATGTATAATACATACATATTTTAGTATAGAAAAGCCAATAAACCACGCGGGCGAAGCCGTGGGCGGAAAGCTAGTTATAGATAAACCATAAAGTGAACCAACTAATGCAACTACAACTAAAACAACATCGCTGACAAATCACGTTATCGCTCACAACGCCAACGTAAGCGACTTTGGAAATTATATCAATCAAGTGGCTTGCACGACAAGCTACTAATGTCAACAGTGTCCCACGTTTCCAAATTTCATTAATCGCTTGTCCCGTCCCGCGGCCCGCTACGTGCAGTGTCCCGTGTCCCGGGACGGCACAATTATGCCTAATGGATGTGCTAAGTACACGTGGTTTTATAAGTCCCGGTATGATAATGGATAGCCAGTTTATTAGCCTAGTAACACAAAAGAGATGTTTCATGTTACGGTTATTATATTTTATTAATGAATATTTGAGATAGGTTACATCATTTTGAGGTTTAAGTTTTGAATATCGGTCGGTATAATTTATTGGTTTCATTGAAAGGAGGGTCTTTGATAAGGTTATGTGAACATAATTATAATAGAGATTTGAAATACTTATTAGACCTATCCTCATTAAAATAAGTAAGAAATCAAATCAACAAAATAATAAAAAAATGTTGTAAGCACAACAAATGCTTCGTTCCTACTCGTAAAAAAATCACAAAAAATCTTAAACATAGTAACGGTTTTCCAAGCCAAAGTTGTCTGTTTGTGAAATTCATTACAAATGCTGAAATATTCGATTTCAATTCGATTCAGATTTCAATCGAGGGCCAAAATTGCGTATCTAGATTAAAATATTTATTTTTATTTTTCTTTAGTGAATAGAAATTTATAGTTACGTATTTAAATGGGTACCTACCTATAGTATTTGTTACATTTGCTTCAAAGCAAAGGATAAATTCTTACAAGAATATAGATATGGTGGACTGGATATGGATAAAGGACGACTTTATACTATAGCGTAGGATGATGATTATCCATCAGTGGACTATGAATGAAACATGAATGAAGAAAAAGTTTGTGTGAAAAGAAACTGCGATCATATTGACGAAGACAGTGCAGTCATATTACGAGTAGTACAAGCTTTAGAGTCAATCGCATTTGGATATAATCTCCAAATGATAGAGTCTATAATGTTGTTGACGGACCGGTGACTTTCTGCATTGATATTGTGTCCAGCCCGCAACGTGTAACTAACCTCAGTGCAGGTAAGTGCGGCCCATCACTAGTGAGGCGCGCCGGTAATTGAACGTCGCGACGTAATAGTGCGGTGCCCGAAGCGACCACACAGCACACACAAGTAATTGATTTTTATAAGCAGTTACAATATATCTTAACAGACTTTAATGAAAGTCGATTAAGTACAGTGTGTAAAAACATAAACAAAAATAGATACTCAGGTATATTTCGTCATCACCAATACTGTTGATTTGGATTAATTATGATCCCGGTAGTAGCAGCTTAAAAACTGAATCAGATTATGATTTATATTCCATTTATTCGAAGTTTACCCATATTGTTTACATTTTTAAATATTTTTATAAAAAACAGAAGATAAATAAAAAACATTTATATTATTATTATATTTTATCCCGGAATAATTCTCATAACTGCCTCATTAGTCTAGTGGTCCCAAGCGCGACTGCTACACTAGAGGTCCCGGGTTCGATTCCTGGGTCGAGCAGTGTTATTGGGTTTTTCTATGAAATTGTCGTAAAGTAGCAACTCGGAGTTTGGGTTTGTGCCCGATTAATGGCAATAGGCTCGCCCCTAATTACAGCAGACCTAAACATACTGGCGAACTGTAGGGAACTGTACATTAGTACACCTCTGCCTAACCCTTCGGGGAAAACAGGTGTGATGGTATGTTAATTCTCATAACAATTCATACATAATAATCTTTTTTGTGAGACTTGGCAAGCAAAGGTTATGGATTTCGTCAAACTTACATCAATTTTGGGTGGCCTAAAAGCTAGTATTAGGTCAGTTTGAAGTCTGCATCGGGTCCGCTTAGCGACCGCTCTGGCGTGGCGTGCGACCTGGCGACCGCGGCCGGCCACGCTCAGCAATTAGCCGCTCACGTTGCACGTATGTCGTTCTCGTATGCTTGTGTCCAATTATTATGATATTTTGACATCACTGCCTCATTATTCTAGTGATTCTAAGTGCGACTGCTTCAATAGAGGCCCTGGATCGGTTTGCCAGGTCGTGAAAAGTATTTTTGGATTTTTCTATGAAGTATACCGCAAGGTTGTTGCTATGGCTACTGAGAACCATTAGCAGTTAGAACGAGATTGGAATTGTGTCTGGTTAAGCAATTGACTCGCACACAACGCAGCGTCAATTTAATAAATGAATAATAAATATATTGGATAAAATAGATACAGTAAACAATCTTAATAATATGGTGTAATCCTGTAACAGGCATGCGTATTGAACTGTTGTGGTGAGCTCCGGGCGCGAAGGGTGACCCCACAGGGGGCAAGGGGCGACCATCACACTTGCTTCCGGTTCACAGCCCACTAGCGCTGGAGTATAGATTATCATACCATCACACCCTTATTCCCCAAAGGGTTAGGCAGATGTGTATTTCTGTACTCCCACAGTTCGCTGGTATGTTTAGGTCCTATTTATTAGGCCGCGAGCATAATTTAGTTACGCGATAAAATCCGTAAGGCGGTTTTGTTTAAAAAAATCACTACTTTTTTTTATAACATGTAACTACAGTGTTGGCTTGCTACGTAGAAACCATAAATATAGTGCAGGTCAGCATCACTAATCAAGTAGGTAGGTATAACAAGCACCATACTACTGGCTAGTGCAAATTATTCCCACGTCATAATTTTTCCGCGTTCCACAACACTGCGGAGAAAGCTCAAACGTATGTAAAGTGTTCGCCAGACGAGCGCGCGAGTGACGCAGCGTAATTGAAACTGTGCACCGTAATGACTGGTGCTCCGGCTGCGGCTCCAAACGCACTGAATTACTGCTAAATTACACACCTATTAGGTGCCCGCGAAAGAAACGAATTCTGCGCCAGATTTAATAAAATACAGTGTTGGAAGGCCGTAATTGTTTTAAAATGCAACGTTGCAGACAGAAACTGTATTATTAGGAACAGTAAAGGCTGAGAAATTTGATGCAGTACCTACGTTATATGATTTTTACACGAAACTATTTTATTCTCATAAATCATCTAGAGATTGTTATTTTTTGTACCATCCACTTCAAATAATAAGTAGTTTCAATGCAATTTGCACGTTGTCACACATGTTGATATACAACTTGGTATTAGCTCCCACTGGCGCGGCCATAATTACAAAGTTGAAACTCATTTCCCTATTCCGGAACACACTCAGTATTATTGCGCAGCAACAGGACATGGGGAAACGCGATTGTATTTTTTTTCTACAAAACATGGGTTTCGTCTAATAGCACTCGTCGGTGGTAGTAGTTGGAGAATGTTGAACACGGCCATTTTAAACTGTTACCAGTTAGTGGGGCGGCTCTAACTCGCTGCGGACATGCGAACCGCGCCGGCTCATAACACCAATTCACGTAAATTGTAGACCTTTCGAGGCCTCGCCGTTGTCCGCATTCGTCGAATAGCTGGACAAAACGTATGAAGGTAGAATGTTAATTTTTCCCCTCCGCATCGTAATTTTAAGTCGTAAAGTATTCGTGGCGTTCACGTATTACTGTGTAGTCTAAATAACAAATGATATGTTTCCAAAATATACGGCGGCCGTTCCGTCCTATGTAAGTTCTAAAAGTCCAAATTATTGTTGCTTTCCGTTCAATATTATAATGGCATTTATGTACTTTATCGATTGTTAGAAAATGCCTCTTTAGTCTCGTGGTCTCAAGCGCGACTGCTACTCTAGAGATTCTGGGTTCGATGCCCAGATCTAGCAGTGTTACTGGGTTTTCTGTGCTATTCACAGTAGCAACTCCGAGATGCTCCTGTTAATTTGAATTTGTTTTTGGTTAATGACAGTTGGCTCAGCCTCTATTACACGGGGTCTTACATCATACCGGTGAACTGTGTGCGTAGGTACAATCTGAACGCCTCTGCCTACCCCTTCGGAGAATACAGGCGTGATAGTGTGATGATGATGAAAGTCAAGACTCCCAAGAAGTTGTAAATTAAATTCGATTTTCATGTTCAATTAAAATGAATAATAAAACGGGGAGTGTTTCTTATTATCAACAAATCTCTCTACTACGGAATGGAGATTAAACGCATGCAGTACGGTAGCTAATTAATTAAATTAGGAGCTCATGAAGGAGCATGTCGTGCTGAACCGTCGGCGGCGCGCGGCACAATAATCCACGTCACGTGAGAAGCTAATCCGGAATTCTTCCGCGATTTAATTAGAGCACGCGGCAAGACATCCCGGACCGAGCGCTTCTAGATAATTTGCTGTAATGTGAAGCTTTTCTTTGGCTGTTCTTGTATACAGGTGTCACGTCAAACCTGTTACATAAAGGCTTTTATTTATAGTACTCATTGTGTTGTTCATTGTTTGTTCTACAACTTCTGTCAACAATGAAAAAATCTTTATTTTGTTTCTTATTATATTACATAACATTATTTCATTCAGCTTAATATAAACTTAAACTTCGTTTAGTATTTCGCTAAAGATATCATAAAAATGTCATGCCATCAATCAAAACAATCCTTATAGAAAATAAGACTGAAAATTTATAGGCGAACTTAGCTCTTTTCAAATATTTTAACCATCCAGACAGTGGAATTATTGGGATAAAACCACAGTTTGGTTACTGAGCTGAGATATTTATTAGCTGCGGTAATTTGCCTTTGAACTACTTCAAACTATTTGAATCTATATCCATCGTAAATAAATTATAAGGAAGATACGATCTGCAATTATGTTCAGTTTGAGCCAATTTGACTATCTAAATTCGAGTCAAAGACTTCTTTATATTTTATTTTATAAAACATCAAAGTCATAGAAAATCATACCGCTTTCCTCGTTGAGTGCCTTATTCTCTAAAGCGGTACGATTTTTTCTGTTATACTTAGTCGAAAATATGTTGAATTGTTTAGATACGCGATTATTTAGCTGAATGAATGAAATTCGCCCACGTAAAACAAATATTTTATCAAACCGCTCGCTGATGCTTGCATAATCTCATATCTCATTTACAAGGTACTATCATCAAAACTCATCAATCCTTAGTATAACATTTTGCTCAAACTCAAGGAAAATTTCAACAAAATTGAATCAGCGGTTTTGAAGAGATGTTACCTTTATAAGTTTAGATAAGGGAGGCTCGAGCCACAGGTACTATGAGTTATATCAGAGGAGGTACTTGGCGTCGCTCTCTTTGAGAAACCCCTCTTTAATTAGCAATGTGTTTAATTAGCCAACGCGAGTTGTTAGATGATCGTTTCAGTACTCATAGTCCAAAAAACGTCATGATGTAATTAATTCAATACGGTTTTCAAGTCTATCGTATCAACTAGCGTATCATTGAATCCACTAAGCAATATTATCTACTCATCAATAGTATACTAGACTACCTCGTTGGTCTAGTGGTCCCAATCGCGACTGCTACGCTAGAGGTCTCGGGTTCGATCCCCAGGTCGAGCAAAGTGTTATTAAGTTTTTCTATGAAATTCTTAGTAGCAGCTCGGAGTCTGGATTTGTGCCCGGTGAATGGCAATAGGCTCGCCCCCTATTACATGGGACCCAAACATACTGGCGAACTGTGGGTGTACATTAAGTACACCTCTGCCTAACCCTTCGGGGAATACAGGCGTGATGGTATATGTTATGTTATCAATTATATGGATAAATTGTCATTCTTTTGGATTTTGAAGAAACTTGTAATCAAAAAACAAAATGTCAAAGAAATCCTACAAAATTAGCATCCCCAAATAAATCTTGAGTCCATAAACATTGAACATGAAAATAGTTAAGCTTAAAAAATACATAATCCTCGTGGCGACGTCAAGTAGCGAACGGGAACAAAATTAAGTGTCAGAAGCAGTACATAAATCTTATCAGGGAGCACACGCTCTGTGATTTTAAACAATCATGTTGCGAAGCCGAATGCCGAAAAAAGTACAACCACCACAATAGCTCCCGTCGGTTGGAAATATGAGTTATGGTGCGCCCGAGTGCGACCACTGTGCGGAAGGGGTGACAACATAGCGTACCATGTTATTTGTGTTACATACCGTTATCGTTTAAGCTTTTTTCTTTTTTGCCTTTGATGTGACGACATCAGTGATTGCGTCAAGGTGAGGTAATGTCACAGTCAGATGAGTCAGACCGCGTTTGTTTTTTATGTTGAACGCCAGTCACAACTGATTTGGGTCTTATAATTGATGAAGTTGGTTTGCGTTCTGATTATTTTTCAAAGTGACGTAAACTCACCTTGATGTCACGGAGTTCATCGCTCAAATCCGAAATTCAATCATAATGTTGTGCCAAGCGCCGCCTTGTTACTGCTTTATCGGCACATGGATTAGTAATTTCTAATTATGTCTATCAATATTCCATTTAATTACGCAGCATTGCATTGGTTTTGGTATCAAAACATCGCGCTTTAATGTCGGTCCGTGATTAACGCGGATTGTTTGTGTCGGCTCGTGTTTGAAAAACAACAAACATTGTGCGCACACAGTCATTGGTTTATTAATCAGTCGGTAATGTAATTATCGTAATTACGCGTTAGTGCTGGCCGCTCACTAATCACCGTACACGATTATTTGCTGGCCGCGGGGGTGCTAATGTGTGGCTGCGGCCACTGCCGGGGGACTACAAGCAAAATGTCCTGCTATGAGTAGCTAGAGGACTTTTACGTATTGATTGATGATTTCCTACGTACACGCTTGAATACCCGACCGAAAATGGAGATACAATGTAGATAAAATTAAGTATATAATTTCGTTTTCCGAGTATGTGATGGCAGTCCCAACGCTTATAGTGAACTTAACTTAAATCTGTATTGAGTATGCATAGCAATATGATTATCGAATTATTAGTAGGTATATTGAAAAAATGTGTGGCACAAATACAAAAGCAAAATTGTTCTTTCATGTGTCATAAACACAGTTTGAAATTGAATTCAGTTTGAAAACCTCTTGAAACTCCTCCTCCGTGTGGAGTCGAGAGAGGCAGAGACAATAGTCGCCCGCCCGCTACGGTTGACCTTGTTTCGATTCCTCTTGTTTCTCGCAGTGCTTGTTTGTTCCTAGTTCTTGAATAGCTGCTTGCATCTCAAGTAATGAAATTCTGCTCACACGTTAGTAGCCGTAAATATACGGTGTAATGGTGTTCCCCAAGGACTCATTTTAGGACCAATGCTAAAAGTAAGTTCCATCTTACAATTATTACTATTGTAATAGTTTGACTATTCCAATTAATAATATACTTTAATATACTTTTACATTTTACATAAATTAAATAAAATGAAAAAAAATGTCACAAAATACAATAACTTGTACCTACGAGTATATCACATGATATATATCATTGAATAGGAGTGATACTATTGCTATATAAAAAAAAATGGGATCTATTTGCTTAGCCTGTGAATCGAACCAAGGACTTGCACTTGTGACTGCTAGTAAAATATGTGATTAGAAGTAAAACGACGTCCATGAGGGTATAAAAGTTGAATTTTATTAATGTTTACGACTTTCTCCATGTTTTTCAAGTCCAATTAATGAATTCCGAAAGTAATCCTACTCTTTGATCCATAGGTTTGATCTTAAAATACAGAAAATGAATATAAACAACCAAACTATCTTATACTAAGTTCGTATTTCTATCTAAGAACAGTACAGGCGATACAATTCATTTCCTCGCGATATCTCGGGGCGCTGTAAAACGTAATAACGGCAGTTTGTAATGAAATAATAATTGAATCTCAGCTGCGAGCACGCCTTAGTTTATTTATTTATCAAAAGACAATATTAGGACATTGAAGGATCCAGCCGGGAATTATTACAAAGTAATCCGCCAGGAGGCGCTAGTTTCTCATTAAAAAATCTCTGATGAAGGTTCTCTTTAATTTTTTTGTATCGTTTTTATTATCATTCTGTGTATCTTCTATAAATCTCTCTCGATATGCGTATAATAAATAAGATGTCTGTATGCTTTTTTTTAGATTTGTAGAGGGTTCAGCCATAGCCTAGTTATCAGTCAAATTCTTTTTACTCGTATTTTAACATACCATCATGCCTGCATTTCCCAAAGCGTTGGGCAGAGAAGTCCTAATACAAGCCACAGTTTTGTTAAATCTCATACAAAAGGGGGCAAACCTATTCCCAGTATCCGGGCACATCCAAACTCAAAGCTACTTCTGAGAATTTCATAGCAAAATCCTATAAGTGCTCGACCTGGTAATCGAAACCATAACCTTTAGCGTAGCAGTCGCACTTAAGCTAGATTAATGAGGCAGCTTTACAATACAATACAATTAATTAAGTTATATTATAGTTATTCAGTCCTTTATATTTCTATATATGTAATAGTAAAATGATTGTTTTTTTACGTTTTAGTTCAGACGTTTCAGGCATCAGAAAAATTCACATATTTATGAAAAATATGAAACTACCAGTAGGTATTATTATAAAAGTGAGTTTGTTGAAACTGGTACCTTTGCAATGAGTGCAAACAATCCAGTTGATTGTCCATATAGATAATATCTGATACCAAGACATTAGTAAAATTATAATATATTTACATGCATAGTTTGATTTTTTCTACTTATAACATTAATGCATTACCTTTCAAACTAATCTCACTCCCGGATATCTGGTAATCTGAGTAGATAGGAAAACGTTTCCAAATCGTTCAGGAAAATGTAAAAAGATTCTGCGTCATTTCTTATCGTATCTCTTACGCCATATAATGATATTTCCTTCCATAATTCTTGGTGGCATCGGGCATGACTATGAAACAGTTAGTCCCCATCGGTGTGTCGCCGCTTATCGGCACCGCCTTCACTGCCGCGTCACAATGATTAACGAGCCGCTAAACCGAGACAAAGCCGGCGGTGGGACCGCACAATGCCCACTGACTATAAAAATATATATTGCACACTTGTCTTGCCACTATTCTACTTTGTCTGGCTTTTGTTGACCATTTTATCAAACTAGTCGCTTGGGTGCAAAACATGACAGTTTTTGTAGTTTTATGTGCAATATTCGTGTTTGTTGCAAAATATAATACTTTGGTTTAAGTTTTGAAGTTGACACCATATTTGCATGCTGGGACCGATTTGTAATTTTTCTGTAAGTACAGTTTTACCTATACGTGTTTGTATGGTTTAATTATTCTCATAGGATATTCAAATTTTATCCTAATTTGTTCAGTTGTTTACACGTGAAAAGGTAACAGACAGAGTTACTTTCGCACAATAATGAGAAATGTTGTCTACTCTTTAGTCCTCCTATAGGTCTCACTTTGAGAGTTTCTACATACTTAGATTAAAGAATAAACAAAATAAGTTAAATAGAAGTGACATCTAGCGCGCTAAATGGAACTATATTGTAAAAAAATCTGAATCGCGCTAGCAACATTTACCGCGGGCCTCGCATATTTTTTTTTTTTTTTTTTAAAAAAGGTTACTTGCAATGTGGGTCACACATTACTAGTATCTTGTTAACCCCTCGTGCTAAGCTAAATGCTTGTGTTACGAGTGGGTTAACGTCGGTAGTGCAATAGGTGGGGTTCGAACCGGCAACCATATGATCGCAAGTCCGACGCCCTAGCCATTAAGCTACCAACGCTTCAAATATGCAACCGGATATATGGTTGGAGGTCCTCCCTTTGATTGGAGGGGCAACACACCTCGCTTCTCCGCAAATACTCGTTTAAGAACATTTTCTCATAATATTAAAACAGGCAAAAACCTATTTCCTAACCTAACACGATACAAGATAAACACTTTATGGCATACATTTTTAAAAATACAATGCTCACCCAATATTATAGAACAGTTACATTGAACACGAGCCAACTCAATAACGCCAATAGCCATCCAAACACAAAGAACGAAATCCACCGAAATGATCCAATAATCCGTATAACATATAATCGAATATCTGAGGGGGCTTATTTCTCCTAAATTAATGATCAGATTAATCCACAAAAGTACCATCTCCATCGTTTGAAATTTGGACGTACCAATCTTCCAGCTATAACTTTCCGGATAAATTTTGAGCTTCATAATCCGAGATCGGAACTAATTTATGGAGTGGCCCATTTCTGTGTGACCTCTTAGTAAAATAACTCGCTGTACAATGGGGCTTATGTTATCGGCTATGGGAATCTGTACAAGTGCGGGAGGCGGATCGTTAACGCCGTTTCTTATGGGGTTGAGTTACAACAGAGATTTATTTCCAACTCGTATGATAATGCTAGTTGTGAGGCAGTAACCGAAAAGAACGAATAAAGCTTAAATTATAGGATTGTGTTGCATTTTCATGATAAACCTATGCCTATTGATGCTAAATTGCCATTCATTTTCATAGCTATCAATAAAGCATCAACGAAGTGCTAAATAGCAACCTAATTACTCCGATATAACTAATATACATGCTTCAGTAAGAAGCAAATCATGATAACAAATAGAAACTCTAACTTTAAGCTTAATTTGATTAAGTCCCTTTCATTTGCAAGTTTCTGACTGAGCCACTTAAAATCTAAGAAACAGTGAGTAGTTCAAGCCGGATTAAATTCAGTAATTTCAAACCAATTTGAAGATTTTCAAGCATTCTTGAGATCCAAGGTCCACTTGTAAGTTGGACTGACGCTCTCCCTTCACGAGCAGAGCCTATGATGGAAGCACTCTTGAGCTGCTTAACTTAACCAAGTTATCTAGTGTTCAGATCATTTAAAAGTAAAGAGGATTCCCAATATTATTTCAAAGGAAGATCAAGTCGGAGAGGCATATGAGGTGGAAGTAATTTCTATGATTGGAAATATTGTCATTCAATAAAAATTTAAGTAAGAACTACAGGTATTGTGATAGAGCTAATTGATTTTGAAAGATAACCCTTTGAAACAAATAGATTACACAACTACACTCATGTTACATATACATTTATAAAATATGTGTGACACAAATATTAAAAAATTGATCTTCAATCGATTCGAATCAACATGGAAGCCCTAGTGAAAATGAGGAACTCATAAAGTTTTATTACTCTCCGCTAATAAAGTTGAAGTTCCGTGAGGGCACAGAAGGAATTTTGATAGTAATTCGTTGTTCATATTCGGCGGCACGCGTCGGGAATGTTCCTCACGAATTATTACCGCCACTCTGATTTGTGTGGGCTTACTTGCCTTTGATGACCTTTGACACTGTAATTTCTTGATTTTCGACGTTTGACTTGATTGGGCTTCGTTTGCTTTTAGATTTATTTCCCAGTAACAAGAAAATGTGACAGAAAAAGGAATTGCTATTGAAACGTGAAGGAATTACTGAAGACTCGTCCGTCTATAAGTGAACTAAATAATAAATTGGTACTACCAAATGAGCAGGAAGTTGAAGCTCCTCAATTTATATTAATAGATTTAAGCCTCAACCATAATTTTCTGCGAAAGTATCTACTAGGACATGTATAAATTGACATGGTTAATTCATCATCAACAAGTATACTGTCCCACTGATAGGCACGAGTCACCTCTTCTCACCTCCAGAATGACATGGTTAGGCTATATCCACCACGTTAACCTACCGCGGCTTGGCAGACTTCACAAGCCTTGAGAATATCTCTCAGGCAAGCAGGTTTCCTCGCATGTTCCCGTCAACTTCACCGTTAAAGCCAGTTATAATTAATTTATGATTAATATGCACATGATTCCGAAAAGTCAGAAGTGCCTGCCTTGGATTCGAACTCAAGACCTATGCTTAGCACTCCAACGATCATATCACTAGGCTTTCACAGCATTATTTGAGCTGTAATTTAATAGAGATTGTTAATTAGGTTGAATTAAAATAACGGACCTCTACATTTTGCGTTCTTCTGTTGTTTATCAAATTCTTTGTATAGATACAAATATAGTTTAATTTGTAAATAGATTTTGTGCCAGAACTATACTCGTAAATTCCACACAGCTTTATAATATTGTTGTATCTATTCACAATCTACATTCATTGAAGCTACGAAATCTACCTAAAATATAAACATGGGCTTTAGTGAAACATGTTATCATGCCCGCCTACTTACATAAATCATTCCTGTTTAAATTACTACGGTTTCAAGCGAGATTGTGTGCGATATTTCATCGGTGAAGCTAAACCCTGGCTAGCGGACATGACATTACGTAGGAATCCCGTTCAGCTAAGTAGGTTATCTCCTGTGGATTTTAGTGAGCTGACACATTCGAAAGGGTATTATGGTAATATTATAGTTATTAATATAAGTGCAAGAATAGTTGCATGATATGGCTTTGGAGCTCTCAACAGCTACTCAAGTCTTCATTCGATTTCCAATAGACATTCTAATAACTATGGAATTGAAATCTACAAAAATGATTTTCAAACTATATTTTTGATATTTCTATTTATGGCAGTTATTTTTAATAAAATAGCATGGTACGTCCTCATAATAATTATCATAATCGTTTATTTTACTCGTAAATATAGGTTTAAATTTGATGCTACGGAGTTTATAGAATTAGTGCAGTTATATTTCTGCAACGTTATCGTGATATATTTTTCATAAATCTATAGCCTATATGAAAAGATTACCTACTTTAAAATTAAAGATGCTTTAGGAAAGGCAGGGAAAGCACATGAAAACAAAGTACTAAACAAGGTGATAAATTAACTTATCTTTTTAACAGAAGAAGGAGTTAAACCTATATCCTGCGGTATTTAAAACCGCGACTGAAAGTTTTGACTACTAGACCAATGGAATACTTATAATTATTATGTTAATCAATGTTTTATATGTTCTATACTCTATAGAATACATGAAACATTCTTTTTTATTATAAGCTTAACATAACCAGAACTTGGTGATAGTCCTTTAATAGATCTCGTATAAAGATTATATATCTAACTGACTCGTAATAATTTGATTACCTACCAAAATTAATTGGTTGTTTTTTCACGTATTTTTTCTTTTGTTTTAATCTATGTAATCTACGAAAACAAGAATAAATTGCTCTTCATCAGATATTAAACCATCAGTCTAACTAATGCGTTTCGTTTTAATAAATTGATTGCAAAATTGTATTTTTCGTTTATATTAATATTAGCTAAGTCATCAATGTAATTGAGGCTTATAATTCGATTAAGGATTACGATATGATAGCTAAAGTAGCATTTTTTTCTAAACCGTATATTTTTACAGATAAAAAATCAAGATTTTGTCTACCATTAACTATGGCTTTATTTGATTCTGGACTGACGCTGACGCTAGTGTCTGATGTTTATTGATAATATTTTTTTTTTAAATAATTTCTATAATGTTTGCTTCATTAGCCATCGCATCATGTTGTCATCGAAGACAAAGTTGGTATTTCCGCGACAAACGTCCCCCCCCCGCACCAGTCAGATGTGTAGCGCGCTTCCGCTGTGGGACGCACCGCCATTATCAACCCTCACCGCTCGTTTCCGTCACTTCCGGTGAGCGACATCAACCAATAACGGTAATCCTAGTCGTATTAGCGCGACTACAGTTGTAAGTTATTATGGTTGTTGAAACTTGTGAGCTACGAGTACATCAGATTTTAAATAAAAGGATAAGGATTACACCAATCGATTGTTTATTATAATGCTTTTAAGACTTTATTCCAGCGTAGGTAATAAAAAAATGAACTTTTAGCTCTTTATTAGTTAGTGTCTGGCCATACACCCTACGATGTCAGTAGTTAGTTACTTGTTAACGAACACGGTCACAATCTTTGTTCCAAACGCTCAATACTCAATAATATGTCCCACAGCTCCAGTAGCACGAACACCATTATTTCACGATACGACTCAAATTTTCAATTTAAGTCCGAACAGTTTAATACCTGAGGAACGAAGCTTTGTGCTCAGAACAATGGCGTGGATTATTGTAGCGTGGCTGAATCGAACTAAGGCATACATGCTTCCCGTATATGAAACCAATTAAATCAATAGTTATTGCGTAAGTTTGAACTAGTTGGGGTTGGATAATACGTAAGGGATGCCGTTTAGTTTAACCATGTAGTGTAAGATTCAGGAGGTATTATAATAATGTCGCGGAATCCATTGTATCGGATTTGTTATTGTGAGAAATGTTTGGTATAGGCACCAATTCAATTATTATTTCGGGCAAGCAAGCGAGATGGGTGGCTTTCTTGTACGCAGTAGGATCATTAGCTCACATGACGTCAAATCCATGACTATCCGCGAAATCAGCAAAAAATTTGGTGAGAAGGCATGAGAAGAAGATATAACAGTTAATCAATCTATGGTTTGAAATGATGTTTACTAATTTTAACCTATAATAAGGATATGTCTTTGTAGTGTACTTATAGGTATCGATGTATCAGTGAGTGAAATAGAAATACCTACATTAATTTTGCCACAAACATGGTTACAAGTTTTTATTATAGCAGTCGTGATTCTATAGGTTCCGCCTTAGATCCTGCAAAAATTAAATTTGTATTACAAATTTATTATAGTCAACAACTAAGTTGAACCTAAATATTATTTTATATTATAGAAAATAAAAATTAACGCTTGTCTGTGAGCCACCTAAGACCTGTCCCAAAAATCTGACACTACAGGAGGCTCATGTGAGTTTTGTGTTTCGTTAACTTTGATCAGTTCTTTAGTTCCATGATCTTCTTTTTTTACAGTATTTAATCAAATGTTTATCTTGGATATCTTAACACTTGCTATTTATGGCAATAGATGTTTTTAGCAATATTGCATTCTAACAAATAAAATATATTTCCACAATTACTCGTAACACATTCACCCGAAAATAAAATCTAAACAACAATCTCGATTCAATTGTCAGGCGGAGTTACATTACTGTTTATACTGAGTGACATGATCCCGCCCAGCCACTCGAGCCGGCAACGAATACTCGTTCATGAGTAATGAACAATGCGTCCGTGGTTAAACAACATGACATAATTCACGCAAACCTAATTCAATAGAGAACTAGCGTTATTGAAACATTACTCTGCAAATACCCAACATGAATAATTTTGCGCTAGTTTTTGACGCTAGAAACAATGTGCCTGTGGCGATTCATTCTGACGGCCAGAATTGGGTAAGTACTTACTGCATTGTATAACCTTGCTCATTATTAATCTATTAAACATGGGAAATATAAATGAAATTTACATAATACTGGTTTAAAACATGTTCTTGTTTCGGTAAGAAACGAAATTAATGAGGAAGTCCTGACAAAACCTTATAAAAAAATTACATAAGATACCATCACGCCTGTATTCACCGAAGGGTTAGGCAGAGGTGTACTTAATGTACACCCACAGTTCGCCGGTATGTTTAGGTCCCATGTGATAGGGGGCGAGCCTATTGCCATTCACCGGGCACAAATCCAGACTCCGAGCTGCTACTAAGAATTTCATAGAAAAACCCAATAACACTTGCTCGACCTAGGGATCGAACCCAAGACCTCTAGCGTAGCAGTCGCGATTGGGACCACTAGACTAACGAGGCAGTAAAAAAAATAATTTGGCTTTATTCCAAATGTATCATTGACATTATTGAGTAATCAATAAAAGGGGTTAACTTATTTTTTTTTTAATTTTAACATTTAACATATACACAAGAATGCGTAAAGCTGAAATAAATTGCTAGCTATCAGAGTGTTACGAACACAAGCGAGACACGGAAGCAACACACCTAAGAGTTTCTCGTTCTGCGTTAATTCCAAGCTAAGTCTCCCGTTTTCCAATTAAACTTTGTACCGAACACGAATATTTTAAATTAGCTAGCCTACCGCCTGGCTGCGACCGGCATCAGAGTGAAAAATAGAGATTAAACCTGGCTGGCACTATAAAGTTTAGCTCACGAAAGAATAGCCTGTTTCTTAATAAAATTAGAAATCTGATTTGTATAAATAAACTCTGTGGCAACTTTTATTAAGTAGTTATTTAACATAATAATCACTGTAGAGTGTAGGTATCATTGGAGTATATTATTATTGTACCTACTTACGTTTTAACAAATATTATTGACAAAGAAAGTAACATGGATTTTACCGAAAACATTTACAAAGTCAAAATTCGTATTGAATTTGTGAGATTTCTAGGAAGCCAACAGTAAGCGTCAAGATATTAGCTACGTTATCGTTGGTATGTTGCGCTGTGTTCATTTACAAGTGCTTCCCGGTACCTAATAACATTAGGAGCAGTTATATTGGCAGGAGGTTCACAATTAGCTACTTCGTAACTGTTTAATTTAAAGCCGATAATACTGTTATGTGAGACGATGGAGATTCCTATGTTGAACTAACGAAGTTGGCTATTCAAATACCTGAAATGGTCAACGTTGAAGTAGCGATTTATATCATTGTCACAGTAACAAGACGAGTGAATTGTTAATTTGGTTTCTATAATTTATAAGCCACGGACAAAAGTTTAAACTTAGTTTTAATGTAATCGTTTCTCCTGTATCTTGGCTTTGGAACTAAATGTTGGCAGTATACATTACTTAGCATAACCCCTCTCACTACGAGAGGTGACCTCTGCCCAGCAGCCACGCGGGACAGTAAATAGGAAATGGGTTGATGATACATTAAATACCTATTCAGAACAAAATTCATCCTAGAAGTAAGACTATTCCGCAGACTACCGCTGTTGCCCCATCACAAATATAAAAACCTCAGATCAAATAAAAAATTAAGATGGAACTTTGCGAACGAAGAATTGAGGCCGGCTAAAACTCCGCCATGCCGTTTACAAACACAATTTTATACTATATAACAATACCGAAACTACGACTTATCTTGTCAGTCGAGCTATCGAAAGCTCGACTGACAAGATAAGGCGTAGTTTCGGTATACGTATGTGCCTGTAATTGTGTTTGTAAACGGCATGGCGTAGTTTTATTCGACCTCACTTCTTTGTTCATAAAGTTCCATCTTATCTTTTTATTTGATCTCAGTAAAAAACATTTGTTTTTGAAATGCATTTTTCCGAAGCTGATATAGTTTTATCTTCCGACAGAAGTGCTGCGTGCGGCGTGTGATTCGCGGATTAGTGACGTCACGGTCACCATGGCAACGCGGCACTGCATCACCGAAGCCAATTTGCGCGACCATCCGCGAACAAACCAGCGCTCGCGCTCAATAGCAGTAATATATAGATATGTGCGGGGATAACCGGTGTTTTGTGATGATCCTCTATTGCATGGATGGCAGCAAACGATGATTTATATTTTTTAAAGTCTTTTTATGAAGTTTGTTTTAAGATAGGTAATATCACTGTTTTCTTTTTGTTTTGTGTAGTAATGTAATGTAACTAGACCGATTCCATAAAGATTATAAAAAATCATAAATAGATCAGTTCATTATTCTAATTGTCAGCGCTGACTGCATATCGATATAAAATTAATCTGATTTACGCCTACCACATTTGCCCAAAATTTTAAAGATCTTTATTTTTTTTTTAAAGCGGTGTGAAATGAAACCTCCTCTTAGTCCGGTCGTTGAAACTATAAATCTTTACTACCGATATATTCACAAACTCTGTTAACTCCGACATTTTTCACATATTTCATGAGAGTGACCTCTCATGAACCCGTGACGTCATTAATCCGGCACTAGAGTACCGCACAGCACCGCTCCGCGATCGGAAGAGCGCCGCTTAGCCGCGCTTCCGGCCCCACCGTCACTCGATACGACGGCCACTACCTAATACGATATCCTGAATAAATAAGATTAATGGTACTTCCTATGACGCAGACAAGAAACATACCCCTTAAGAGTAAATTAAAGAGTTATTTTACAATAGTAACATGAAAATACCATGCATTATCATTATTACTCTATACTATGATCACTATTTTTCATTATCCCACTGCTTGGGACGGGTCTCCTCTCAGAACGAGAGGGATTAGGCTATAATCTACCACGCTAGCCAACTGCGGGTTGGCAGACTTCACACGCCGTCAAGAAAAAATATTAGGCATGCAGGTTTCCTCATAATGTTTTCCATCGCCGTTTAAGCGCGTCATAATTACTTAATTATTAATACGCACATGACTTCGAAAAGTCAGAGGTGCGTGCCTTGGATTCGATCTCGAGACCTTTGACTTGGCAGTTCAATGGTCTTGTCACTAGGCTATAATTGCACGATAGTTTTTTTGGTCACTATATTTTTTTATAAATAAATACAAATACTTTCGTGTCCAAATCCATATAACCAAAAAGGTGCTGTATAAAAGTTGAGTGAGTAGTGTTATAAAGTTTTTCCATGACATTGTTCATATCTAGCTCGCCGTGCATTTAGTAATTCTCTAAGTAGGTACACACTCACATTTCACGTTACTACCAAATAGAAACTGATGTTCAGTACGTGACGCATAAAAACTGATTGGCTTTTGTTTCGGACTCTGCAACGCGAGCTGTATCACTGGCGAACAATGTTATATTTATTAGTTTACAAGCTGGATACTTAATGAATTACCAATAGGATATTCGGTTCTGATATATATATTTTTATGGGATATTTCCATATACTCGTTTGCCCCCAAACGAGCATATGGATTGCCTGATGGTAACCGATTACATGGCAAAGCTAGAGGAGTCACAAGTGCGTTGCCGGCCTATTAAAAGGGAGTAGGTACATTTAAATGAGCTAGCATTGTTCCTACGATACATAAGTACCATCACGCCTGTATTCCCCGAAGACAGAGGTGTTATAATCTATACCTACATTTCGCTGGTATGTTTTAAGTACCATGTAACAATAGGCGAGCCTATTGCCATTAACCGGGCACAAATCCAAATTCTGAACTGATACTTAGAATTTTATGGAATAACCCAATGACACTGCTCGATCTGAGATTCCCAGGACCTCTAGCGTAGCAGTCGCGCTTAGGACCACTAGACTGAGGCTGTTATCAATCCGAAAGCTTAAGCCGTGCTGCCAGGATCCACGATCAGTCTACGAAGTGTTGACATCAAGACTTCGCCGTGCCTCGGAGAGCCATTTAAACAGTTGGTCTAGGTCCATACGAACCCTTTTAACAACCGTTTATAGTATAAAGAAGCCCAATAATCCCGACAATCAGTTTATTCTTAGGATATCGGCAGTGCTCAAAAATTGGGTTGAGGAGGTTTGATGGCAGTTCGCTTCGTGTAAAATAAGTACAAATATAAATATAAATAATTCAATCAATATAGTTGGGGAAACATTATGTTGAAGTCAGTAGTTTCTTAGATAAGTTTATATTATATTACAAAAATCACAAAACGTCACATTTATGTACGCACGGCTACACATGAAGCTATATAAAATCAGTAGAGGCTGGCCTTGAATTGTACTTAAAACCTTTACAATGGGAACGTTTTTGAACGTTTTTTTTTCAAAACTGGATGTTTAAATGTAAGAAAATATCTTGTATCAAATCAAACAAACCATCCAAAACTAAGTTATAACGATAAAACCAACTTCGGCAAAAACCTCGTCCACTTTATAAACCCCGTAAATAATTCGCGTTACTAACGAAACCCTGTACTTTTATTTCAGCTCTATAAACAAGTTAATAAGGTTGATATCAGCTCGTTGAAGTAAGTAAATATCAAAAATCACGTGCCATGTGTAGCGGTGGCCATAGTTTACGATAATTCGGGATATCGCTGATAGTGACCACACGTAATGTAGTGGATCAGGAATGTTTATGTTTGGGTGTATTTATTTTGCAAATGTTTTATCCACTTTAGAAATAACTGCAATTTTAATTGAGAAAATGGAATTATTAACATAGATAGAAAGATAAAAAGTAACCTAGAGAGTCTACTACATCTAAGAACAATCCGTATTCAAAAAATACTTACATAAAAATAGGTCAAGCCGGTAAAGAGGTCAAGAATTACGCACATACGCACACTTGAATTTAATATATAAAGATTTCCTAAAATATTTTGAATCATTGAGCTAATCTGAAACAATAATAAATCATTAGGCACGGCTGCGATCAAATAATCGCTCGTGCGCCAAATCCATGATTTATGTGCGTCGTGCGTCACGGTGGCAGTTGTGTAGCCCACCTTCATTAGCTCTACGGGCTTAGCCTTATCAAATAAACCATGCTTTATCGACTACTGAACCATAACTCGATATAATCCATAATGGAATACCAGTTTTGCATTTCAAATTTCCTAAGCATTGGTTGATAGGACTCTAAACACTAGCTTTAGCTTCGTTTTAGGGTTAAATTAAGCTAAAAAATCACGTGGTAGGTGCCGCGGAATGTATATCACACTTATTCGAGAAAAACATTATACAATAGACGCGTTCATTATACCGAAAGTATTCTAAGGTTAGTCGCACGTGCGAGCAGTAGATAACCAAAAAGTTATAAAAGTATGTTATCGGTCCGCCTGCGCAGACCCTAACCCTTCGCAACCCAACGCGCGCTGAACCGTTGAAAAACGCCAAAATTCTCCGCCAGAAATGAACCAACGAACGGTGAAATTACGAGAGCGGACGAGTTTGCTCGCGAGAAAAAAAAATACCCCAAAACGGGCGAAGCAATTTGTCTTAAGTGGCTAAAACAGTGAAATATTCGGGAACTTTAAAAGCGTATTAAAGTTTAGCCGGACCTTTTGTAGATGTGAGGAGCGATAGGGACGAGACGGTTAGCCGCGATTTTCCAGAGGTGATGACGCGTTTCTACGCCTCGTTTTTAATTAATACGAAAAGTTAGTCGTCCGGCGGCCCCGGGCCCGGCCCGCCTTATTGTGCGCTTTAATTATATAAATACACGGCTCCTAATGAACAGGAGGCGACACCTCAGCGCGCCGCGGCTCTTAATTCCGGCGAGGGTAACTTTTATAAATACGGGAAATATGGAATCATAAAGTTAGACAATGAGCTCGTTATGCGAATGAAATATTTCTGACTTGAATAAATTAAAAGGGTCTGTGGAAAGCGGCTTGGAAGTGTGTTCCCCGTGATAGCCGCACGCTCATGTTACCTCGTGTTTTTTCCTAAACTGTTTTTATTGCGTATTTATTTCACGACATAAATTAGCGTCGAGTTGCTCCATTCGTCACCGCGGGCGTACTGTAATAATTTGCAGTTATTCCGTTCAAGAGCTCTTTATCGGTCCGCGCAGATGTGTCCAACTATAACTATTTAAAATGTAAATGTACACAGAGCGAGCAAAAATATATCTTGGAAACTTCGCAGATAGAATGTTAAGTTGTATAATAGTTTTAACTAAGTAGACAAAACTTGACGGCTTTCTATTACGGTGGTTATTTGCGGGGGTTGCGACTTGTCGCGGCTGCGACTCGAGTCGCGTGTCGCGTCGGTACACGCCATGAATTAATTATAGCGCGAGCAAAGCTGTTGTTTCTTTAGACATGGAGTTTTGTCGCGCGCTAAACTTGTGCACTTAGTGGCACAGATTCGGCGATGTAAATAAAACATGCGACCAGAACTTTCAGTATTTATGGTCGCCTAAATTTTGCGGATAAACAAGAGAATTTGCTGGAGTTCAAATAATAACAGCTATTTCTGTGTTTTACAATAAATGTAAAGGCGTGGTTGTACTTTATTTGGGATTAATAAAAGTTTTGATGGATAATGTTTGTGTCTGCGTGTCGATTTGATTATTACGGTGTTCTTAATTTAATCTACCAATTATACATAAGTGACATCGTTTTGTAATGGTATTGAGTTCCCACTTTCAGTACGAGTAATACACTCAAAACTTAATAAATGAAATCGCTCTCGCTCCTGCTTCCGCGTCCGTCGTATGTCCACCCACTACCGAGTGCCGGGTAAACCTTGCATATAACATCAAAGCCGGGGTCGCTTTAACAAATTGCTTAAACTTAACTCTGTCACTAATCGCATGTCTGTCGCGAGTAACAAGTTACTTGCTATGATAAACTGAGCCATTAAGTATAGTGTCATTATAAAAAATAATACTTATATTCGTCAGGACTTTGAAACATAATTATATGGATTACATTTCATAGGGTTGATTACGTTTGCGTAGGTAAGACCTTTGCTAAATTTATGTATGTATCATCATCGTCCACCCGGGTCGGTTCTCCGAGTGAGAGAGGTTAGGCTATAGTTCACCACGCTAGTTTACTGCGGGTTGGCAGACTTCACACGCCGTTAAAAAAATCTGACAGTAATGCAAGTTTTCCTTCAGCGTTTAATACTCACATATTTTCGAAAAGTCAAAGTAAGTACCTACCTACTACTTGTAGATATTCTAGTGATGTGTCAGGAAGAGTCATTAACCCATCGCACCCTTTTCAGTAGGTATAGTGCAAAATTTGAAAATTAATACTAATCGAACTACGTCAGTGTAGTACCTAAGTAGGCTCTCAGAAATAATAAGTATTTTATAACTTCTCGAAAAGTAGCCTACAGCAATTATATTTTAAATATTATAAGTATGGGGATATGAATTACTGCAAATCCAGAGTTTCAAATCCGGCTCGAAGGACCATAAAACAGTCTGGAAGGATTTCATAGTGCAGTGCGTGTAACATAGAGTGTAACACAGAGTTTAACACAGAACCTACAGTTATCCAAAGTTTATTTACTAAAAATAGATTATACTCATACAATTTACTAGTTACATTTGATGATTTTCACTCATGTCAGTTGTGCGTATTCGCAGATGCTGACATTGTGGAAAAATCTACGACAACAATGAGTTCACCTATTTGTTGGTTTCGCAAAAAAACAAGGAGAATGTACGTTAACCGTATAATTTGAGAAGAATGAGGGCGTAGCGTGGTAAAATTTTTACGATGCGGAGGAGGTTATGCCAAGTAGGCTGTACTTTGTTCAGAAGAAGCACGTGTTGTACTTAAGAAATAATAAAAAAGGTCCGTGTTGCGCCGAAAACAAAGACTTACAATTTACCACACAAGTAAGAGCTTTGTAGGTAATTACGTAATTAAGTTTAACACATTTTTTTAAATGACATATAACATTTAAATTTCTTCTAATAAACACAGAACCCAATGGCGTCTCATTATTAAGTAAGTAAGGTTGAAAACTGGCCTTACAGCAGCATAATTATATCCAATTGCATTTATGATCAGACCCATGGAGATACTCTTTAAACTATATAAAAACAGTCAATTCAATCTATCCTAAGGCATATTTTATAAAGGTTGACTCACCTGTACAGCGGTATGCCGGCGTCGTCCCTGAACCAGAACACCATGTAGACTTTGTCGTTGGCGGCGGTGCCCAGGTCGCAGGGGAACTGCGCCACCATGCCCTCCACCGCCTGCACGTCCACTGTCCTCACACCAGCTGCAACAAACACAGACAGATACTTAATACATGGTGGTACAGGAAGAGGGGAGAGAAAAATACATGACTTTAACTAACTGTGCGACTTAAAGGGTTACTCTGAATGTTGAAATGTAACTTTCGTGGAGGCATCAATTAATGTGAATCATACCAATATATATTGGACACTTCTGTCCAAAATATATTGGTTCATAGACAAAATACTCAAATACTGAAAATTAGGTCGAAATATACTAGTCATTGTTATCTGGTGTATGTTTCATGTTGATACGCTGCCCAAAAGCCGAGTTATAGAAAGGAAATCCTTTTAAGCATTTAGCATGTGACTTGAATGAAAATTCCGCCAACGGCTAGTTAGTAAAAAAACTTTACTTTACTTTGGTAAAATGAAAACTACCTTATAGAGAAGAAAACGTTGAAAATACCAGCGACTTAATACGAATCCTTAGTTCACTTCAGATTATCGAGCGTCCATAGAAACGGATTTGCCAAAGGCAACTATTTCCCGATCCCATGAGCGGCAAGTCTAACAGAACTACTTAGGTACTCCATTCAATTTGAAACTTAATGCTATGTGAAGTCGTACTGTAAACGAGTCTGTGTAAAAACTTTAAAGAAAATATTTGAGGTTTCTTGAAGTAGAAACACAGTAAAAGCAACAGCATTTGCTCATAAGTCGATCTTATTACAATTAGATAGACAAACGCTACGTGTTGCATTTATACGATTCAGAAAAAAAAAGATCTTTTGAGCTAAGTCTAAGTTAAATCCAGATTAGAATTATCCACCTCAAGATAAACAATGCTAAGACAAACCTAGATTTTAATATAAGTAGTCCTATTTTTGTTCTGTCGTATTAGGCAGCGATCAATTGAGTCTAAAATAATATTTTGTCGGAGTTCAGCTTAAAACAAAAATAGATCCTGGGTCTAGACATAGCTTAAAAGGTTACATAAGTTTAAGTATCTTACCTATAGAATCTATTAGAATCTGTTTAATAAAATACCAAATTGTTTAAAAGACTTGTTTTGTTTGGAGAAGGGAATATAAATTTATATTATATTAGGTATGACTGCCTCGTTGGTCTAGTGGTCCCAATCACGACTGCTACGCTAGAGGTCCTGGGTTCGATCCCCAAGTCGAGCAAAGTGTTATTGAGTTTTTCTATGAAATTCTCAGTAGCAGCTCTGAGTCTGGATTTGTGCCCGGTGAATGGCAATAGGCTCGCCCCCTATTACATGGGACCCAAACATACCGGCAAACTGTGGGTGTACATTAAGTGCACCTCTGCATAACCCTTCGGGGAATACAGGCGTGATGGTATGTTATGTATGTTATTATGTAATATTTCAAATGATCGTGACCTGAGAACTAATCAAAGCATACATGAGTGGAGCCGGCGTATCTTGTATAGTTAGTTGTATCAGCGTCGAACCCGTCCCGAGAGCGAACACCAACAATACAATAATGTACACTCCCCGGGAGTCCATTAGTATGATAACGAGATACGGAAGTCGACGAAGATCCAAGTTCGGAGCCCCGGGATTCGGGAGAACTTGGCTCAACATTCCCACAATTATATGCATATGACATATTATTTATACTTGTATGACGTTCACATGTATAAGATTTGGGAGATAAAGCCAAGTTTAACTCCTTTGGAAGTGTTGAATAGAAATATGTGTTTTATCAGACTATGGATACAAAAATTATCGCTAGTTATCGCTTATATCATCAATTCGACACTTCATAGGGATTCTAAAGAGTTTGTTGTTTAAAACCTACGTTAAAACATCAATTAAGTTGCATAAGAACGGTAACAGCATTAGTTAATTTTTATTCTAAAACGTGAACTATTTGCATAATCAAATTTTGCATCAGTAAAATTTAACTACATATTTAGTTAAACATTTAGCAATGAAATTTCTACATTTCCACAACATGTTTTCGAAGTCCGTTAATTAAAACAAGAAAGATCCCAAATTGCTTCGACGCCTTCCAAAGGACCAACTACAGGTAGCACTTGTCAAATAAATCACTCGTCCTTTCGCCAGACGTTATAATTTAAACTCGCTGGGTCACAGCAGTCCTTTCATTCAATTATACATCTGTACCGTTATTATCCATCGCTTGTGTGTTAAATCTATTCAGAGTAATCCTACGTATCCCATTGTGCCACAGCTCTCCAGACATTAGACGCTTTGTACACCTAGGTTATTAATTATGTCCCCAGCATCTGTTTAGCCTGTCTGTCTGGTCGATCCATTCAGATGAACTTACCGAGGATTGTTTAAATCTTTTGTCTTTATCATCCAGTTGCAAACGGTTCACTCGTTATTTCCATTTGCGTTTTATGAAATTGTTAGTGTTCAAAGTATTTATTCCGGAACGTTTTTGTGAAACATATCAAACAAATTGGTTTTTATAGAATTTGCGATAGAGCGTGAACGCGATGTACTAATCTGTCGACACCAATTTATCTGTTTTGACGGATAGCAATGATAACCTTTGATGTTTTTCATTGTTAAATCTCATGATTCCTAACTCAGGTAGGATAGTGGTAGATACCCCACGATGATGATAAATTTTGAATGTAGAACATATAAATATTTCTTTACAACTTTATTCGTAATGGTTATCGTTTTGTACATCACAACAATACTGTAGGTACTGTTGCCAAAAAACGACGCTACGGAAAAACAAAATGTACTTTATCGTAGCACGTGTATTATAAATAATATCATTAAATCCTACGCAAGCAAGGAAATAACAATGGCGCTTCTCTACAGTTTTCTTTGTGTAACAAGACGCCGCGCGCCGGTTTGTCACGACTGCAATTCAGCAGGGCTGGCGCGGCTTATGATATGAATTTCATGAATACAATAATGTTATGTATCTGACGTGTACATGTCAGTCACGTCTTTATCTTCAGGTTAATGGAGCGCCTCGCAGCATCAATAATTTGGAAGATACATGTAATTAGTTTAAGTGATTCTGTACCTAATGTATTCAATTATATTTATGTGGCTTGAGATTACAGCTTATAAAAGGATGTATGTAGCTTAACATAATTATTTATTAGTTTAACACAAATAACTTGTTCTGATTTATACTTAATATAATTTGGGAAGTGCAAGACACCAACAAAATCTTAATAAAATATGTTAGGTGTAAATCATTATGTTATTTTTATTTGTAGTTGAAATAAAATAATCCGTTGCCTACAGTACATTATATTTTATTGAAAATCAATTGACAGTGACAACGTACGACAGCCCTAGTTGTCAGTATTGTAGTGAGCGATCACCGAATTTGTTTCCCTAATGAGGAGGTTACAGGGTTGTCAGCCAGCGTTACATCAAGCCGAGTCACGTTCGTCTCGAGATGAATGAATTTTTGATCACCGACATTGGAACAATATCGGCGCACATTTATATTGCTCATTATTATTAAGATGTCATTGTGAAATTGTTGTTGTTATCTCTTGTGACTTGCATAAAACTTATTTTTTTTTTTTGTAAATTGAGATTTGTAGCAAATGGCGTTTTGTAGATTCTATTTTTTTTTTTTTATAAAATTTACTAATTTATTTATTTATTTTTATTTATTTATTTATGCTTTATTGTACACCAAGTACTATTACAAAATATACAAAGTTTTGTATTTGACAATATACAATGGGCGGCCTTATCGCGATCTGCGATTTCTTCCAGGCAACCTTTGGATGGACACAACTGCACTGAACTGAAACTAGGGTTGCTTACGGTGCAACAATATTTATTAAAATGAATATACATATGTACTAATAAATATTATAACAAGTACAACAAACATATAATATATAAATATATACTACACATATAAAATATATATATATATATAAATATGTAACATACATAATGAGCAACGAAACTTATATTTAAAAGGATTACAACGATAAGTAATGTTCCTTCACAAGCCTTTTGAATGCTGACAATGTTTGAGCACGTCTAATTGTCACAGGCAATGCATTCCATAATCGAGCAGCCTGAACCGCAAAGGACTTGTCAAAAAATGTTGTGGAATGCATTGGCATTTTGAGCCTCAGATTATCCGAAGACCGTAGAAATCGTGTGTGAGTATTGCCAAGGAATTCGAAGCGATCTTTAAGGTAAGAGGGAGTAGAAGGCAGAAAGAGCACATTATAAAGTAGAGTAAGAATATGAGCATTCCGGCGAAGGCGGATCGGCAGCCACTTGAGTTTAGCACGAAATTCAGAAACATGGTCATATTTACGTAAACCAAATACGAACCTTAAGCAAACATTTTGAAGGCGCTCAAGTTTATTTAGCTGATCTTCAGTAAGATCAAGATAGCTGACGTCAGCATAATCAAGGATGGGAAGGAGAAGTGATTGAGCAAGCGCAACCTTGGTCGTAGTCGGCAGGAAGTTTCGTAACCTCTTCAACATCGCAGCAGAGGCAAAAAGCTTACGATTAACCTCCTGCAATTGAGCATTCCAGGAAAAATTTCGATCTATATAGATCCCCAAGTTTTTAACTTTCTCGCTGAAAGGAATAGATATATTGTCAAGAGAAACTTGGGGAAGAGTTGTCCAATCGATTCTAGAGATCATCCTAGAGCTGCCCACCACAGTGACCTGCGTCTTTGCAGGGTTTACCATTAACCCAAACCTCTTGCTCCAGTCGTATATGCGGGCCAGATCTTCAGAGACTGTAGATATCGCTACCGTTAGATTTCCTAAAGGAGATTGGAAATAAATTTGTAGATCATCTGCATAAAGGTGAAAGGAAGAAAGTAATTGGTTGGAGATCGAATTTATAAAAATTGCGAAAAGCAGAGGGGATAAAACGCCACCCTGTGGTACACCGGCAGAAATATTGCTCACAGAAGATGATGCATCCTCTATACAAATACTTTGCCGACGACCAAACAGGTAACTATGAAACCAGTCAATTGCCGATGGAGATATGTTAAGAGAGCGTAGAATGCCAAGCAAAATATCGAAATCTACCGTATTGAAGGCATTACTAAAATCTAGCAACGCCAGTACCGTGAGATTACCGATTTCCATGCCCGCTCTGATATCATCCGTAATATTGACAAGAGCAGTAGTGGTGCTATGACCTGGGCGAAATCCGGATTGGAAAGGATTGAAAAGGTTATTTTTGGAAAGAAAAACACTCAGTTGATTATAAACCAACCGTTCAAGGACTTTGGAAAGGAATGGTAAAATGGATATAGGACGATACTCAGAAAATGATGTAGGATTGGACTTTTTGGGTAACGGAATTACTTTGGCGTCTTTCCATGCGCATGGGAAGACACCACTGTAGATGGAATAGTTAAGGATATGACAGATGACTGGAAGGATAATGTCTAGCACCGGAAGAATCATATTACGGCTGATACAGTCACTACCAACTGCTTTGGAAGTGATTGATAATACGGTCTGTTTAACATCACATTCGGACAACGGACTAAAAGAAAACGAGGAATAGTTGGGAGCCGGAAGAGATGACAGATAGTTCAAGGTATTACATTTTGTTGTCCTATCAAAATTAGACGAAGCAGTGAAATAACTATTAAGTGCATTGATATCCAAATCTTTAGGGACTGTCTCTTGACGAGATTTTCCGACGCCCATTGATCTTAGAAATTTCCAGACTTGAGCTGGATCACCATTTTGAACAGAGTTGTGAATATGTTGGCGTTGTGCATTCCTACACACTTTATTGCAGTGATTCCTAATTGAGGTGTATCTTTCCCTGTGAGAATCTGACGGTCGACCCTTAAATTTTGATTTTGCAATCGCTTTCCTATGAATTTGGACTTTGATATCTTCTGTTAGCCACGGCGACGGCAAGTGTTTAACTTTAACGGCACGAACTGGTGCATGCTGGTCATATAACTGCACGAGTGTGGTTGTAAAATAGTTTAATTGATCGTCAACCGATGTAGAAGCATACAGTGATGACCAGTCTATGTTGTTAGTATCCTCACGAAGGCGAGTCAGGTCAATTGCACCAAAGTTGCGCTGCATCAGGATTTTGGGTCTTGACTTAGGAGCCCGAATTTTGTAAGATAGGAAAAGAAGATCATGATAGGAAAATGCATCAGCTGAGCATTGGCCATGCTTCGCGACGCGATCTAGTGATGAAACGAACATAAGGTCCAAAAGTGAAGGAGTAGAGTTAGGATAATGATGAGTAGCATGTAGAGGAAGAATAGATAAATTATTTGAATTTACAACAGAAAGAAGCGAAGAGGAGCGGTGGTCCTTTTTAAGGAGACACGTATTAAAGTCACCCATGATTATACTGTGACTGTAAGAAGGGATAAGCATTTCTAATAGATTTTCAAATGAAGAGAAAAAGTTAACACGTAGGGAATGACTATAGTAAACACCAAGAAGTAATTTAGAGTGATTAAGTTCTAATTTACTTAACTTACTTCGTGGAATGCCTCAAAAAAATGTGATACGAATTGGATTATTACAAAAAAAATGAAGTCGAATAAACACGTTCGAAAATAATAAAGTATACACAACGTTTCACGATTTATATCCTCTGGCGGTTTGGAAGAGATATACTGGTAATTGTACTGTGGGTATTTACAAATTACCTGCATACCTTAGCCAAGGTCTAGCTATTTCGCTGAATAAAAATACAAATTCAGGGCTTCTACTTAGAATTTCCTAACAAAAGAACTCCATACCTTTAACTAGGACCTTACGATTACGGGCACGCTTGCTACATCTACCTCTTTTCAGCCTTTTTCGAGTGTTAATTTCCTGTTCATATTTCTGCTGGGCCTGTTTCCTTCTAAATCTATTTCATGCAAATCTATAATTAAGGCAATAATAATTTGTCTGTTATGCTTAGCTTTTATTTGTCAAGCTGCGAATACTTAGGTATCAACCAACATGATAGATTTCGGAACGTTACCTACTTGTAAAGTAACGGTTATACTAAGCCTTTTTTTAAAGGGATTTTTAACAGAAATGTTATCATTTATTAAGAAATATCTACTTTAGTACATAAAGAAAATTCTAACATTCAAATGTCAACGTCGATTAGGTAAAATAAGCTATTGAGCTAGAGTCAGCTTACATTTACAAATATTAGAGTGTCTCTTTAAAGATTCAGGCCCTAACGTTAGGGGAATGCACCAGGTATTCAAGTTAACATACACTAACGTTGAAGGAGACGTGCGCGCGTCTGAGCGCCCGATGTGATTGCGGACAAAACTAGCCAAAACGAGAAATAGCTAGAATATACTGAAATGGCAGGAAAAGGAAGGAGTTCACAGATACATTTCGAATACTGGCCTTCTCTCGTGACATTAACTTTATTTTTTATTATTATTTAAGAATAAGAATATAAGAATAATTTATTTTGGAACACTTCAAGTACAATAGTATAATAAGTAGTCATTTCACTTAACTCTAATTTTCTTATAACCTATTACAGTATCCCTGTATCCCACACTAGGATTCCCTGTGTCGTGGAATACAGTCTCTTCCCGGTTTAAAATTAAGTTTTTATTTTACAAAATAAAAGTAAGTAGATCTGTGGAGAGTTATAATATAAAAGAGCTCGTCTCTGTAATAATGTGTGTGCGTGAGTATATGTGTATGTGGTGTGTGTGTGTGTGTGTGTGTGTGTGTGTGTGTGTGTGTGTGTGTGTGTGTGTGTGTGTGTGTGTGTGTGTGTGTGTGTGTGTGTGTGTGTGTGTGTGTGTGTGTATGTGTGTGTATGTGTGTGTGTGTGTGTGTGTGTGTGTGTGTGTGTGTGTGTGTGTGTGTGTGTGTGTGTGTGTGTGTGTGTGTGTGTGTGCGTGCACGCATGCGTAATATTAACTAAATGTTTATATTATGCCTATTACAAGCCTGTGTGTATAAGGTTTTCGGTTTCCTCATAGTTTTTAGGATGGAGCCAGTTGAATAATGAAATCTTACACCGTGAGTGTGTCAAGTTAAGTATACTCTTGTTACAATTATAGAATTTTGAGTACAGAAATGGTCCAAGAAAAGTACCTGACCTTTGAGCGAAAGAAGAACGTATTCTTGGTCGGTCCCATTTCAACGTTCTATGTGATTTACGAGCAAATTTCTTTGCATGCTTGTGGAACCGCAGCAGGGTTGATGCAATAAACAGTTGCCTTACACGAAGAACGTTACAATCCCGGTAAAGGGTATTCGTGGGATAGCGCCAACATTTTCTGTGTGCTATTTTCAAGATCGCTCTTTGGGTTCGTTCTAACTTAATAAGACATGTTTTATTTGCAGCACCCCAGACTGGCACACAGTAATTTAGTATAGATTGGCACAGGGTGAAATATACGATTCGAATAAGTTTGGGCTCAGCGACAGACTTCAGTTTTTTAAATATATGTGAAAGTTTTTTTACCCGCTTCACAAGTGCATCAATTTGGACCTTCCAAGCCAGTCGTTCATCGATCAATATTCCTAGGTACTTAATGAACGGAACCTGTTCAATAACTGGACACTGACAACTGGAATTATTGTTATTTTTGGTGCAACAAGTATGGAGTTTTATCAAGAGAGGTTGAGCTGGCGCAGATCTGTCAGAAGGACTAAAGGTGACAATTTTGGTTTTACTGGCATTAATGGTCAACAAATTATCATCGAACCAACAAGATGTTTTGCTAAGCCCCTCCAGGGCCACACAAACGACATCGCTCCATGTTTTCGAGTGGAAAATAATGGCAGTATCGTCTGCGAAAGTAAACATGCTGGCATTGCGAAGTTTCATGGAGCAAAGGTCGTTTATGTAGATCAGAAAGAGTGTCGGTCCAAGAATACTGCCTTGTGGCACTCCATAATTAATATATGCATAGTTGCTGTTATAATCTCCAACATGAACGCGTTGTTTGCGGTTTTCTAAATAAGAATGAAACCACTCCAGAGCCAAACCCCTAACCCCGATTGACTTTAGTTTCCCGAGTAGTATCGGTCTAGAAACTGTATCAAAAGCTTTTGCTAGGTCCAGGAAGACGCCTACACACTTCTGACCCTCATCAACTTTGCCTATTACATAATCAACAAGTTCTGTAACTGCATCTTCCGTGGACCTACCAGTGCGAAAGCCAAATTGATTTTTAGCCAGCACGTTGTTTTTTTCGATGTAGCTAAGTAACCTGACATTTACTACTTTTTCTATCACTTTTGACAAGGTACTTAAGAGTGATATTGGCCTATAATTGGTGGGTTCCTTTGAATCACCAGATTTAAGGATAGGGATCACATTTGCTATTTTTAAGTCATCGGGGACTGTTCCTGAAGACATGCTCAGATTACATAAGTAAACTAGCGGGCTCGCTATAACATATTTAGAGTGACGTAGAATGTCATTGCTTAAGTTGTCATGTCCAGGTGCCGCACTAGATTTAAGTGTGCTTATTAATTTAACAACTTCAACTTCATCTGTGGGTGTAAAAAACAGGGAATTTGCCCCAACGTTGGCGGCATAAATGTTTACCTTACTGGCCAATTCGGTTTCTGTTTGGCGTAGTCTGCTTAACACTTCATTAGCCAGCTGATCGCCAATAGAACTAAAATAGTTATTTACTACATTTAATGACTCCTCAGGGCTGCATTGTATTTTAAGCAAGTCATCACTTTTGTTAATAGTTTTATTTAAATTGCAAATAGATTTTATGACGTCCCATGTCTTTTTAATGTTGTTTTTGTTCACAATGAGAAGGTTTTCGTCGTATTTGTTTTTTTGTGTCTGTAAAATATTAATGCAGTAGTTTCTGTATAATCTATATTGTTCCTGTATATTGTAGTCATTACTATTTTTCCTAGCCCTAATGTGAAGTTGATCACGTTTTCTGATGCACTTTAAGAGTCCAGGCGTAATCCATGGCTTTATAACAATGTCAGAAGAGCGTAGGTTGCAAATAGATTTGTTCCGGTCAAGCGCAGTATTAAATTTTGAGATAAATAATTTTATAGCAGCATTAATATCAGTGACGTTATATAGGTCAGACCAATCAATTTCTGCTAGATCCTTAAGTAAATTGTCATAATTAATCTTTGTACGTGTTTTTTTGGTTGTTCTTTTAGGGTGAGGTGCACCCATACTACATAATATTGTACTGTGGTCTGTAATATCTGCATGACATACAATAGTAGAGGAAACCAATTTTGATTTAATCATACAGTGATCTAAACTATTTGGGCCCCGTGTTGGTATGGTATGGCCAGGGATATACCCATAATGGGTAGTGAGGTTGAGATATGCGTCTGTCCGAGGGTCGGAGGAGGTGTCTTTTATATCGAGATTGATATCCCCAACCATGGCCGCATGAGGGGTTTTGCAGCTCTTTAGTACATTTTCCAATGAGAGTAGAAAATTGTCTATACTGTAAAATGATGGCGATCTGTAAATGGCTATAACTGTGTAAGTATGGTCAATATCTATTAGTAAGCAATTAGCATCGTTAAAAGAAGGCTCTATTATGGACACTTGGAGATCAGATTTGTAGAATATGACTATTCCATCGCTTTTGTTGATATATTTAGTCGAATAGTCACAGGTATATCCTTCCAATGCTATGTTATTAAAGGAATTATCAATCCAGCACTCAGTTAAGATAATAAGGTCTGGTTTAAATTGTAGACGATTTAAAAACACAAGAAAAAAGTTAAAGTTCTTATTAATGCTACGAATATTCTGTGACACAATTGTTAGTTTATTCTGAGTAATTCCAAAATGATCTTTGCAATCATCTGGGTTATTTAATTCAATACATTGTGATAAGTGTGTCTGATCTATGTCCTCAAGAAAAACCTTTCTATCTGACATTATGGAGGAAGGAAAGGAAAGCAATAAGTACAGTGTAAGTCAATAAGCAGTAATATGTTTTCATCCAGACCAAGCCCCTTGACATTTACATGCAATAATATTTTAATTTTATAGTTTTTAACTTGATTATATGCCGCGCGTGTATATAAGTTAGAGATGTAAAAGTGATGGTATGAAATTTTGTATTGTGATGATGTGTATATGTAAAAAGAGTGAATGCGTAGAATAATACTGCGTAAAGTGTTTACATTAATGTTAATACAAAAAAAAAGAGGGTGGATAATTAATAATTGTTAAAGAGCAACCTAGTCAAATCAATTTTCTTAAATTAGTAAGTTGCATTTCATTCTTTATGAGAATATATTCTGAGCCTTCTTCCTTTTTTAGGTAAACATTACCATTAGTTGTCCAGCAGTATTTATAACTTTCCGTGCGGGCAAAATCTCTTGCCAAAAAGTGAAGGCGTCTTGTTTTTGCAGTGAGAGATTCCGAGACAAAAAGTGGTGAAGAATTATTTTCTATACCCAAATTACTCATCTTAAGCTTATTAGTCCTATTATATTTTTTCGTCGCGCTCAATAATTTATATTTTATCAGTGTATCAGAGAGTTCCGCAACGATGATCGACTTTGTGGGATCCTTTCTATTGGGGATACGATATATGTCTCTTATGTTACCAGGAAGTAGAGCGATGTCTAGGCTATTTGAGAGGCTAATTAGGTAATTAAATAGTGTCTCTTTGTTCTCCGTGCTTAGTCGTGGAATGAATTTTAATTCAATACTAGTTTTTTTTAAGGTCTTTTCAAGTAAATCACATTTTTCTTCAATCGTGACTATTTGAGTTGTTAATCCTTTACGTTGTTCTTCTAACCCGTCAATTTTTGACTGCACTGAGCGTAGTTGGTCAGACATATCTCCTAGGGATTTTTCTATTTCCTGATTGGTGTTGTTTATAGACAAAGTTTGAGCTTTAACTTCCTCTAAATGTTTATACAGCAGGTCAAATTTTTGATTTTGAGCATCTTGAAAGCCTTGAAATAAGTTTCGCATCTCCATTTTGAAGGCAGTTAGTTCGTCATAAGTGTCACCAGATAGTCGGCGACGTTTGTCTCTCATGGTTATGTTAAAGTGGTTGATATCCTCTTCACCACTTGCTTTCGCCATAATGTTGCTGTCCGATACTGACTGGGATTTATTTAGTGGTGGAGAACGTGCCATGGGCATATTGCAAAAATAATAAAAGAAAAATAATGATTTTCTAACTTTGGCAGCACAACAAAAAAATATGTTATTAATTAGTAATTAGGTAGGTACTTCACGGCAGTAGCAAAATAGTGACTCACGCGTTGGAATGCAGCGATTGATGGATGAAGTAGGAAGTGCAGCTTGTGCTCTAATTGGCTTGTTGCATAGAAGGGGACGCACGCGCCGACGCTGATCGTCCACTGCTTGCCGTTGTCCACACCAGTTGGGCGGGGATTCCGTTGTTAGTAGGCGGGTTCTTGATGCAGTGGGGTGGGACTTCCTTATATTGTAAATATGGCCGTCAAGTTGTTAGAGTAGCTCTTGAGTTGCTTGCGCTCCTAGTACTTTACTTTATTTATTTTAAATCATTAAATTTGAAAATGAAAATAAACAAATCAGCGTAGCTTCAGAACACGTTAGCTCGTAATCGAGGTCCGGAGGGAAGAGATTTATAAGTCTAATGGTTTAAAGCCACACTTGAGGTCCTGAATTGGATTCCCAAGTCGAGTTTTTACAACACGATACAAATAATCATCATCATCAACCCATTACATTGTCCCACTGCTGGGCACGGGTCTCCTCTCAGAACGAGAGGGATTAGGCTATAATCCACCACGCTAGCCTACTGCGGGTTGGCAGACTTCACATGCCGTCAAGAAAATCTCTCAGACATGCAGGTTTCCTCGTTTAAGCGTGTGATAATTAATTATTAATACGCACCTTTGACTTGGCAGTCCAATGGTCATATCACTAGGCTATCACTGCACTTAAAAATACAAATAATGTTTTAGAATAAACACCGTAAACAGCAGCTGTCATTCGGATATGTATTTTATCCGATTGCGATAAAAGTTAATTTCCTAGCAACGTAGATGAATATGTACATTTTTATAACTATGTCATATTATCGTGAATCTGTATAGGATTCCTACAAGCAAATCGTTGTATCTTTGCAGATTTCAATTAATAAATGGAGTATATGTATGTCGGTGTGACGTGCGGCCGGCGTGCTTTTAATTACCGCCGAGTGGCGCTTTGTTGGGCTGACACCTCGGTCGCGCCCGATTGCGATTTAAATCACGCGGACGATATACGTTGCTGGCTAGACCCGGCGTGCGGCCAATGAATCTCAATCGCATCGAACCGCGACGTGTATGTATGAGGTTTACTGCAATGGTTACTGATGCAAAGATGTGGTGCAGCTCATTAAAGATTGCTAGCCATCCTCTAAGCTTTTTTATGTGAATGGCTTTTGTTAACTTTGATGCGCTCATTACATCGTTCTTACGCGTGGATTCTATGTAGGTACCTAAGAAACAATGTTATTTTCTTCCACAAATAAATATTTGTGTAAGAAAAATTCTATCTCAGGAATTTAAATCTACGTCCTCCAGTTTGTCTTCGGATACATTAAAACAATTTTAAATAGGTATTTAGCATGCGTAACGCCAAATACAAAAATTTCGCGATTGTTTCACAGTGTATCCCAAAATCAAAATCTTAATTGGATGCTAATCAAAGCAATTTCCCAATTAGTATCGAGATAGGCTACATCAGAGTCGTAGTCAAATTTAAAAGAGGCCATGATTCTCTAAATTTATTTCGGCAGTTCTTCTCAGAGGTCGGCGAATAGTAAATGCCGCCACAATCTATTAAAAACAAACATATTTACGAAGTCTAGTTAAACATAAACATAACTTATCATATTTACGAAGAAGTATACCTACCTACTTACATAAATTACACGCGACCTGTAAAATTGTAAACATCTATTTACAAAAAAAAAAAAAATATCAAAGGTTTCCCACACTCCAAAACGGCAATGCAAAGTCGAGTTCAACAATACAAATCCAACAAGATAAAACTAAAGCGAATAGAGAAAAGCTTTTTAACGTAAAAATTGTAATTGTAGTTGTTCTTAACGAACTCGCTTGTTCCTTAATAGCTCAAAATGTACCAGATAAGTTTTAATAGGGTCTTCCTTGTTTAAAGTTAAGGTACGTTAAGTACTGCAACTGAACTACGTTTGGGGTTTAGAAGACCTCCAATAGGTCCCCGCAATTCTGGGATAGAAGTCGCATTATGCGGCCCTTCCTATGCGATTTAACTTAACCAAAGATTTACGAAACAAAAGATTAAAGGGAAGACAGGTTTCATTCGTGGTTTTCCCAATAAAAAACATTGGCAATCAGGTAGATCAACTGAAATACAGCGCATCTGAATCAAAGTTACTGCCAGAAATACTATAGGGCATCAGGGATTTATTCACTTCCCAGTTTATCATTATAACATCGGCATTGCCCATTAATAGAGTTGCGATGGTCGAAGGCAATCGCTTTGAAAATAAGATACTAATATCAAGCAAAATCTGGCTCGACTGGACATACTGGAACAATAATACTTCCATGAACCTCAACTACAAGAAATACACAAAATTACTGACCCAGGAATCACTATTCACACGATACAGAAATCTCACTTCATTAGACTAGGTGACGAACCCACGCGGAGGCTCATGAGTAATATTTCTTCGCCGTAAACATTACTCAAGCTAAAAATACTTGCGAGTAACAAACAGCGGTATTAGGAGAGGTAATGTCATGCCACGTAATTAATTAGGTGTACGGCGACCACATAAAATACCTAGGTACAGAAGGTGAACGCCAGGTCTATTCAGAACAGCACGGGATGTATGGTCAAACTACATGGACACTAGCAATTCAAACTTTTTATTGTACTTTTTTTAAAAACCCACTGTTAGCAGTAACTGAGAAGAAGTTATTAATAATATACCTAATAGCCAGAAGCGTCTCGGACTTGCGATCATGTAGTTGCCGGTTCGAAACCCATCCGTTGCAATACCGACGTTTAACAATTGCAATCACGAGGGGTTAACAAGAAACTAGTGATGCTACATGCACATTGCTAGTAAGCTCTTTAAAAAAAAGTTACAGATAAAATGTTTGAGCTCTTTTCAGCTTTTCTCTACATAATTTTCCATATAAAAAACACAATACATAAATATTATATATAAAAACCTTAAACAAGTAAAGGTTCTTAAGATCCAATAAAGATCAAAACAATCTCGAGCACTCAATGTATGCAAGAAAACAAAAGTATGCAATATTTTAAAATGATTAATTAGGTCATACTATAGAGTATATTATAATTATTTTATTGTAACGTACACTTAAGACATAAGTAATAGTTGAAAGGCAGTACTATCATAGATTAAGCTTAGATTGGGTCTTCTGTCCTTTCTTATTCTGTGGTGCCGGTTAGCTAAGCAATCAATCACGAAATACCGCGATTGTTTAAGAGTGAAATATGGTGATATTAGGGGGATAGCTTCCACCACCATGGACCAGATGAGGCGGACTGTAATTTTGCTCTGATCATCCGCCCCCGTTCGTCTTCATTATTACAATAAACTTTTTACAAAAATAATAATACTTTGATTTCTTCTTGTTGGAGGAATAAGGAATATTATTGTAGAGTAATTACAGCAATTGGGGAAAAAGTCCAATAATTATTCTTGAAAACTCTGTCAAAGAAATATTAATGTTCTTGGAAATATTTTTAGCATAATTTCTAGCTCTGAAAATTGTTATTAAATCCAAGTCAATTGTTATTCGCTAAATTAAGCCCAAAAGCAGTTTGGACTATAATTACTTAAGGATCTAGACCAAGTGGCTTCAATTATAAGGCGATTTCAAACTAAATTTGAACTAACTCATAAGTATGCTCAACTAGAGTATAACGGGGTTTATTATTAGGCACAAATCTTAATTTATCATGAATAATTCGGACACACCTGACAGCCTTATCAAACGGAATGCAACGAACAATAACAACGCGACAACGTCATCGCTCTGGTCTTAATTTAAATAATAGTAGATACAGTCAGCATTGTGCTCAAACAAAAGGACTTATCAACTAAGAACGCATCCCGCGAAGTGGTTTAACCAAGCACAATTCTTTAGCACTTACAAAATTGGGGCATCTGCTTTTGTTTGCAAGGCTGCGTGGTGACTGCGTGGCGACTGCGGGGCGGCGGCGTGGCGGCCGCGTGTTCCGGACGTCGTACCTCCATAATTAATATTCATAATCGCGGTAAAGAAACCGCAGTTTATCCGTCTTAACTGTTTTATATCGCAATTCTGTGCTTAAATAATTAATGGCCGCTGCTTTGTTCGTAACCTAATTGATTAAGTTTTGTAATTTGGTTATTAGTATTGTTTTAACTGGCGCCTCGTAAATATGGAGATTGTTGCAGTGAACAAAATAACTCTGTAACAAGTAACGTTGCTACGTGTGGTCGTTTTCTTCGCGTTATCACTTCAATTATTGTAAATCGAACTCTAGACTTTTGTGTGGTCGTATATCGAGCTGATCTCGGAGCTGGTGGTTGAATTTCAAACGGTTTCTATCGGGATTTTCGTTTGTGTAGTTTTTAATACCAAGATTTTCCACTCGTTTATACTGTATTTCCCACAGAAAGCTTCCTATAAAGGTAAGCACAGAAACTTTTTTTCTTAAAGATACCTTAATTTGTATACGCTTTATTTAAAGTTTATTACCAAATACGGTGTAATATTAGAAAATAATAATAGATTTAGTGGTATTAGTTACCATTTTTTTATCTGGCAGCATCTTTCAGAAGAATTAAAAATTAGTACAGTTTGATTTCCTAATATAAATTGATTACTATTCACACTTTAGACAGAGGTGTACACAGTCCTCCGTTATGCTGAAGTCCCTTGTAATAAGGGGCGAGCCTATTGCCATTAATCATTCTTAAATCCAGACTCCGATTTCTTAATAAATAAATAACATCTTACTGGCCAGATCCATGGAATAAGCTATACAACAGTGCTCGTTGGGTTTTATGCAATTTTTCCATTCAAGCGGAGTTGTTCTTATCTTGAAAGTCGAGATCCTTTTGTATTTCTTTCCGAGTGCTTATCGCTTCAATGGCGAAGCGCGCCTATTTTTGCCTCAGTGAGCGGGCTTCCACTTAGGCATCGTTTATCACTGTTGTTTATTCTTTGACGCCTTTGACTTAACCATTGAGTGAATTATGCTCATCTGCCCAGAAAGAGTCTGGGCAGATGAGCTATATTGACAACACTACTTTCTGAATCATGTCAATTGCCGCATCATATAATTAGTGGTGCTAAACCGTGTAGAATACACGATTTACTAGAATAGTTTCCAATTAAAAAAATATTTCATTGGAATCTCGATTATTATTTTAATGTAACTTGAAAGAAATTTATAGAGGGTGATGAAATATTGTTTATATATTATTTTAAGTGTCCTACATAGAAATTCTCAAGACTAAAACTTAATTAATTTCTAGAACCAACTATTCTCCTAAGAAAATAGTCATACAGCTCAGTTTAACAAACAGTTAAGCTAACACGTGTTATGTGCTAAAGTCTTAGGAGATTTAACAGCTTTGAGTACGACGCTAGTTTTCTATTTAATGCTCTAACGTTTTATGGGGCCTTGGTAGCTGACATTTTATTTCTCTAACTTATTTTTTATAGAACATTGAGCCCGAATCTTAAGTCCCATGCTAGTTAGTCCATAGGTCTAATTGAATCAAAATTGATTGAATCGAACTGCGTGTTTGGTCCAGTGATTGCGAGTGAGTGTCTGAGCGTGTGGTTCGATTATCGGGTCGGGTAGTTGTTGTAGATATGAATTAGGAAATACGCAATGAAATACATTTAAATCAGTTACGAAAAGTTTCACGGCATTATCTAGGCATGTTTTTCAAAGCTGAATAGAGACGTTGAAACAATTTTAATTTATGTAATTTTATAATGGACGGACGTGTTTATACACGTCCATGTTGTACGGCCCGAAGCGCCCGTACTATATAATATAATGTTACATAACAACGTTTTGTAACATGAAATGCTATATTATCTGGTCGCACCGTAATAAGGTACCGTTATCTCCAGAGAGGCGATGTTCTGATTTTATTAAGAGCAAAACTGCCGTCTAAATTTCGAAACCCTTAGGGAGCGTAGGCTTACTTTGATATTACACAAACAGTAGGCATACAGCCTTCAGAGTTTTTACGATACTTGAGAGCTTAGGACAGGATTAGTTTCGCCGATGATCTCGGGTACCTACTGGTTTATGTTGTAAGTGTGTCTATACTTTTTGATTATTAAAATAGTGGGTATCCTAAGAATCGTAAATTATCATCAGTTTATGTTTTTATTCATACAGAATAATAGACTCGATCCCTATAACATGGAACCTAAACATACCGGCGTAATGTGGATGTACACTAGTCCTCTGCCTAACCCTTCAGGGAAAACAGGAGTGCTAGTATGTTATGTTATGTTTTTAATACTATTTATTTAGTTTTTTGATATTAGGACTTTTTTTAGTACAGAATCCTTTAAAAATGTAATGCGCACTAAAAATAGAAAGATAGAGAGAGAGGGGAAAATTTAACATTACATTAATTGATTCAAACATGCATAATGATATAGTTTTTTTTGTAATCTTAGTAAACTCGGTTATGTTAAAAGCTTAGTCCGTCCCATTACAGGAATAATATATTGGCTTAAGCTGTTTCTTACGAAGTTCACTCGGCTTATAGATGCATAGCTATGAATGTATATTTTGAAAGCCTTAACATACTTAACATGTTATTTATAAACTTAAAATATACAAGTTGAAAATAGTTTCTCTAGAGTCTTTAGTTTCTTTAGTCTCACATGAATTATGGACGAGGTTTTGTTATTGTGTTTTGAAATATAAACTTTATCGTCGCACTTGGGGGGCTCATAGTTAAATAACAAGCTGTGATGTATGGCTCTATGGGGCTACATAGAGTTAATGACCACCATGTAGACACACATCGTCTCCGCTTGCTAATAGGCTCGGCAACGCTTCTGCAACCTCTTTGGTATTGCAAGTGTCCATAGCCGGCGATGACTACTTACCATTTGGTGGTACGTCTATTCGTTTACACTCGTTTACACGTTCGTCAAACACTGAAGGAGTTGCAGATGCGTTGCCAATCCTATTAACCATGGCAGTCGAGCAAGCAGCGCAATTGATAGTAAGTGGCAAACGCCACTCAAAGACAGGCTTTTTTTCTTAGCATTGTCTAAACAATGCCAAGAAATTAAACCGAGCCGCTGCCTTCCTATAAGGGAAAGGTAGGGAAGGGATGGAACAAAGACTAGGTTATAATTCTCTTTGCGATAAAAGAAGGAAACGAACTGAGAGAGGAATTGAGCCTTCGGTGCTCCACACGCACCAAACGAAACGCAAAAGTATGCAGACTGCTAGAATATGTCGCTCTCTCACAGAACATCTTTGGGAGCGTTAAAATAATATACGAGTATAACTGACAATCTCGGTCCTTAATTACACAGTCTCCCTATGTATTTATTTCCATTCAGTCACAGGCGTTCAAATTAGGCGGTTTCAATTTGATTACTTACGCCTATAACAAGACAGAATGATATTAAAAGCCACTTAAAAGGGGGTGAGTTTGAGCTCACGTACGAAGACGCGAGTTTATCAGAGGGCTATAGAAATTTATGACGTGATCAGCGTATCGCGCCCGGTAATACCCGGTAATACAAGGTAATGCCGGTAACGAAGTGTTTCAACCCCCGCCGCTACACGACGGTAATTAGACACTACTTCATTACCGCGTTGTGACGACATAACTTAACAAGCGTGAAGAAATCTTGAAGAATGATGAGCTAATTGAATAGAAAAGATATCGAACAAAAAATAAATCAATATTAATATAGTGCTTATGCTAAATATATACATAGGTCAGTTCGGCTTGAACTATGATTGCACGATAGATCTTCTAGGGTGTGGTATGTTTGACCTATTGGACTTGGCAGTACCCAACGTTATTTCTCTTAAATGTTTTGAACTGACAACCTCAGTAATGAATCCCAATAACAATAAAAAATAATGTTTTATTTTAGCTTTCACTACAAAAATGTTTGTTTCATTTACCAACCTTCAAAAAATTTACACACAATCTTCACACCATAGGTACCTATACTTTCCCCTGCGTATACACACCGTCCCAAATTTGAGCAATAAACATTTATAGCACTTATAACAGCACCCTAGAGGTGCGGGAGCGGTGCGGGAGCGGTGCGGCAGTGCTCGGAGCAAAGTGGTGGGGTCCACGCACCGCGCGGCGCGATACGGCACGCACTCGGCTTTTGTCGAGAGCAACTACTGAGCTGCAATTAGGTCGCACGCATGCCTGCGATGTGAGAAGGTGTTGGACTCAGCTGGTTTATTGGATGTGAAGAATCTGACAAGACAGGCTTAAGATATGAAGTAGCACTCTTTAGGAGCGTCTATTCAAATTATAATGGTAATAAGATTTGTATACTCCCACATAAATAAAATGGCTTTGTCCATAACGCAAATTATTCAATGGAAACCTTAGAACGACTTATTTCATTCTAAGAAATGTCTAGAATAATATCGTAGAGTCTCTTAAGATTTTATAGGAGGATTTTTCTTTTTTAACTTTCCAATTTAATTCTAGTATTCATTATTTATTACTCCAATTATTTTACATAAAAATCTTTCATACTTTCCAAAGTTTTGACTACAAAATTCTTGTGACCTATCTTTGACATACATTTTGCTTATCTTTAAGGACTATTACTACTTAACTTTGGATATTACTCCGTAGGGCTTAAAGATCGTAAATGACACACACTTAATATGTAGGTATGTTACGTTATTCGACTTTCAAGATTTACCCAAAAATACGACGTCATACTTCAGAAATACTGCCATATCCAAATCGTAACATAAAAGGCTAAGCAAAGGCTTCCATTACAAATACGAGTGATCGAAAAAGTGGAGTGGCTAGCGAGGCGCATTGTCCGGGGCACATCGATGGCGCGCCACTTGAGCTGTAACGCCTCTTGCCCTCAAAACCCGCTTTGTATAGCGCACATGCTGTGTTATGTAGGAGCGGGTTGTGCTTCATTCATATTTTGAACGCTTTGGTGTTAGTAATGTAGTATGAAATGTTATTTTGAGTTATACCTAAAATTCCTTTGTTGAGGGTCAGATGTAGTGTTGAAGGAGATTGCTCAGAATTCCTTGAACTGCTTAATATTAAAGAATTTTCCTACGAAGAAAGATTGGATTTTTTAGGCACGTCATTTGAAACATAATTAATTTGGGAAGAAAGCTTTCTTACATGGATGGCAAGAGAGCGAAAGATCCGATTATTTGGAGCGATATAATAAAGAGAGCGCGAGACAGTCAGACAGGCAGCATAGTCAGTTATATGAAAAAAGTCTAGTCACTTCAGCTTTAAAAATGTTATAGGAATACTCAATGATCTCCTCCAGAGCCTTACGCTCACGCCCGCAGGGTGCACCTGCATACATTCGATTGAATAAATTTATTACTTCCAAGCATCATTAATTCCACTAATACATGCAAGCCCACAGGCTTGGGAGTCCTCGTTTGCAGCTCGATATTTTGTAGAATTCATGGTGCCTATTGAACATTACTTAAAACAATAATAGAGATGGTAGATTGAACGATATTGAACGTTACCCGTTTGTGGTCAGCTCGCGGAATGCTTACGTAAATGTATGCCAAACATTCACAAACACAGAATTTCATAATTAATTGCGAGTTTATGAGTTAAAACACCGTGGTTAGATATAATTGCCCATAGAAAAAAAAGTATTAGGTATAAAGCAAAGGAGGTTGACAAAGAAATGCCAGTTAGCTCATCGAATTATGTGGTTACAACGAACACATTTATGCCTACTTAATATACCCAAATGTAAAGTATCTACATAAGGCATTACCGCCACAGATCTATCGACCTGCGCGGTACCTTTTAAGCCCCTCGCGACTTCATTCATTATAAATTTATCATTTCACTAACCCTTTTTGAAGCCAATTAACTAACGCTGACAGGCCAATCAAAACGCCAGCGACTGCATTATGTTGGAATAATCAGTCGCCGCGAAATTCAGACGCAATTATTTATCGTTTTGTTCAGAACTGCCGTGGGTTCGTCTCAATAAATAAACACAAAGGACTGGAGGAGACAAAGCGAACAATGCTATTGTTTCTATGTACGCCGGACGTACCCGCGCACCGCCTTGGTCCAAGGCACCGCCTCGGAACACGCAGGGTTAGAACACAAATCAAACCCTAAAAGCAACTGAATCGTGAATGTGATTGTTCGCTGTTTCCGATAATATATTCGGTACATTAAATATTTACGCCAGTTAGACGAAAAACCTGCCAAAAGTCCCGTCAAAGCGTGATCTTATTTCAAACGTCCATTTTAAATTGGACCTGCTGGCCCTTTTTAAATAGACTAACCCATTCAAGTGTGAAAGGGTACCGATCTAATAACTGTGATGTTGGTAATAGTTTCAACTCAATGATTTCTTGAAACTAGATCCTTTCTGGTGAAGTTCTAACTATTTACTGGTTGAAGTGTGAGGTTTAATTTTATTTAGTTTAAGTAAAGATTGTGGTTAGCCCAAAGCCTTTTCAATGTAGCTTGTGTGACTTTGCTGTATCAGTGCGCTGCCCTGTATTATCAGCAGTCTATCAAATTGATTGACACGGGCCTCGCCTAGAAAACGAAGAAAAATATGGCTTCAAGCATTTATTAAGATTGATAGCCGCGCCCGTGATTCGCGACCGGATGCGACCCAATACTGCTTTGAATTTAGCAAATATCGCATTGTCATTATTTATTTTACCATGATTCAAACGTCAATTTTGAAAAGAGAACAATTTGTTAGCAGTTTAGTTGCAAAAAAATCACACAAATTGGAACGCTGCGAAGGAATTCAGTCGTTGTTCGCACAATTTTGGCGCAGAATTAGTTAAAACCTTTTTTTACATTTCGTACTACAGTAGTTTGTTTGTGCTACACCGCGTACATTGTCCAGTTTGTCTATACAATTGAATCAGTTAAGCGTGGTCACCGATATCGGGTCTAGCATGGTATGAGTGCGCGGTAATAAACACAATTTGGTTGTCATGCACAAACCGGCCGCCATTTTTTGCGAGGCTCAGTTAACATGGTTTCCTGGTTGACGTGTATTCCAATCAGCTGTATTGTTTCTGCTAAATAAAGTATGTTTGGATAGTTGAATGTTGTGGAAGTAAAATATAATTACAGCATAATAATTCAAAGAAGTCTCATGGTTGTTTTCTTTTCTATGTAGAAAGATAATTATGTACTTATACGTCTGCTATAGTTGGACTGCCAAGTAATGGGTCTCTATTTCGAATGCAATACTTTTCGTAATCACGTGCGTAGGTATTAATAATTAATTATAACTCGCTTAAAATGGTGAAGAAAATCATAATTAGTTCGTTTTCTCGACGGCGTGTGATGTCTGCCAATCCGCAGTAAGCTAGCGTAGTGGGTTATTAGGTACCAAACCATTCTCACTCTGAGAGGAGACCCGTGCCAAGCAGTGGGCTGGGAAATGGGTTGATGATGATGTCTACTTTAGGCGATACATGTGGCGCAGTGGATTAGCGGTGAACAATCGGTTTTAGCGCACTGGTTTGTGGATTCAATCCCCGCGCGGAATAAAAAATCTTCTACACCCAGACTTGAAACTGAAGCTATAACTTTGTGTTTTTTAAACGTACTTAGCCACCACATAGCTCGTGTTGGGCAACGTTACAAAAACAAACAACAGTTTCAATATACATTTGAAATCACTTTAACTGACTTGAATTTCAATAAGATCGCACTTTCAAATCAAATCAAATGTTTTTATTTCAAATAAGCGTAAATGAAACGTTATTGACTCTAGTTGTCAGTTCCAAAATCCTTTGGAAAATAATCCGCCAAGAAACTCGATGGACACTCTTTTAAAAAGACTTTGGTCAAATAAATAACTAACAAATAATGACGTTATTTGTAAACCTTCAGTACAGGTATTAAGTATACGCAAGAAAGAAATCTGTTTACCTTTAACAGGAACGACTAAGGTTAGAAACACGAGAATACCTATACCTAATTACGGTGGAGAGAAATTCTATTATTTCAAGTTGCGTAACCGAATTTCGTCGCAAAAACCCTACCTACGTAGGTTACATTTGAGCCTCTATTGTTCATCCAAGTCTTATGCAAAGACTTGTTAAAGTCAAACTCAAATTCAACCAGCTAATTGTATGGATTAGGGTTTTCATTATTAAATAGTTTAAGGCCTGGTTTAAACAATTACCGATGAATGATGAAAGTTTCAGATCACGGAGTTTTAATTTTTTGTGATAACTCGACCCTTTTTGATTGTGTAGTCACATTAAAAAGGCTTCAAGTTTATGTTACATGAACAATTAAAATATAATTAAACTACGAGAAACATTATCTTTAGTTTTTAAGTGATAAGTGCTCTCAGTTAACGTGTCAACCAGAATAACTTACTTAAGCAGCACTTATGCAAATAAAATGTAGCTTAAAATATCTCGTGAAATTAGATCTGATGAAACCGTAATCAATTGCGAAAATAATTTAAACTGGAATTCTTGTCAGTGTGTAAGATGGAAGCTTAAACTGGATAATTCGAGCCACTCCAGCAACGCAGCTCTCGAGACGTCCGGTTCGGAAATGGTGTAATAATATTAAATATCCGGGCCGTTTCGTGGCACCGCAAGGCCGCGCCGCCGCCGCCTCGCCGCACAGCGCCGCACGCGCGCCGGTACGGTCCAATATTACAATCACAATAATATTATATTCTGTCAGTTTACATACTGTAAAAATCGACTCTGAGAAATCATAATAAATCTTCTCTTGGAGTTCTACATATATCCAATTAAGTTTGTAATAAAAAATACGTAGACATTTTTCTACTTAGGTAGGTACTACAGAATAACATACCTACTCAAATTTTTATTACGTATAAGGTCATACATATAATAGATATGTTGCTAACTATTTTATCTTTAATTTAAAATGTAAATAGATGGCTTTAGATTTTTAACATTTCTTTTAGAAATTGTGTAATGATTTTGTGATTTGTAAAGAACATTGACGAAAATTCATCGAAACCCATCATCACTTTAAATTATATTTGCATAATGAAATAGGTCTTAATAGCTGCGCCAAAATTACAAGAGCAGCTGCACCAGGATTAAAATTTGTGGGTATTTCAGTGACCACAAACAAAGCAGATATCAGTGGAAGCATCGCTGAACTGTTAGAGCTTCCCACACGTTCGCGTGGGATTATTGGACATCTACAAATACTTACCTCTACGAACTTTGCTTGTTTGAATTGTTTTATAATAAAACTAGCTTCCCGCCCACGGCTTCGCCCGCGTAGTTTCTCGGCTTTTCTATACTAAAATATGTATGTATTATACATATAAACCTTCCTCTTGAATCACTCTATCTATTAAAAAAAACCGCATCAAAATCCGTTGCGTAGTTTCAAAGATTTAAGCATACAAAGGGACATAGGGACAGAGAAAGCGACTTTGTTTTATACTATGTAGTGATAACTACGGACTGTTAGGGAGGATTTTATTATTTTACGGAGTATTAGCAATTGGTGAAAAGGTGTGATGTAGTTTGTCCGAAGAAGTACACGTACTGACAATCAAATCATTAAAAATAAACACTGTTGTGGTCATAAGCGCGACCGCTACGCTATAAGTCTCGGGTACAATTCCTCTAATACTTTTGTAGAAGTTTGGATTTGAGCCCGGTTCGTTGTAGGTCAAGCAAAGTGTTATTGGGGTTTTCCATGAAATGCTCACCAGCTTAATATGGCAATAGGCTCACCGCCTTACAGGGGACCTAAATGTACCGACAAACTACCGGTGTACATTAGTACACTTCTGCCTAGCTTTTTGGGGAATATTAAGTGTGATGGTACGTTTATATAGCACTTGCAGAATAGCAAAATATAATTAAAGTAGATAAGATATGGAGAAAGTAATCGAAATACTGAGTTACCATAAAGAAAAACAATCTTAATTCCGTATTCACAAAAGCTTGTATCACCTCCACTATTGCGGCATAATTTATTCTTCTCCGAATGGTTTTTCCTATCAGTTCCAAGTTCCGCGTGTTCGTCTTATCGACGTAACCATAAATTGTTTGAACATTTTAAGAATAAAGGCGACAGGACGTCGCTGTACACCTCGTTCCTCGTTCAAGCGGAGCGCTCCCGGGGGCATGCAGGGGACGTTTTTCCGCCGATTCCCGCAGAAAATTATACTTAGTGGGTCCTTCCTGTGATTTGTGATGTTGAACTGTTTACCTTCTTGTTTTGTATTGCGGTTATATTGACACAATCATTTGGTATTTTGTTGAGGCTGAGAAAATTTCTTTGTATGTAACCAAACCTGCATTTTTAATATAAATGCAAGTTCGGTGGGAATGCGAAGAAATTTTTTGACGGAAGTTTTTGTGTACCGTAATATTATGTATGTAGAAGATAGTTACAGTAGGTAATATTGGTTTAAATAGGCAAACTTGGCCTTAATACATAAACAACTAACGCAAATTTCACCAAACGTTTACATAAACGAAGCTAGCTCTAAGTCAAAGATTCGAAATCTCCTGAACTCCAAAGATACCTAAATATTTAATTCGCTTCCAAACTTAGCTTCAACTACTAACATAATATGTATGAGCTTAGATTCACAGTTCTGGTATCTATTAGCACACACAGTAATCTTTGATAACTTTGTCAAACAAAGGATAATGTTTCTATTCATTGGAAGTGTCAAAACGAACACTAGTAACTATACAATAATGTCACAGCAAAATGTACAAAAAAAGAAGTTGAACGAAAAAACATCTGTGCACTTCGTCTTGCTCCATTTGGGAAAACAGGAAAAATCGAGGTACGTATTGAATCCATGGAGAGAGGGCCGATGTTTATTACTTTTTGTAGAATCAGTCTGTCAAATAATTTTACATAAATACACTCAGTCTCTTTTCCTATAGGGGTAGGCAGAAACTACAGAATGCCATTTCATACGATTCTTGCATACTTATTTTGCTGACAAGATGTTTGCATGTGTATGTATACATCTTGTCATTAACACGCTTCGGTTGCGCAAATCATTTTAAATAAATTAAAAATTTCTAAACCCCGAAAATTGCATTATATCGTGAACGATTTTCGTCAAACATAGTATAAGAACTCTCCCGACTAATTCACCTTTCAAACAAAAAATAATAATATAAATCGGTTGAAAAACTAAATTAGATATTCGTTCGTATTTCCTTTATCTCGGCATCGTTGAATCTGTAATGTCTACTACAATAGTAACTTGCGCATTATAATGCTAAGCCAATACAATTCCTCACTTGACACTATGTCTACATGGCATTGTATTTGACCCCGACACGACACGCCGAGCTACAATGGCGCCGTATCCATTACCACACAATCCTTGATCATTCACTGTGCTGGATTTCTCATCCGACATTTTGCACAAAATCGCACGAGCGACGCTGCAGTGTCGTCCAATGAATGTCCAGCTTTAACTAGGGATGTTAACGCTACGGCCGAGTGAGCAGCGCTGCGCCTTCAAAATTGAGCTAAGCAATTATTTGACTCGCTCCGGTCATTTTATACCGAAGCAAAAAGTATAAATTAGGGTTTATTTATTTTTCGAGCTCAAAGGTTCTGTGCATTGTTTGTTCTGCATGCAGTACAAAGACTATTTGCTTCAACGGCAAGATTCCACTGTTTATTAGTGGTTTATTCAATTGAGTGAGTTATATTAGCATTGAAATCTGGGGAAACATACTAAATTAATTTTGATGCGCACTATAGGTACTTTGAACAATTATTTATATTCTAGTAGATACTTAAAAAAATTAAGAAAGAACTCGTGTGTCTAATAGGCATACTTATTAACACGCAATGTGTACACACATACACACCACGTGTGATTAAAAAAAACTCAATTTATGTTGTTGAAAATCACTCCAAACAACAATCATACCTAATTAATTCGTAAGCAGTAAACCAACAAAGCATTTGGCCGCAGCACATCACTCTCAACTTGATACTTTGGTGGCCCTCATTACAGTATATCATTAGCGGTGACATAATGAGCGCACTCGCTGTGGAGGATCATAATGTGTCTACATGGGATACTTTGTGTCTGTTATGGCTGAAGTCAGTGGTGCTTAAGCTTATTTTCGTGGCCTGGAAATATTATATTTCAACTGCCCCTTTGTTTTAACTGTATATTACTGAAATATGTTCGTAAGCCGCTTGTATTTTCATGAATAACTAAGCAGATATACAATTTTATTTTATTCAAAATAAGACTACTGAAATGGCGCACTGCAATGGACATGGACTGATATCGGCCGATGATTATCTTTTTGTATTTTTTAGGCATTTTCCATGCAAAGATTATTTAGTTATTTTAGTGAAGGAAAAATACGACCCCGGGCAGTATTCGAACCTGTGTCTTCTGGTTAAGTACACCAGACGCTATGACCGCTAAGCCACCGCGTGTCCCACCCGCCATGTCGAAATTCCAACAGATGCCACTTAAATAATGATGCTGATGATGAAGACTTTGCCGCCAACCCGTTACAGTTACTTGAAACTATCAAGTCTATAATTAGGTAGGTATATCATACACACTAGATAATATTCGAAAACAATATTTTCATATACTTTCTTTTACGTAATTTCAAAGTTACAAGAAGTAATTAGGATTAAGTTGATCAACCATATTACGACAGTAATATAATTTAAGCTGTAATTGGTATAACAATTATAATGTTCGAGACTAAACCCGGTAGGCCGCGAGGGAAGCCCTTAATGCCGCAGGTTGAGCACCGCTGTCCTAAGCGAGGACCTAAGGGTCTAGATTAGTTAGGCGTTATTTAGGGCCATTTATCTAAATGTTGTCCCAGTTATAAATGCCGTGTAGTTGGTATCGCTACTAAAGCGTACAACAGTTTACTCATTTGAGCTCTGTATTGTTGGGGTTATATTTTGCCCGGATGTGGACAGTAAATATATTTTAATCTATAAAAATAAAAAAATATAAATAAATGTGTTGCTTAGCGCAATACTCGAGACCGGCTGGATCAATAAGTTTTTTTTAAATACTTTAAAGTCCAAGAAAGGTTCTTAGGATGAGAATAATTGAAAAAAAAATGAAATGATGTTGGTTTAGCTAATAACCTTATAAATATTTGCCCAAATTCGAATGCTAAGTAGGAGTTGAATTTGTGCCCGGTAAATGGAAATAGGAACGCCCCTTTTTATTATAAGTGACCTAAACCATCGACTAATTGTGTTGACTTCGGTATCTGCCTCTGCCTTATATCTAGGAAAATACAGGCGCGAGTGTAGGTACTTAGTTTAAAACATCTAGTAAATTATTACCAATAATAACTTTTAATACTGACCAAGTAGAACGCTTAAGTAATCAATTGCGTGATAATATTTTATGCTCAAAACGCCTTGAAAAATAATTATCTCACATTTGTTAGTTGAAATAGCATGGTGTATAAATGACATCGCTTTATATAACATTTAAAAACTTTTATTTAATGTTTTGGTAGATTTTCTACTTTATAGATTTATATCTAAGGCAGTGATAAATTGTATCAAAATTACTACAATGAGTAAATTACAACACATTTCAGATGAATTCATCTTACTTAGCCTGTAAATTTTACCAGACTGCAATTATTTAAAAAAAGGGTTTGTTACTAAAAAAAACTTATCAATCACTTCTGAAAAGGACCAAAAAGGTTTTCATCAATTAAAACCATTTTACAAAAATACTTTAAACAAAATCTCGTACTAAAATTCAACGCAATCATATACTAGAGGGGAGTGTATAATTACACGGCGAGCGTCGTCATTCACACGTCGTCGCACAGGATTCGAACCCGGACCGTCTGAGGGCGCAATTTGCCGTGCCCGGTAATTGCCGAGCTTTGTACGAGTCGCGACCACTCGGAACACGTGATGTTAGTTAACCTCCGTCGGATTTATGAACGCCTGGTATTTTAGTTCAAATTACTAATACTGCGTTGAGCACATTTTAGTGCCTGTGTGCTCCGTGTTCCTGTTGTACTCAGGCACCAATTAGTATCAACTACACTACGTTTACGTTCACTGCCTCAAAGGTTTAGCGGTCGTATGCGCGACTTTTAAGTATGAAAGTCTTAGGTTCAAGGTTTTCCTATTTTAGCACTATCGGTACCGTCTAAACTTAGTTAGGAATGATACACCATTTGAGATAATAGAAAACATATTTTATTGTGAATTAAGCCTACTTAAGTACCAAAAATGACATTAGTAGACACAACAGTTAGCACCTATACAAAATTAATATTAACCAATAGCGAAGAGGCACACTTGATTGTGGTCGCCGTAAATGTTTCGCACCGAGGTTATAAATATAGGTGACATGCTGCGTAGTGCCAGTAGGATGCGATGCGGCGCGCGCGCAACACGCCCACGCTGCCACACTATTATAAAAGGCTCAGTTAACAGCTTAATCTGAACACCTGTTACATAACACCTAACACATAACGGCGAATTATTTGTGTACATAGAAATGAAATTATTCGAAAATAGCTATAATATCAATAATTTATAATTAATTGTGTACATAGAAATGAAATAATTCGAAAATTGCTATGAAATCAATGATTTATAATTTATGCAAGGTGTTTGGGACACAAAATTGCGTCAAAACCATATTGTTTAACTGCAAAATGCTACACACCGAGTTCCTTATAGCCCTTAGCTAAAATTGCCACGTTGAAAATTCCGCCACAGCAACCAGACACAGCAGAGAATATCGTGGCCCTGAGGTGGGCTCTGATATCGTATTCTCGGATGACGGGACAAAGTGCAGAGAGTGACACGAGAGCCACTCTGATATGCTCTAGATGCAACCGGATTTAAGTGGAACGTTTACATTATTTTGGACATTCATACTTTGCAATATTTTTGTAGGCACCATGTACTATTTGAGCGCCAACTAAGTATATGCAGATAATTGAATGTACAATTGTACAGAAAGTGTCGCAGTGATCAATGTGTAATTGTGTAGGTACCTATAAAATTCACAATATATAGCCATTTTAAAATTGAAAGGAGATGAGAGCATGTAATAAGAGGAGTTTCTACACGATCATAATCGGCCTTTAATGTTCCCACAGCTGGGACTGGCTGTAATACACCACTGGGCGGGCCCAGTTCCAGTAGGACGTTCGTAAATCCGACAGTACGCAATGTTTTGGATATAATTAATTAAAACAGAGATGCATACTGTTGATTTTAAAACAGTAGCAAAAATAAAAATGGCTCTCAGTAAACGCCAATAAGTATTTTTGCAACTCCATGTCAAAATGTTCATTGGTCTATCCGACCTTTTGCTTTCAGCTTTGCACAAAGCGAAACGATACACAGTTAATCAAAGAGATTGCAACGAGCGCAACCGTATGACGTTCTTTTCAATTTTAAATATTGAAAATGAAGATAATAATTATAATGAACACTCTTGCGACACTCATTATCGGAATTGAACGTACAATTTATATATATAAGACCCTTTTTTATTCTGTTAGAAAGGTTTTTTCAAAATATGTTCAAAATATTTTACACTGATATTTATTCCCTAATAAAATGATGCGTAATAAAAAAATAAGGAATGAAATACTTTTTATGACGTGCATAAAGTACGACGAAATTAACTGAAATAATAACACAAGCATTTTGAAATATATTGAAATAAAATTACGTCTTGTTTGTGGTTTTATGAAGATAGGTTCCGTAACATTATTTTAACTGTCTGTTAAGAGAAAAAACATTAATTATTAAAACAATTATTATCTAATTCTGAAAAGTTCTACACATGGCATACCTGAAAGAATAATTTCGTTATTTTACAAAAACAAAATAAAATTCCACGTATAAAGATTGCCAACATATAAGAAAACAACCACAAAATCATACTCATAATAGCAGATCGCTTATTAATTCCGCCGTGGCATCACCAGGCAGGTCGTTAGAGCCCAGTGTAATGTTAACCAAGCGTCGTGCCCGTCCCGCATCCGCCGCGCCGCGTGTAAAACTTGACATAAGGGACACTTTGTCATCTGCGTCGTTAGCTGCCTTTTAATATCACGAACTCTTAGCTCTTTATGTGTAAATACACTCTGCGTCAAAGTAACTGTGTATTGTATGCTACAAAATGTGACACGATATATTTTTATAACCATATTTTTTAAGTGATGGCACGGTTAGACGACCTCCAAATGTTCGCGCGTCGTAAGACATCATCAAACGGGGTCACGTCAGCCGTACTAATTAATTTACGACGATAGCGAGTTATACGCGCATTAACGCGGAGTAACGTGACGTCTCCGTCACGTCACTGTGTCGTCGCCTCGTCGTATCACTCACAAAAGACGTTCTTAATATTTTTCTCGCACGAGTGTTTTCTCGAGGGAGTCGCGATTGTAAGAAAATATGACATCACAGGAATGAAGTTGAATAGGTTTGTTGATGACAATTGTTGTCTTGTTGATATCTGTATAAATAAAAATGGAAACTCAAGAATCCCTGTACCGATTTGACCTATTTCATAAAATAAATGTTTGTAACAGTCCGAATAAGGTTACTTAATTGGAAAAGAAAAGTTGCCTGGATATTGAAAAAAATAAAAACAAACGTTTTTTTAAGTGATTTTTTTGGCAAGACTACATATATCGCACATACCTACACATATCCCACCATGGGCTAGTTACTTATAATCCACGAAAATGTTTTAAGATGTTATAATAAGGGAGGTTTCTTATTAGGCCACCTCAGTTGGAATAAAATTTAAGACGTGTTAACTTTGATCGCATTTAAAACAGAAAAAATGTTATCAACATAATATTATCAAGGCGTAGTAGGCTACAGAATGTACAGCCTAACCTAACCCCTCTCACCCTGAAAGAAAGCCCATACCCTGCAGTGGGAGAGTAAATGTGTTGACGATGATGCTGATTTAAAGTAAAAACTAATTGCATTATTGACTAACTAGCCAAAAAGCCGACAGCGGGATAAAGTTTCGATGACATGACGGCTTCACACGAAGCGATGCGTCGCTAAAAACCAGCGCGATTCTACGACCGTTGATATGCCAGGCATTTTGACATGACAGGATTCACGGGTAAACGTGTTTAAAAGTCTTTTTCAAACAAAAAATCAGCTTTAACTGGGCGTATATACTGCGTATAAAAGTTCCACAGTTTTTGTGAAAACACTCTATTTTTACTTAGTTGAGATACGTACGACAAAGTTTTAAAAAAATGTTTGATGGATTGAGTTTTATCTAAATATTCTAGCTTGGTCTTGGGTGCGTTTGACCTTTATAATATTAAAATCTTTAGTGTTTAATATTTTATTAAACACAGACTCATCCATCATGTGTTGTGTTAGTAAACACAATATTGTTACGTGAACTGAATAAATATTATAAAAGTCTTTATATCTTTGTATGAAAATACTGTATGAAACATACATAATAACCTTACTCATTCCTTTCAAGTGAACGAATTTAACAGTCACACTTCACAACCTACCAGTGTAACACTCATTTAATATTGTACCTTGTGCATACCTTTTAATAAAGTGCACGATAAATGTCTAATCTGTGTGGTTATATTTACCAGAGACCACCACATAAATTAAATGGTCCTTCGAGCCGGATATGAACAAGTGACCTATGGATATTCAGTCCACTTTATATCTCTAATTTGTGTGGTATTTTGTATTTACTAGTGACCGCCACAAATACTTTGCTTAGTCTTTGTGTTGCATAAACTAAAGTTCACCAAGTTTCGAATATAGAACGAAGATTTTGCTACCAAATAAGTTCATCCCACCTATTTGTGGTTCGCAAATATAGTGTAGGAGAAAACGTATAACTGTCAAGTAAATCGGGCGGCCCGACCGTGTGAAACACCTTAGCGTAATTTAGAGACGTCAGCGGCCGGTGTGGAGGGGCCTTATTGATGTGCATTGCAGACTTGTGTGTAATGAAGTTGCAAGTGGACTGCTCATATATTTATGCACTACACTAGCAGTAGTGCAGTAGGGAATATCATCTATAGGTACGCTGTTTTTATATAATAATTACTTTGTCTGGATCATCTTCATAATTGAGTGTCATCTTTATGTTAAAGTTTGGAGGTCAGTAGGCAAAATTGAAAGCAGCTGGTAGCTTCATACAGTGTACCCATTGACGCCATCCAATCATTTACGAGGTGGCCTTCGAGAATCAGTCTTGGAAATATAGACCCTTTTGCGGATTTTCGAAAAATGCCACCTTCCGTTGCATTATGGTTGTCAGTTGTTCATGTTTGCGATGAGCCTTTTTGAATACCTTGAAGTTTGAGGTAAACCTAGTCCAAGGTATTTTGAGCTTGTCTAGATCAACATTACCTTAAAATCACGAGCTTTGCGTGAAAATCACACAAATCAGGCTACATTCAGTTAACATTGCACGTCCAGTGTAATGTAAGCGGCGGTAGCCTAAGGGCGTTGGACTTGCGATCATGTGGTTGCTGGTTCGAAAGCCACCCATTGTACTATCGACGTGAACCCACTCGTAACACAAGCACTTTAGCTTAACACGAGGACTTAACAAGATTACTAGCAATGTGTAACCCACATCTAGCAATGTGGGTTGGAAGCTTTTCAAAAAATTTTTGCATTAGACGTTACATACTGTTGAAATTAAAATATGAAAAACCTGGGCACTGCATCAGCTATATTGTATGTTGCTGAAACTACAGGAGAAGGTTAGCATTGTACAGGGTCGACATGAAATTTTCTTCAGTTCATTATGTGCCGTGTAAAGGCTTCTGTGTAGTATAATAGTAGCTCAATTTTACAGTAAACTCTATGCGCTACAACTGCGATAGATTATTCTTGAAAGTATATCAAAGTAGCAAACTGCCTCATTAGTCTAGTGGTCCTAAGCGCAACTGCTATGCTAGAGGTCCTGAGTCCGATCCCCGGATCGAGCAAAGTGTTATTGGGTGTTTCTATGAAATTCCCAGTAGCAGCTCGGAGTCTGGATTTGCCCGGTTAATGGCAATAGGCTCGCCCCCTATTACATGGGACCTAAACATACCGGCGAAATGTGGACATCTCTGCCTAACCCTTCGGGGAATACAGTTATGTTATATCAAAGTACACAGTACAAATGACACCCTTGTGTGAGAACTTCTGCAGTAACCACCTATGGTCTTGACTATGAAGGTAATCTGGTCGTGATTTGGACACCTGGATGTAAAATGATGAAGGTAAATAAATGTAAAGATATTGTGCCATCACGGAACCTTATTCTCTTTCAAACTCTATTAAAACACTTCCATAATACAAAGTACCAATTCATTAAACGCACAAAGTACCAATAAGTCATAACCAGACCATATCTCCATCAATCCTGCGCAAAAATAAACAGATTACTCGCCCAAAGACGTGTCAATAACAAAGTAGAAGCTACCATGATTGACACAAGGAAAGAAAGTACAATAAATATCGTTTTCTCGTAATTAAGATTGATACCACCGAGGTAGGCAGCCGATGGGCGCGGTATTCTTTTAGCAGTCTATCAACTTAAGTGGTTTGTTGTGTCAATGGCGTTTTGTATTTTGATTTTGTAACCTATATAAATATAAGTACAGAGAGACTTCATCTGATAATAAATATTGAATGTCTGAAAATGTACTTACACACAACGACTTTAAGAACAGGTCTTTGTACATTGTATATAGAAAATAGATTTCTCTTTGACAGCTACAGGGTTAAGTTAGTTAAAAACTTAGTAGTGTAAACGTTCCTTTATTTGTTCATAGTTAGTTCATACAAAAATATAAGAATTTCTGTTGTCCAGCAACGGTTACGATAAAACCCAGATAAAGGTATTTTTTTTTATATTAGAGCTTTTTCTTTTAAAATATGAAGATTCAATATTTTTTAACTCTTCAAAGGGTCCATTGTCTAATTCAATGACTTCAAAACTACAGTTCACGTTCGATTTCAGCGTTGAAAAAAATCGTGAAAATCCTACATGCAGAAATACCTAAATCCAGCTTCTGTCTACAAATTCTATGCACGATTACACAAGCCGATACAATAAAACCCGATTAGGGTAACATTCCTTTAAAACGAAAATGGAAACATCCATTTTAAAACATCAACAGAATGTATCAATGCCAAAAGCTGAACGTTCACCCGGACCTGGTTTAATACCGATACTTGTGTGGAGGCTTTTATCCCGGTATTTTTATGATGACGACACATTTCCCTAATGCATTTTATGCGAACAGGTATTGTCAATTACGTCACATAAAATCGAGTTTCAGATTCGTTGCTCGCGTACCAAAATGTATGTTTTTTGTTGATATTATTATTGGCTTCCCTGACATTTGGAAAAACATTTATATCCGTTTTATTATTAATAATAATATGAGGTTATAAAAGCTTTGGAAGATGAATATATTGTACACAGTTCATTGTTACGTTTCGTAATGTATGAGAAAGCAATATGATAGTACTGAAAAGAAAAACTTCTCAACTATTTTATCAAGTCATACTTTCTTGAGATCCTACGATTAGGTACCTATTAGGAAAATGATTTTTCGTTGGCTTATACTATCGGCCTTCTACACGGTAGTAAGTTCTTATCTCGGGCATGTGTCCGTTTTTCAAGTTTTTATCATTGTAAACATTGGCCCACCTGAAAGTCACTAAACCAACTCCGAACCCAAGTGGGGAGGTGTAACTCCAATTTAGTGAAATGGGGTTATCTCGACAAAACGGCTTCAGGGTGCGGATGTGGAGCTGTGTCGCAAACTATGACTCACCTCCTATCCTGTCCTCTATGCCCTGAAACCTGTAGTATAGACGACCTCTGCGCTGCCACTGACAATGCTTTAGAGGTGGCTAAGTTTTGGGCAAAGAGCATATAACCAAACTAAAATATTTTTTTTTTTAAATACGACACGAAGAAGAAGAATCATTGTAGACAAATATAATCCATAGATATACATTTTTGACAGAGCTTCTGGGTTCGAATTCTAGGTTGAAAAGAGTTTTTGGATTTCTCTCTCAAATCAAATTCACAGTATCAACTGAGAGTTTGGATTTGCACCCGGTTAATAGTAATCCTCCTAATACATCGGGCCTAAACATACGGCGACGTATGGCTGTACATTTGTACGTTTCTGCATAGTCCTTCGGAGTAGGGTAGGACGGGGCTAAAAGGTCCAATTTACACATATCCTCCTGTAACTTTTTAACTGTTGGTTTCTAAAGGAAACTCTCATCTGTTTTGAGTAGCGTAATTCTTCATGTTTAAGTAGTAATAGTTGAATTTGGCCAATATTATATCTAAATGCCAGATAATCGTGATTTAAAACATTTTGTCCAATGGTCCTTTTTACCCCACCAGCGGGGTAAAAAGGACCATTGGACTGGGAAGTAATGTGTGACCCACTTTGCTAGTAAGCTTTAAAAAAACGGGTTCTGATTAAGTACTTCAAGGTATGTAAAATGTCCGGCGCGGAGGAATACAAGCCTGATTTCTCCTAATTTAAGTCGAAGCTGATGATATTCAACAGCAGAAAACTAAGGGTCAGAATTGCCCTCTTTATTTACACCAAGATTCAAGCTTTCACTCTAAGGGATATACTCGTATAATAGTTAGGTACCCTTCATTCGTCAAAATATCTGGTTCGGGTTGATGTGTCTCATTTGTTTTTTTGGGGTAACGATGTTTTCTCTGTACATGTAGTAATGAAAAACAGAAGTCGTATTCAACGAAATGTATATGTGTAAATGACGGACATTATTATATTTTGATTGTGGATTTTATTATTCAGTCATAATATAAAAAAAAACTGTTTGTTCGTTTAATACTTTCTTTAACGTGTTAATGCTCATACTAGAAAGATTCGTTTTAATATAAGAATATTTTTAATTTGAGTTAGAAAGAAACACACTTCAACTTCGAAAGCTCTGGGATTAAAACTTTTGATCTCCGAAAAGAGTTCAGGCGGTTTTGACGCGCTTACATCATAACGGTGTTATAACTTAACAGAGGTAAGTTGGTACAGTTTGTTCGAAATAACTGAGCCTGTCTGAAGTTAGCCATTCCAAACTGGCGCACAGGTAAAATTGCTTAATTAAATAAATAAATAATTAAGCATTTTTATACGTAAAAATCGCACAATTGTCTTTACACCGACTCTTTCCATTAAAATTACCACTGCTAAACCAACTGCTGACAACTTCAGAGAAACACAGTTATTGCAAACAATCTATACTGTATATTTATATATATGAGGAGAAAGGCAGGCAATATTAGAAGATAAAACAACAGTTATGTGGTTAATTTATGGATAGGAAATGTTTACTAACTAGTTATTCATCTACATCTATACTAATATCATAGAGGAAAGAATTTTTTGTTTTTGTTTATTTGTGATCGATAAACTCAGAAAATACGGAACCAATTATAATAACTCTTTCACTATTAGAAAGCTAAATTATTCCCAATTGACACATGTTATTTTGTATCCTGCAAGTTAACCTCAGAAAAATTGTATAAGTTATTTATTCAAGATCGTATTTTAGACAACCTCCAGAACGCCCACCCTACACCGTATCCTTAGTGCTTTTAGTGAAGCGAGGCTACACATCAAGCTATAAAACCAGTTTACGCTGGCCTCTTATTGTATAGCAAGCCTATACAATGCGAGATCAGCTTAAACTGGATTTGTATAGGTTGACCTGTAGCTTGTGTACAATATGTAGGTGCTTTTATATAAAAGTTAGTTTCATTATGAATAGCAACTTTTTCAGCAACAATAACAGTAGCAACTTGTCTATTCGAGCTCCGCGAGTCCCCAGCGAGGTCCCCGTCACATCACAACTTGTCTCTAAATAACGGATCAATGACGTCACAGCCGGGTCCGGACTCCGGCTATAAATAAACCACGTCCGACTTCGTCCACTGAATCTTTAGAAGACGAATAAAGTCGGAATGGACTTAGAAACTTGTTTCCGATTATTTTTGTTGTAAATTGAAGAGTATTTGTGTGATCTAGTATATGATCATAATTATTAATATTCTAATGTAAACTATTCTATTAAAAATAAATAAATATTTAATTTGAATATAATCAAATCAGTGTTCTTCCTCCTCTCTCCTACTAAACTGTGCTGTGCTCGACAGGGTCGATAATTGATTCTACTTTTATATTACATTATGGAATGCAATAAAGAATTGAGTATTGAGATCTGGTTGGCTTGTGAGCGTATATGAAGTCCAAACGGCTCAAAATGTCGGCTCAAAATGTATACCTACTGTATACATTGTACGATTACAGATGTAATGGTCTAGATCTAGAGCACATTCCAAGAAATATCCAGACACGCAGAGGGTGGGTTAAGTCGTCGACCGGGGCCTATCGAGGTTATGCTATCAAAATGATTTGAATGCTTCAACTTTCAGGTAAGTGAAAGCCACAAAAAGGAAGGTGTGAAAAGATATGGGACAGACCCGTGTCCAGCAGTGAGAAAGCTTAGTTTTAATAGACCAGGATATTTATATGCTTATACCCTATTTCATCACAAAGTTGTTAGTGTTGTTATGATCTAATTTCTATGCAATAAACCCCTTGAATTCAAGGTACTCACCATAAATAGCAAGAAATGTAAACGTATGTAACGAATAAGTTTGTTATTAAAGAAGTGCATATCCAACTTTGAACCGTTTCGCATTTCAATATAGGTTCAATTATCGTTGCAGTTAAATAATTTACGAGTCGTTTACCATGTTTTTCTCAAATCAGAATTTTAATCACTTTTCAAGAGCACTTTATCGACGGCACTACGGAATAAAAGAATATTATTATTATAATTAATTTCGCTATAAAATAAAACGAGACGAATTTTAAGATGCAGTTTTTGTTGCTAAAGTTTTTTTTATATTAAAACGTCCGAGTTGATGGAATAAATTTACATGAAAAAGCCCCACGTAATACTCGACGCGGGATATAATTTTAAAAGAGAGAATAATTCTAGGGAATAATGACTATTAATAATACTGACAAGTTTTATCAAGATTAAGAAAATGAAAAAGCGTCCATTTTTCATTTATCTACCTGATGTACGGCCAAGAAGTGATGACCTCTATTGAAGCGAGCTAGGTTGGCAAATTTCATGAAGAGGTCTCAGAGCTAAAGCTAATAAAAATAGACCGTAATAACAATAAACCACAAAGGGTTAGTCACCTATATACTGTTCATAGGAATTCTAACAAAACTAACTGAATCGATTGTCTTCAAAGAGTTTCCTATAATAAATTAAGAGTACAAATATTACTACAATAGCTATTGTGCTATACAAAGCTTCAGTATCAAATCACAGAACCGACACAATGCCTGAGCTCGGTGTGCTCCGAAGCAATACAAAAAACCGAATCAACCTACATATTGGAGTACTACGAGAAATGCTACGTGCTACGAGATTTGTTACGCTACGGAACCTGTAGCACTGTGTGCTACGCGTTCTACGTAATGGTTACGACCGGCGTAGTAGTCCGCTACGATGCTTGTTCCAAATCGTATTAAATACTATTATAATTCAAGTGACTTATCGAATGAGTTTACTGAGTGTGCGCGTAATGTATGTACTTTACGGAATATTACATTGTATACCCAAAATGACGGGTTAACCCGGAAAACAGGCATTGTTCAACGGACGCTCTGGACCGAGTCCGGGCCGTATGACCGCATTAGCAATGTAAATGAGAACAAGACGTATCCATACATTTACATAGTTTGAACAAAAGTCGAAACCTACTGACCGTATGAGAGTTATAGGGAATAATGATGAACATTGGTGGTCAAAAGTAATTAAAAATAATTTTAATTTGTTATTAGTAGAAACCGCTTATTAGTAAAACAATATTATAATTAAGAACTTACTATCACGCCAGTATTCTCCATAGAGTAGGGGAGAGGGTCCCATGTTATAGGGCCTATTGCCAATTACTGGGCTTATATCGTAACAATCATATCCTAGCTGCTACATAAAAACCCAATAACTCTTGCTCGAACTGGGAATCGAACCTAAGACCTCTAGCAAAGCAGGAGCACTATAGGCCGACCTTTTAACTCGCGTATCGCCTGTGCGGTAAGAAGGGAGCGGGGGCGGGTAACGCTACACATGGAGTCAATAATCCAAAGATTTATCTCGAGATAGACATTGTTGGTAAAGAATAAAATAATAAGTATCTTTTTTAAGTATTTATTTTTACTCCTTTACTCCCTTCTTACCGCGCAGGCGATACGCGAGTTAAACGATCGGCCTATAGACTAATGAAGCAGTTCATACATAAGACGAAATAAAAGAAAAAAACTGTTGATGATATTATATTTTGAAGCAATTATGTTACAATCATAACAGTCGTTCTTACAACGCTGTGGTGCATGAGATGTGGGTCAATAATATATTTTTCTGCTAGTAAAGGTATAATAATATTCGGCGAAGTATCTCGTTTAGTTTATGTGCGGTATAAATAACACAATGCCCCCGGGGTCGTGGGGGTCGTGGCCGCGGCGGTGCGCCCACGCTGGAATGGTTATTGGTGATCATTTTGTGTTCATTTACAACACTGCATGTATCAGATTTAAACCTGCAAAATATCAGGTTTAAAACACACATTATTCTTACGTAAGATTACTATCTATGTATATAGAACCTATTTCCCTGTATCATGCTGTCTGAACGACTTTACCGATTTTATTCACTTTTTTTTTGCTTTGTAGAAGGCTCTTACGGACTTTTTTGACGTTTGTACCGGTCACTGTCAACCTAAACCAATGATTTTGCATCGTGTCTATAAAAGAAAGCTAACTATACTTTATATAAAAAAACTTATATCAAAGAGTACACTTGCCTTAAAGAAATAATATGTCTAAAACAGTTTCGGAAATTGTGGTGGTGGCTTTAATTTGAGTGGATCTTAACCAATGAATTCCGAAACTGTTTGAGAGATATTTTTATTATTTTTGAAGGCAGTTTTACTTTTTAGTATAAGTTATTTTATTTACCTCAGTACGCCGTAAAACCTTCACGAACAGTTAAATGTAATGATACTGCAAAACCAAAAAAAACCTATTCTTTTTAACCCTCAAACTGCAACGGCCTTTTGTTTTATCAGTTCAGGCCACGCGGGTTGTCGCGGTCCAATTTGCGTGTGTAATTGGCGAGGAGGCTTTGATGGCGAATCACTTCTCGCCATAATTAAACGATGTACTGCGTTGTGCGCGGGTTGCGGGGGGACGGGTAAGGCCGGACGCATTGGATTCGGATTTCGATTCAAATTGTAGTGTTAATTAATGGAGTTCTTACGTTTGGGATGTTTTTGGGGAGTTTTAGATTATTTTTGTAATTTCCAAACTAGAAATGTCGTTATAATATCCAAGTATAGTATTTATTTGGCAACGTTATTGTGACTCACAGTCGTCGTTGTTAATTTAATAAATTAACAACTTTAGTCAATGATTTTCCGAAGTTTCGGAAGAAGACGTTCTGCGAAACAAACTTCTTACAGGACGACGCAATTTTGTTAACAATACAACCATCAGAGTTGCCTGTCATCTGAATTTTGTTTATAAAATACTTATACCAAAGGTTGATATGTACCCTCGATGTAAACCGCGTGGGAATTGGGGCGTAATGAACAAATTGTTGGAGCAAATTGACTGAACTGGGTCAGCATGGTGCTCATCGCACACTATTTGGCACTACCGCGATCATTTGACTTAGTGCCTATGTAGCTCGTGGGCTTAATGGGGGACCTCGTTAATCCTTGGTGTGGGAGTAACAGTACATACATAGGGAAACAAATAATTGTATATCCTAAGATATTATTGTTTCAAAAAGTATGTTATTTGGTGTATCTAGATTAAGCGAGTATATTTTATTATAGCATGTTAAGAAATGGGTTTGTGCGAAGGCATATTTTTTCTACCCGGCATAAATCCACCCCTAGACAAGATTACAAGTCGTTAATCGGCTCAGTCCGATGAGATAAGTAATCGATAAAACAAAATACAAAATAATGTTGGACTATTAATCTAAAAAATTATGATGCAGCAGAAATTGATCGGAGCACTGCACTGGGGTCGCGGCTCGGGGCGGGGTCACACCGCGACAATTCCTTCAAACGACAGAAAACCCCGATAAGTGGATAAAAATTCGCGAACAGAATAAATATCACCGAATACTTTTTGCTCCGTCCTCGATCGTTATTTATTATTTATGGAAATAGACCTGGAAACTCCATCGGGGGAAGGTCGTCATATTTTTCTTAAAAAAAAGTAATGTCCCCCGGTGCGGCGCGCGTTTGTCATGCAAATTTATGCGATCCGTTTTAGCGTTCGTTTTTAAACTGATAGCGATTTCTAGACGGAATATTCAATCGGATTGTGAATAAAAAAATGACTTTTGTACATTAACGGTCGGGGTTATATTTGGACGTCACGAAGGATGTAAAGGGGTCGTAAATTAAAGTATGGATGGGGTTGCGTAACAAGCGAACGATTGAGTTAGCGTCATCGCCGCTGCGCTGTTTGTCTCTAGTGTGTTGTCGGCGAGCCATGTACATCATTTAGTAAGGCACGACGTCGGGTGGTGACACACAACATAAGTGCACTTGTAGGTGTTGTGTTGATACGTTATGGTAAGGTCGAGTTACATCTTTTTTGTTTAATCCAACAAGTAAATGCAAAAACACAATAAAAATTATGAGTAATAAAATAGGTATTTAAAACGTAGTCAAGCACGTCGCGCCGCATGCTCTCCACATCTAACTAATGTACGTAATCTACATTTGCATAAACCAATTATAATGTAAGCCAAGCATCACGACCATGTAAGGACTAAGTTCCACTCCGGACGCCAAAAACCAGGAATTTGGCAAATTTACAGAAATTCCACATCCAACTTGTAACTTTGTCCTTTGATTCAAAGTTTTGAAGTTTTCGTGAATTTAATCAAAGTAACTTTATCTATTTCAGCATGAATGGTTTGTTTCGAGTTGGTGTCCCGTAAACATAACTTGATTATAATTAAGTTCAGTTTGAGGTGAACAAATACTCGCACGTCGTGAGCTCAAGGCTGTCACAGAGGCTTGTTAATGGAGTTTCCTAGTAATATTGCTTCAACACATTAGGTACGTGTTTTCAACAAGAGAATTAGAAAGGTGGAAAAACCCGCTTCTACAGAAATACGCTTCGAAGAAATATGTCGACTGAAAACAAGAATTGCGTATACCTGGCTACGTACTCCCTGTATATAAGACGAAGAAAAACAAACAGGATATATTTTTGTAACGAAACGAAATAGATGTTTATACAAAACACTATTAAATAGAAAAAAAAAACAAAAGAGACTGTGCGACAGGTGGTCGTTATCAGCTTGGTATAAAAAAGGGATATCGATGTCTTATTACCATACATATAGATGCTGGTTGGTTGATTTGATACAAATCTATTTTGATTCCACGGTACATATAGGTAATCAAATTTATCATTTTTGCAAACACATATATTAATCAATCAAATATTATATTGGTTTCTTGTGAGCATCAAATCAACAACTTTACGTAAAATCCGATTACCCGATTAGTCGCTGAACGAGCTGCATTCTTGTTTTCCCGTTCCTACAAAATATTTGAAGCCAACATAGCTTTATCTAACCAACACAACATAATGTTAGCGCCAACAATGAATATAGCCGCACATTTCTGAACGCAACATATCACCCAACTGTACAATGGTTTAGTGCCCTGAGCTCTTAATTTAGAACGAATTCTTCAAAGCCTGTCACCTAGTAACGTTAACAGCCGCATGACTGGCTACAAGGGAGTCAAGTTCTGGACGTGGGTCAACCCCTCCCTCCCACGTCCCCCACGACCCTTCCTAATGCGAGAATGAATTATGACCCACATAATAGCATTCGTTATTAAATCATTGTCGACTGTTTGCGTTACACACAGTTTTTCGACTTGAATAAATGATTCGAGTTGTGTGATACGTGCGTGCGTCAAATTAAATTTATTATAACAGTTTGTTATTATAATTTTTGGGTAATGTGGAATAAGCTCTGAAATTATTTTTTTTCGTCGCCGGGGTAAAGCGAAATGTTATAAGCTGACTGCCAAACATCATAAAGAAAAAAAAAACACTGATATAATGGGGTACCGTATTTTCAAGAAGTCTTCTTTTTCCACTCCAAGAAAAAATGGTGGAGTCCTGACAAACAAATTTTAGTAGCCTAGTAATTAAATGTACATACGTACATATTTAAAAAAAGAAATTATTAAAATATTATGTTTTTATCATGACTAAATGCTACAAAAGAGCAAATAACTATGAAATCAATAACTCAGGGACAAAACCAGTGTGTCATATATTTCATCACACTAATGGTTACAATCTATAAGCACTAAACTGAATGAAATATTCTCAAGAGCTTGTCATTTTCGCTCAAAATTTTTCCACCTAAAGATTACGGTCAGTGTCGAACAAGAAATGTTTTTTCCTCTAACGTTCTTGTTAGGAAAGTAAATATCATCTGTTTATGTATAATAGCTATGGTTTTTTTTTTTGGATTACTATTTTTTGGGCAAAAAACGTTTCCCAAAAACCGGCCAAGTGCGAGTCGGAGTCGCGCACGGAGGGTTCCGTACCATTGCGATTTATGACGTACTACAAAAAAACTATTAACTAGATCTCGTTCAAACCAATTTTCGGTGGAAGTTTACATGGTAATGTACATCATATACTTTTTTAGTTTTATCGTTCTCTTATTTTAGAAGTTACAGGGGGGGACACAAACTATTCAGTTATGAAAAAAATGATATTAGAAACCTCAATATCATTTTTGAAGAAGACCTATTCATAGATACCCTACACGTATGGGTTTGATGAAAAAAAAAAACATTTTGAGTTTCAGTTCCAAGTATGGGGAACCCCCAAAATTATTTTTTTTTCTATTTTTGTGTGAAAATTTTAATGCGGCTCATTGAATACATCTACTTACCATGTTTCAACAGCATAGTTCTTATATAAACATAGTTCTTATAGTTTCGAAAAAAAAGGCTGTGACACGATCGGACAGACAGACAGACAGACATGACGAATCTATAACGGTTCCGTTTTTTGCTTTATGGCTACGGAACCCTAAAAATCACAATGCCAAAGTATGTTTCCCAAATTTTCATTTAGCACAAAAATATTTGGCAAAACATCTTTTCACAATTTTACAGTTAGCAATACTATTTTCGGCAATTTATTGTTTAACAAATAATTAAATGGCAAGGTTTCATTTTACTAAGTATTATGTATTCAAATATGGTTAACATTCTCTTTCCAAAATATTGCATATTATGTAATTTATGTACATAAGTCTAAATTCAAAATATTTACAAAGCAATTTCAAGTTCAAGCCCAGAATTGTGCAAAAAAGTACGCAGCAGATACGACTTTTAATAAGCAAGTGAAATGTTTGTTAGCACTCAGCTATTATAAGCTCTTAAATTATATAGAAGATCCGATTTGGCAAGGCTTGGCTCTGTGGTTTAATAAAAACTGCGAATATATATTTTTTACAAAATAAACAATTTGCTTAATGTATATTTGATATAATAACATTTGAGCAAGTAAAAAGTGGTGCGATAAGTTTTTTGGGAAGTAAAAGACAAAAAATATTTTCCCTGTTTTTTTTTACATAAAATGAAATTACTTTTTATTTAGATATATTGATAATTTAATTCCCGACGTTTCGGATTCCTAACAGCGTCCATGGTCACGGGTTGACTGAGGTGTTGGTCGTCCTGATGTCAAAATTACAAACAGCTACCCTACATTTTGTCTACATTACTAATTCTGTTTGTGTCTACGAAAATGTACTAAATGGACGAGGCGTTGAAAGCGGGTTGAAGTCTCAACAACTACTAATCAAGCATAGGAGGCAAGAAACGCCACACGTAGTATAATAAAGAAATTTACACTACGAGCCAACTATTTTAAATTGTATACTGCAATGGTTAAAAATCATAGGTAATTATTTATTTCATTATACTTGCATCAAGTATGATGATGATGATGATTGGTTCGACCGGTTTCGGTCACGGCGACCGCTTTATGGACTCTGTTGTCGCTGGTGAGCTCGCATGTGGCTTATGTAGCCGATTTTTTAGTAAAATTTCTAGTGCATTGCGGGCATGTGATTCTAGTGCATCAAGTATAACCGGCATATAAACGGTCTTTGTAGAAATATAATAGGTGCAACCTTTATTCAGCTGTTCCTGAATTCCTTCGGCTGGTATGACTATTATGAATAAAATATTAAACTGATTATATTTTAATCTCCTTCGCTTGTTAAGTTTCGACGTTGGATTGTACCTTTTTTGTCAGGAAAAATAAGCCTTTTAAAGGCTCTTACAAAATATAATTGCTACAGATTACTATTACTTTATTAAATTTCTTTCTACGTTGAGAATTTCCTGAAATTATTAATTAAGTATCTTAAAATATTAAGGTCCTGACTGCCTCATTAATTAAGTTGTTTGGAACGACTAGACTGCTACGCGTCGAACTAAGTGTTATTGGATTTCTCTATGAAATTCTCACCAGCTCGGAGTCTGGATTTGTACCCGGTAAATGGCAAAAGAGGACCCAAATTAGTACATTTGGCTCTTCTTTTCTCAAAGTGTGGATATACATTAGTACACGTGTCCAGTTATGTTTATTCAGGTTCTACAAAATTAAAATCCTATGGATAATATTTATTTCCAGTTTACACATTCTAAAAAGTGGTAAATATTTTACTTCGCCTTATTTTGGTGGTATCTTTCATAATATTTAAACCTTTTAGCTTAATGTGACTACATTGGAAAAGTAGATTAAATAAGTAAGTACCTGTTGAATGTTTACTTCAAAACGAACTTTGAACGGAAAGTCAGAACTGTACAAGATTCATGCTAGTTTCCCATAATATATGGTTCCCGAAGGCCGCTAGCTACTCATAAAAATATATTATGTAAACTGACAACTGAAGTGTGACCCTAGATAACTGCGTTCAAGTTGTGCTCCCAGTCTTCAAGGGCATTTTCTATTCTCCTTGAGAGACCATAGTTATTTAAATCTTTAAATAGTATGGTGAGGTATATTTTGATATCCCAGGGTAGGTATGTACTAATTCCTATATATATTTTTTTTTATGGGATAACTCGGCAAACGAGCAGGCGAGCTACCTGATGGTAAGTAGTCATCGCCGCCCATGGACATCTGCAAAACCAAAGGAGTTGCAGATGCGTTGCCGAGCCTATTTAGGGAAAGGGAGGGGAAGGAGAAAAGGAGAAGGAAGGGGATTGGGGGAGGAATTGGGCCTCCGGCCCTCTCGCTCACCGAACGAAGCGCAGTAACGAAACGCTACTACTCGGACGTCGGTCTTCTGCGAGAGTGTGGTACTTCCCCGGTCGAGCCGGCCCATTCATGCTGCGAACAGCGTGGCCCTGCCACAACATAAATATACATACTATATTACAAAATATTATTTATCTGCGCTAACGCATTAATTTGCAACACTTAATTAGCCTATAAGCTTATAAATAACTTTTTGTATAAATGATAAATTTAAATTGTATCCTTGAAACACATTTTATTACTAACGGCCAATGTAATTATTTGTGACATTACGTAAATAAAATTATTATAAGATTTGTACGCACGGCTATCAAGCTGTACAAATCGAGTTTATGCTGGCTTCTTATTGTATGGGAAGCATATACATTGCGAGATCAGCTTAAACTGTGGTATAGGTGGATGTGTATTGTGTATATGTAATTTCATTGATTGAACATAGAGTTCAACTAAAAAGAATATTAATTGAAAGACCCTTATCATGACCTATATTCACAAATAAAGATCGTTTTGATTTGAAACTCCCATACTTTTGTTTGTGTAGGTTCCTATAATGGTGCAAATAAAAAAAATATTACACTGAATCTTTTCCTGAATAACATTTACTGAAGGACTACATCAGATTCAAGGTGTAAAAATGTACATGACCTGTTCACCAGTATGTGTCTTAATTCACTAACATACCTACGTATATTATGAATTGTGTCTACAATATTGTACTTTAAAAAACGTTTAAAAGATATTTTTAAAGCCCAGAATAACATTTTTAAAACAACGCAACTTTTTCACGTCTTTAGACGTCATATTATTTATGGAATATAAAGCGAGTAATCGGTCTTAATAATCCGCTCTTCAACAAAAAAATACACAAGATGAATAGAGGAAGAACACTCAGAATACGACGAGCAATTTACGGTAATGACTTATGAGCGTGGAGCCGCCATAACCCCTCCACAACGGTATGGCATAAGGTAGGGATAACGGGAGCCAATGAGGAAAAGTAACGCACACATATTTCATACAATACGGTGATAATAAACTAGGTTTTTTGCCCTCGCAACTAGAAAAAAGCCAGTGTGTATAAGTGTATACGCTAAAGAGGAAGATGATAAAGATTATTTCGAGGCGAACTTTCAAATAAGAAATTATTTTTAATCCCTTTCGAAGCTGTGAAGAACCTTGAAAAACCATAAAATTAATATGAAAAAATAAAGAGAAAAAACGACCCCTACATAGAAGCTACTATGACAAAGACCTATTATCCCATACAAACGAGCTCCATGGATATTTGTATAATAGCAACACAAGGAAAAAAGTTGTCATATCAATTTTCATTACGGTAAAATGATACTGCTGTACGCTCTCGATAATTATTGTATTGTTGTTCCGTACTGAAAAGCCAATGTCGTTTACACAACGGCAATGCAGCTACTGAAAAACCATCTAAGGTTCGCCACCACCCTAGATCTTATTCCGCGGAGATAAGGACCAGTTTCGTTTGTTCTAGTGACGACGGTTATGTATGTAAATGCTTAAAGTACAATAAAGGTAGCGTGACCGCGCATATATTAAAACACAAATACCAACATTTTACCGACACAGCTGGTCGCTACAGTCGCCAATTTATTGATACAACGTGATTAACATCGGAAGGATATCGCTCGCATTGTTATTACCTATTTAGTGGTCATTACATTCAATGTGATCAGTTTGTTCGTGCCTGTACCTTGTAACAAAGTTATTTAAGAAATACACGACATTTTCCTGGTTACAATGTTTTATACGATGTATCTGATGAAGGAAATATGTGTGGGGTGCGGTCTTAATATTTTCAGCTACAAAAAAACCTATACATTTTTTTTTCACTATATATTATAACATTTCCATTGATAAAATGACTCGTGTATTTTTGTTGTTTTTTCATTGATATGGAATAACACATTCGACACTAAATATTATCAGTTATAATATATGTACCTATGTACTTATCATCTCTCTCTTAACATATCTCCATCGGCGATTGACTGGTTTCATAGTTACCTGTTTGGTCGTCGGCAACGTATCTGCATCGAAGAAACTTTATCTTCTTGGAGCAGTACTTCTGCCGGTGTACCACAGGGTGGCGTTCTATCTCCTTTACTCTTCGCAGTTTTTATAAACTCTATTTCCGAACGATTACTTTCTTCCTATCATCTTTATGCAGATGATTTGCAGATTTATTGCAGAGCTCCCCTTGGGAATCTGTCACATGCTGTCCACACGGTAAATCAAGATCTGGCTTTTATTTGTGACTGGAGTAAGAGGCATGGACTTACTGTTAATCCCACGAAGACGCAGGTTATAGTAGTTGGCAGCTCTAGAACCATCTCTAGGGTTGACTGGTCAACACTCCCCCAAGTTTCCTTTGATAATATTGTAGTACCTTTCATGGATAAAGTTAAAAACTTGGGGATATTTATAGACAAAAATCTTTCTTGGTCTGCTCAGCTACAGGAAGTGAGCCGCAAATTGTTTGCATCTGCTGCGGGATTGAAAAGACTACGCAACTTCCTGCCGACTGCAACGAAAGTTGCACTCGCTCAATCACTCCTTCTTCCCATCCTTGATTATGCTGACGTCAGCTATCTTGATCTCACTGAAGACCAACTTGATAAACTTGAGCGCCTTCAAAACTTTTGTATAAGGTTCATCTTTGGTTTACGCAAATATGACCACGTTTCCGAATTTCGTGTTAAGCTCAAGTGGTTACCTATCCGCTTTCGCCGGAATGCTCACATTCTTTCACTTTTATATAATGTACTTTTCCTTCCATCTACACCTTTATACCTAAAGAATCGTTTTGAGTTCTTAGGCGACACTCACAATTTATTTTTGAGATCATCGGATAACCTGAAACTTAAGATGCCAATGCATTCCACAACGTTTTTTGACAAATCTTTTACAATTCAGGCTGCTCGTTTGTGGAATGCATTGCCAGTTCCTATCAGGCGTGCTCAATCGCTTCCTGTGTTTAAAAGGCTCGTGAAGGAACATTATCTATCTTTGTAGCTCTGTCACTGTCGTCACTATGGTAAACTTTTATGTCGTTTGTTGCTTATATGTATATCTTAATATTTATATAGTATTTATTTATATATTTATTCTTATCTATATCTATATATGTATTATATATACATCTATATATTTATAGTTATTTGGAAATATTATTTAGTATAATAATTATGTGCACCAAGCTCGACCCCCACTCTCTAGTTCAGTTCAGTTATGTCCATCCCAAGGTTGCCTGGAAGAGATTGCAGATAGCGATAAGGCCACCAATTGTATATTTTAATTTTCAAATGTGTTTTGTTTCTGTATTTTTCTGGTGTACAATAAAGTGTAAATTATTATTATTATTATTATTATTACTTACAAGAAAAGGAACAGTACTTAGTACAGTACACACGTAACGGCTTACAGTGAAAGTACTTTTAATTGGCGGTAGGAATACATTTCATCTTGGTATACCGAAACGTAAGCAAAACTACCAGGAGTTCATAAACAAACAGATCTGATGGAAGAACAGACGTAGAACAACGTAACATGTCACGCGCGACAAAATTGGACACCAGAGTGACAGCGTATGACACGCGCTAATTTATTACACTACACACTCGCAACTCGCGCGCTTTCACGAGACATTGTTGTGATGTCATAGATACTCGACGTAGAAGTCAAAGAGAGGAAGAGGGTATTGGTACAGTCGTTACCACTTAGTGCAACATTTTCACAAATGAGTCACACAAACCAAACCAAAAGGTCCAAAGAACATAAATAGAATGGATCTTACAAACGTCTTTATAAAAACCATGATTTATTGTGATTTTTTCAGCGAATAAATTCCGGGAATATTTTGTACCTATAAAAAGATTTATTATGACTTGTAAATATTCCTTTAAAGGATCTATAGATATAAAAAAAAAACATTATTTTAACATACAAAGATGATAGTGTGTCATGAAAATTGTTGCAGATAATTATCAAACAAAGGATATTCGCAAAAACGCCGCTTGACGGCGCGGCGGTAACAATTGCCTAAGTTTTCCACTTTTGATTTATACAGATATTGACAAATAAAATACATAAGTAGTAGCAAAACTACCACGACACTACAAATAGTAACCAATCATCGGTAGCATCCCTGGTAATTTTTAAGTATGCCGATTTTAGTTCCTCAGGCGGCGCTGTTCAAAAGTAGAAGAATAAAAAAAATCTAAGCTTAAAATAAGAATACCTACTTATTTCAAGTTTACTTTACTACGTTGAAGGAACAAGGTTTTTTTGTGAACGTCACTATAAAAAGTGGAGACTGCATAAAAAAAATATACTTCGATAAGACTACATATCTACATTAGTATCAACTAAGCTAGGAAAGAGTGCAATTGATCGGCTCTTAATAATCTAATAGAAGTTCTTCACATCAATAGCATTGCAACCCGCCGAGTTCCGAAGAAGAAAGAACACGATTTTATTTTCACTTAAGAAATGAATAAAAAAGGTACTTACTTCATTTAAAAATGAAATGATTAAAGAATTGTGAAGATTTTCCTGAGTAACTGGCTCTTCATATTTTTCCTTCTAACTGGTCGCTAAGAAATTGTGCAGACCTTTTTTTTTAATCTAGATCTTAAATTATATTTCTATTATGAACTTAGTTATTAGAAAATTCTTTATTCAAATGCGAATACCGCCTATATGCATAGAAAACGGAACTAAAGACTTAGGTAATTGCAAAATTGTTTGTTTTTAAAACAACCTCAAAATGAAAATAATTACAGCGAACAGCATTACGAAATCGCGTTCAGTATAAGAATAATTAGTGGTATTAAACACAATTAGAACTAACCTTTTTTAATTTGACTTCAAATAATAACGTTTTGCTAATTTATTTTACAGTTGAAGCCATGAATAAACAATAAGCTGAAAATGTAATTCATTAATATAATAATATTAGTTTATGATAATAAAGTTCCGGCTACATATACTCATAATAAATTAAAAACATTTACCACTATTAATGCACATGCAACTTGGTTCGCGATATCATTTCGTTCCATTCCTTACAGCTCTTACTTTAATTGCAAGAGTGCGAAGAGTGTTCTGATATTTTAGTAATTAAGTTTTGTTCTTTATTAGGTAGATGAAATAATCTGTATAGTATGCAGTAGGCATAAATGTTTCTATTTGGGTAGTTTTTGACTCAGTCAGCAAACTGTCTATTAGATATAGTGACCACAAAGTGATTTCCTTTTTAACAGTTAGTGGAGTCCGGAATTTGAATTTGTGTCCGGTAGAAGAAATAGGTCCACTCGCTTAGGCAAGTGAAATACATTCATTTAAAAGGAAGAAGAGAGAGAACTGGATTCAACATTGAATAACACAAACTATTACTGCGTTATATACATGAATCAAATCAAATCAAAAGTTTTTATATCAAATAAGCTTTTACAAGCGTTTATCTTAAACGTTTTTGCGACTTTAGTTGCACGTTTCAAAAGTTGATCCTATGGAGAAGAAGCCGGCAAGAAACTCCAATGACTAATAATACTTCTGAACAGAGTATGTGTGTAAGTATGCAAAATATTATCCATACTGGCATCATGTGTACCAATCGCATGCTCTCATCTCGTCGTGTCCAGTGCCACTCTCCTGCTTCCAACACAATTTCGACGGTGTTTAGTGAATCCGAGCCATGCACTTGTAACTCGGATAGCAATGATCCAAAGCGGATCATATACAATAACATTGGTTGAATGGTTGGCGCTCTTTGGATGAGGCCTACGTTCAGCTGTGGACGGCAATTGGCTTATATGATATTGGCTTATATGATAATCTCCAGCAAGTGGTTGATGCGTAGAATGTCAGATAATGGGTTGGTTTTGTATTTAAGAATCTTTATTATCACAGTCATCATTATCAACCAATTTTCGTCTATTTAAAAGTCTTGTCCTCTAATAAAAACTAATTCATCAAATAATTCCTATTCCTTACTCTTATGATGTGAGGGCCTGTAATTGAAGAGCTGGGTACTACGTCCTATTAATTACTCAAACAAAATACAATAACATTTGCATTCTGACAGCACAAATGTATAATTATAGGGTGAAACTTTCAACACATCACCTTCCCGTTGCTAGTCTGACATCATGCCCGCTAAGTTACATACCATCACACCTGTATTCCCCGAAGGATTAGGCAGAGGTGTCATAATGTACACCCACATTTTGCCGGTATGTTTAGGTCCCATGTAATAGGGGGCGAGCCTACTGCCATTAACCGGGCACAAATCCAAACTCCGAGCTGCCACTGGGAATTTCATAGAAAAACCCAATAACACTTTGCTCGACCTGGGGATCGAACCCAGGACCTCTAACGTGGCAGTCGTGCTAAGGGCCACTAGACTAATGAGGCAGTCTTGCCCGCTAAGTAAATAGTAAATTTACTATGTTTTATTATATATTTCTTATTAAATGAAACGATACTATAATAATGAATATAAGTTACCGTTTTCCAAAATACTATTGCATCTCGATAAAAAGATATAACGACAAGTTACTGAAAAATGCTAACTGCACAAACTGTGACGTAACACAGAAATGCGCTACACTAAAATATCAAATTCAATTCTAAAAATAGAACGTTGTAAACATTGAAAATAAAATCTCAAGTGTGCAAAACTAGAAATTCTGCTGTCGGCCACGATCTTGGCAGTGGAGTGGAAAGGCAGGCGGGAGGCCGAAGCGGGCGGCCGAGGCCGGGCTGGGAGCCGAGTGCGCGCTTCCCGCATTGTCCCTCTCGCGTATTAACCTCGGACAATATTGTTATACCATCTGTTTATTCTTATTCATGCATGCCATTGGATCTTTTTCGGGCAAATACGATTTATTATTTATTTGCGGACATTTGCACTGTAGCTAACAAATGTGTCCGCTTTTGTTTGGACCGTTTTATGGTGTTAGGTTTTCAGGTAAATAATTTATTGGTGGGTCGCGTCCTTTTGCGCCGCAGTCTGTTCACCCTAACAAAGGAGTTGCTGTTCAAATTGTTACGTACATAATTTATGTCTCACTTCGCTAAAAATAAACGAGAGGTCTCCTTATCAAGTTAGTTTCGTACATTTTTAAAGGGATCGGCCCGTTTTGTCTCGAACGTAGTGTCTAAGAAATTGGTATTCCAGTAATGGAAATGTTTGGGCACCAATACTGTAGTAGAGTGAATAAATTACAATTTGATCGCAAAACAATATCCTATAACATTGATCTATATAGATACCTTCTAAAATAACCGAATCAAGTTCAGGATCAAATTAAGAATTTTATACCTTGTGAGTGCGATCACAGTTCAACAATACCTGAGGTTATTGGTAATCATTAAATCGGGCTTTGTAGATGTGGCGTATATCGCCATAATTAGTCAATCTGTGCTACCTTTCTCGAGTTATAAATGGTGTAATTAACACGATTTTGTTTGATATATACCTAAGTGTATATTATATTATAGGATGGTCGAAGATTTTATTGGTACCTATGTCAGAAGTACTGTGAGAGGAATTTATGAAAGTGTTGTTAGCCTTTTTTGTTAATTTCCTACAGTTTATATATATTAGTTACTATAATTGGTTAAAAGACCGTTGTAATTAATTAAATAAATAAATAAATGAATAGGTACTGTGTTGAGGAAATGCATTATCTTAATAAAAATATTTTAACATCATTAAATAAATAACAGAAGAGAAGTATCTAAAAAAAGTCTAACAACGGTTTCAAAAGCTCAAAGTATTTCAATCAGGCACATTCTTTGCCTATTGATCTACATCAACAAATTACCCAAGAGTCGATCCAACACAAATATAACCAGAACAGCCTGAAGCGGTAAATAGCCCAAATATCTTAGAACGGGGACCGTCGGACCGTTTCCGACTCATCCGCTTTATCTTCACGACTACTTAAGTAAGTGGAGTGAAAAACTTGGGGATTGAAAATCAATGTCTCATCCCGACGATCGCAAATTACGAGATATTCTGAAGAGATGTCCGAGAATTCTTTAGGTTGGTTTAAAAATCGAATCCGTCGGGTTTTTTCGTGGTCCTTTTGTACGGGGATTAAGGAACTGAAAAGTTCAAACTGTCTTTGGGATGGCATAATAAATTGATTTAGAATGACATAAAATATTATTATTATACTATTACCGAGACCCTTAGTGACCTTTTTAAGTGACGTAACACTGACAGGCCGTGGGAATGTTAACATCTGAATATTCAAAGAATTATTTTAATTAGGTACTTTGATAAAACATTCTCTTTAATAAGCCTACTAAGGATTTGAAAAATATTATTTATCAAATTACTCAATTTAATCTCATTGACATAAATGAAATTTCTAACAGTTACTACGGCCCTAAAGTGTATCTTAACGACACATACGAAGGTAAATTTTCATTTTGTAATGGAGTTAGTGTTTGAAACTGGCGAGGTAGTGGGTATCGTTCAAGTAGCACCTTCATTCTAAATATAGGTAATTACGTAATATCGTCGTTCCGTTAATGCCTTTTGAGTCTAATTGACTTTATGCGAAGCGTTCTTTTAATCCTCATTAAAATGCAAAGGCTTCCTGCCACTTCCACGTGTTATTACTCAGTATATTAATAAGATACCTCTATTGAACTGTCGCAACTCCTTAGTCGTGGTAATTACAGGACCGTCTTTGCAATATTAATGTTTCGTTAAAACCGGTATACATATGAAATTTCAAATGTACAATGAATGAATAAGTTAACTATTTAAACATTTATTTAGTTGCGGCTTCGATATTAAAAGTTATTCTTCAAATTCTTAGCATATACTGATTTCTGGCACCTGGCTAACGCGATTATAGGACATTGAAATAGAAATACTTTTTATGGATTCTATCGATGTAAAGGACGTAAGTAATATCATTATAACATGATAAAATCCATAATTTTATTTAAATATCTAGCATATTATTTTACTAGAACATAAACTTAACTAACTAAGCTCCTCTACTCATGCAAGAAAATTAATATGTACTCGTTATATTTTCATCAAATAAGTACGATTTGAATTTTTAATCTTCAAAAATTTCTGGCAACAATTCTCACAGCAACAATTTTCCTAAATATTTATATCGGATTTTAAATTTGAGAAACGGTTTTGAATATCAGAGAACCACAGCCCATAAAATGAGGAAAACACGCCGCATGTTACTTACAATAAAACATAACATAGCTTGGAACCAAACATCTCTGCAATGCACAAATATCTACGTCCAAATTCCACTTTTGAAAATGAGAGCGCACCGAGACGAAATTCAAATTACAACCGGAGCATGAATCCGAACCAAATGACGTTTCAGCTGTAATAAAAAGTAATAATGTCAAATAATTGCGCCCAACCACGTGTAAGGCGGTTGAACACAATCAAAATGCAATTTCGTTAGGCAGGCGAGGTCGGGATTCCTAGCGGCCGACACTGCGCCCCGACATCCTCCAGGGCTGCCCAATTTGCTCGAGGAAATCGTAATAGGCAATCTTGTTCAAAAAATGTGCCAGAGGGTGGGATGCAACCTCGGTGAGTCCCCGTTCTGCTTGCATGAGATGATTACGTGAAAAGGAAGTCTGAGTCTCGAAATCTCGGGTTTGTGTTAATAAAAATACGAAGTTTTCAAATAAATTGTTCCAAAAAGTGCAATCCATTACTCAAGGCCGGTAGCCCTGTCCCCCGGGTCCGCAGTATGCATTGTCCGGGACAATTTCGTGCTCTTGTCCCTTTTGTTGCCTTTTTCAGTGATTGTAATCTGCGTGGAAACGTTCCGAATCATTTTTGTTTTTTAATTTATAATGTTGCTATTTTCTGTTAAGAACGGCCCATGGAGAACTTAACATCTAAATATTAAATTATAATCGCGTTGAAACTTTTTCAAATGAAAACTTATTTAAACTTTGCCAGTATCGTTGGTATTTTCCGTGATTGAAACGGAAAGGGGAAAATAGAATGAAATTACTTTCTGCGGGCTGCAACGTGGTTGACATAACTTTTAACAATGCTTCACTTTTGAAACACGTTTGCATTCAACACCGCAGATTGATTGGCCATTTTATTTTTCAATTGTAACATTTAGATAAATGTCACATCAAAAGAGAACGCAAGATAGCTGAAAACCTTTTTGAAATCGTTTCATTTTCGATCTGGTTCTATTCCTTACCACCTTTTTGATATTTGCGCGGCTTTAATCTCCGCATCACAATTCCATCAAGAGATTGACAGACATCGCGCCCTTGCCGTGACTGAAAGAAAGCACCTCTAGTAATTAAGATTGATGCTCACAGGCTCGCCTGGTGATTTGCAAAACAACGCCCGCCCTCAGGAAGTTGCGTTGCGTTTTATGAGCGCATGGTTGTTGGATGAAGATCAAAGATGGGTTGGAAGGTTAACTCATTGGCAAGAGGAAATGTGCCCGTTATAACTTTGCATGTAGAGATGCCAGCACGGCACTACTACAACTAAAAAATTTATTGATTATAGCAATCTCATCTGTTTATATAGCAAAACAAAATACTTGTTAGCTTTTTAACGATATCTGTCGAGATTGAAAATACTAGATAATTTTATTATGATTGGTTATCGATTTTCATCAAGTCCTTGAGTTTTGATAATGAATTGGGTAATATCACATTCTAGATTCACTGTATCATTTTACTGAAATAAATTGATTTAACGTAAACAAGCACTAATAATTTACCAAACTTGGTCCTTCGATACGGGTTTCTAACATACATAATATCAATATAACGCGATAAAATCCGTATAATATATTTTATTTTATTGGTCCTTCGATCCCCAAAAATCAAACTCATCCTAACTGCAGTAAAATTGACGTGAAACACGAAACGGCCAACAGATTACCAGGATTACAATCAGGCCAAGTTAGCATTCGCAGCAATTACACAGTGTAATCGACTCCTCGCCTCGTAATCAACAATTGCAAACTTTACTAAAACCACTTAAGCAAGTGTAATTTCAGTTGAGTAATTAATATAACAGCGTTTGTGCTTATTTAAAGTGAGATTACCGATGTGGAGCGAGTTCGTGTGTGTCGTAATTGTGTTATTTATATGTTAAGTTTATATCGAACTGTATTGTTATTGTACAGGAAATTTATACTGAAACTAGTGGCAGATAAGTTTGAGACGATTTTGAAATCCCAAATTGCTTAACTTTTACTATATAAATATTAATTTATTTCTGACTAAAATGTACTGTACTTGTGTTGTAATACTTAAAGTGAGTATCAACGATATTCCAAATCATCTTCATAAGGTAGATAATTATCAACAGCAGAAAATATTGTTTGTATTTGGATTGAACCACAGTGTCAAATAAAAAACTAATCAGACTGTTGTAAATAGTTGATTGAGAGATAAAATACGCAGCAATATGACCATGCATTCTGAATGGTGACCATGGACCATGGAATTCGGAACACTAATTCTCGTAGGTACGTCTCGCAACTCGGACTTTTTGATATCATAGCTATAGCGATAGCTCGAACACCGCGGAGGAATACATAGAAAGATATTCTCTACCACAAAACCTGTCGATCCACACTACACCATGGTAGCCTTGTTTTATTCTAAGAGATTAATACCCAGCATTGGGACACCAATTAATGGGTTCATGATTATGATTGATATAAACGACAAAAAACTCAAAGGAGTTGAAGTTGTAAATACCCGTGAGAAGAATATATGTCAAGCCTACCTATGCCTTAAAGACTAGCTACGAGTACATAACTTATCATGTTATAAAACATGACCACTTTACCAAAGCAGATGTGTCTAACAAACTATCAACATAATATTCAGTGTAGCAATTAAGTAGGTATTAATAAATAAATCGATACCGAGCGTCTATCAACTATAACACCTCATATATAATTAACAAGCAATTACTCATCTAATTGTACAAAATACAGCAACATTTACTTGGTACATTAACACATTTCTCCAACGTGTAAACAATTTATTTTGATAAATTGCCTCACACTTTTAATCGGGAAAGGAAAATCTGGGGAAAACTTCGTCCTTTGACACATACAAAATCTATGTAGGTATATATTATATGACCAAGTCTATATAGTGTGTGTTGGGGAGGTGATTGGACGTCACAGACAAAACAATTAGGGACACAGACTATTATCATCACGCCAGTATTCACCGAAGGGTTAGGCTGCACGAGGAGATGGTGTATTGTTTTTATTGGTACTAATACTAATATACAATGTATTGTTAGTTATGAATACCAAATAAATGTAGTTCATTGTAGCTAAGTAAAAAAACAGCACTGGACATTGTTTTCAGAGCGCGTTATTGCGTAATAAACATAAAAATCTATGAATGGTCCATCTAATGTAAGTTGGTCATTCGCGTGATTTAATTTAATTGCTTTAACGGCTTATTTATTTAAATAAAGCGCAGTTAATGCACAATGCGGACGAACAGACCAGGAGCACATGAAGTTAATGACCTCGCCCACATTGAGTTATGTCCTAAGAATTTTACAATTATTATGCTATAAAATATCATACTTTTATGCTAGTTATAATTTATGAAGTAATAACATTTTTTATAACATGTAATGACTTTAATTTCTTTTAATTATAAAGCTCGCTTAAATGGTTCAATTGAGACAGTGAATACACAAAATATTATCTTTTTAATACCCTATCATCAATCATCATATTATAGTATGTATGTATACTTTAAGGGGGGAAATTGGGACGGTAAGTATACTTTAAGGGAGAAAATGGGGACTTTATATGAAACGGTAGAAATTTAATTATATCCACTAAATGAAGACTTCACTCAGTTTCTTTTATTTATGAAATTTATCATGAAATAATTTTGGGCCACGAATGAAAACGCGGAGAACATGATAATATTACATAAAAAAAAAACATTCGAATACAATCATAATAATTATATTTTCGTCCGTTATTATTGTTTTTAATAACAATGTTGCAGACTTTTTCCTTAACATTGTTTTCTCATAACTCAATTTGTTTTATCTTTAGCAAACAGACTTTTCAACCAAAGGATCGAACCAACAAATCTTCTATATTGCCGCGGACCCTAAACCGCGCGTCTTGAAGACTATCAATTCAATTTTACTGCATATCGACTGTTCGTGCTGACGTCAGCGTGTCGGGTATATCAGCCAGTCTGCGATCATCGAGGACGGGTCATTCGGCTGCTAGATGCTTGTGGCGACAAAATTTGTGAAACCAATCACGTCAGCATTTTGTTAACACTCTTGGTGTCGCCCGCGGCTGCACTCCTGAAGGGGAGTCACTCGAATAGATATTATTATTGGGTAATTTTAGTGTTATTGTTCACATATTTCCTATGCGTTACAGAGATATTTCTCTTCTGGAGTCATATGGATTGATTAGATTGAAGATTCGTATTTAGATATAGGAACTAATGTGTAATTAACAACAAGTATACAACTCTTGGTATTTTTTTATTATATTAGGTTTATTTCTATCTCGGTAACCAATGTACGTAATTTTTCTTTAGCTATAACAATTTGTAAAACATCTGTAGGTAATAAAACACGACATAAAATATTCGCCTCATTCCTTACCAGCAAATAACTGCACAGACATTTATCACCGTTTTAACACCGTACACACTTTCCGAAGTACGCCACGAATACTACAAAATGCAATACAGCTTCCAGTAGAAAAAAGGTAAAACTTTCAAACTTGGCATTGTATGCAGTTTTTATCAGACGGGAAACTTGCACACCATCTATTCTTTCATAAAAAAAGAATTGGGTCCCGCTATCACACCTAGTTGCGGGGAACTTCGTGAAATATGCACAATTTTACTTTTAAATCGACAAAATGCATTCTGTTTTTATTCTTTGTTTCTTTTTGTGTTTTTACTTTCTATCGGTTCGTTGCGGGACTTGTGGAGTTTGTGTTACAGAAAATTTTAATGTTATTGTACGTATCTTCCTGGATTTGTGCTCGATGATTATAAGTAGTAAAAATAATAGTCATCATCATCACATCAGACCGACTAGACTGCTATGCATGAGGTTAATTTCTCTTACTCTTAATTTCTGCCAGAATTCACTGTTTTATAAAGGAATATTGTTTTATATCTGAAAAGTAATTCTGATACTTAAATACTATTCAAAATAAAATTTCAATCTAGCCTCAGTCTAGGTATTATTATTTTTATTTTTTTAAGACTTAAGTGCGCATGACTACACGTCAAGCTATACAAATTTACGCTGTTACTTATCGTACAAAAAGCCTAAACAATGCGAGATCAGCTAAAACTAGAATTGTAGGCGCGTATACCAAAATTACTGGGACTGATTTTTGTCATCTGATCTAAAGAATATGATCTATTGATGTGGTAATAATAATAATCATGCTAAACACCATACCATGAATTAATAATATCACTATTAACTTATTCATGACCTTTTGACTGTCATTAGTTTTCTTTTGACACATCCTTTGTAGTTGTCATGAATGTGTAAACATAAAATATTACTAATAAAGTTGCCTAAAGGAAAAAATATTCATGGAACGTCCAGTATCTGAATACTTTTCGAGAACTGCTTTTTAAAGTTCCGTACAGAAAGACCTCTAAGATAGGATTGGTAACAATTTTATAAACACGAGTAGCTTAGCGTGATACAGCTAGTATTTTATAATTAGCAGAATATTGCACTTAATAAAACAATATTATAATATTGCTTTATAAAGCTTCACACGAAGCTAGCGTGTGCCGGCGGCCGCTAATACCCGGCACACACATACATAAGTTTGGCAATCATTTCGCTACAAAGTCGCAAGCGTGCGTGACTGCTCACAATCAGACGGAAACATTAAAAAAACCTTATAAATATTCATTATCGTTAATTATTTTTTTACCTTTTTCGTTCATTTCGTACGATTGTTTCCGTGGAGTTATGTTATCTTTCACTTGAATACTTATGGTTTTCTATTAATAAATCCTAATATGTATTTCTATCTGTTCAAGATAAATTGTTACTGTTTTACATACATACATGCCATCACGCCTGTATTCCCCGAAGGATTAGACAGTGGTGTACTTACTTTTTATCAATTCAATACATCACCAATTGAATATAAAACGCTGCAAAATATTCTGAACAAAAAGAAATCAGTTTTCATCGGACCAATCTGGTTTAATCCGGTGAAAAGCAGTTCTAACCGTTTTATTTTTATATCAATGGAGGATCAATTAGGCGATTGTTATCAATTCTAGAAATATAGACAAACTAAACTGAGGCATAGAGACAAAGTGGTTAGCGATTAAAATTGAAATGATTTCTCGTCACGCAACCGGATCGTTACCGTTCCGTTGCACTTTACAGTTTGCACTACGTCTATAACTTAACCTGCAAGTACTCGTAGAATACCTATCAGAAGCTATTTGTATTAAAAATCGTTAAGTTGTTAATATTTACTGGATTAATGTTATTAGTAACAGTACCTAAAGTTGTATTCTTAAGAAAACTTTTACAGTCCAATAATATTGAATTTTATTTTTAGTATTTTCTATTAGTCTGTCTGTCTCAATGTCACTCTTCTTTTGTAATAGCAACGACGATAAATTGAATTTATACAATTTCAGAGAAATAAAACGCTCCAGAGAAATTGCTTGAAAGCATGTATACTTGTCTAAAGCAGTACACTAATTAATAACTGACGTGGTTTAATTACAATGCTCTGAGGGACCGCTTAATTACCTGCTCTATGCATAGCTGTATTTTTCGTGTTTGTGTTGTATGTGGGTGTGCCAGGATAGCGTGGGAGTTTCTCGTCATACCCAGTGTTCACAGATGTTAGTATCTGTGTAAATATTTGCTTCAAATTTTCGGCTGTGTTATAAAGAAATCAACTGAAAAATAAGAAAATTTCTTACGGCTTCTGAAGAGAACTCGATATTACTTCAGCGCCTCCTGCCAAGGTCAACAGCAACCCATTGTCTTGAAAGATTGCAAACGTACATAATTAATTATCAAAGGGTTGCCGGCCCATAGCCTTTTACATCTCTGCTCATCCCAAAGGGAGAAATACGCAATGTAATGAAAAAACAAACTTCGTAAATTTTTCACGAGGGCTGAGTTAAAAATTCGTTGATTTATTCAACGGGAAATAACCTAGAGCCCGTAATAATATCAGACGTTAATGCCTCGACGCTTGTAAAGTAATAAATTCACTTTTTACAACGAAATGAGCGGTGGTACAGAATACAATTGCAAATTTTAGAACATAGCCGAGCTCGTAAAACGATCAGATTATAGCCGCAAACGCATTGGAATGCAATAAAATGGAACATTCGGAAATCGTATTTCAAGTTTTCAAATTTTTTCTCCCCGCTGTGTGTTCTTTATGACACGAAGTCGCCATCTGCCATGTTCCCGGTTTAGAGGCCCGCCAGGGGTCATAATACCCTCTCAGAATTGCCCTCCCGGTGTTCTTTCAACAATTAATTTATCAGACTAGATTTGTTGGCGTGTTCCACTAAAGAAAAATGATGCGGCTATTACTTGAACCGAACTTGGGGAACGTCTGAAGCATTTATCAAATTCTATGTAGAAAAAGATACTTTGCTTTCTTTAGTCCATTTTAGGACTTCAGATATATTTCGTCTAATTTTAAGAATATAAATTATATTTAAACTTTGAATCTGAAAGAATTCGATAAATAATTCGGAATGTATCTAAGTTTTAATCACGTCCATATTTAAACAAAACTATACACAACATTGCAGAAAAACATAATAGCTGAGTATTTTTAGCTACGAAAAGAAAAATATTTGCGCCCATCGAGCGTTGCCAATAGCGTACCAACCCGAGAGAACAGAGTCAAGAAATCAATGTTAATACATCAAGGAGAGTTTAATACGACGTCTTTTGTAATCCCCATAAAACTTAATGTGATTTCCGAGAATTCCATTCGCAAAAACGTTATGGAGAAAGAGATTGTAACTATAGACATTATGTGCGTAACGTCTTAATGGACGTACGTAATCTATCACAGGAGTAGGGTGACGCGGCGGGCGACAGTGGCGGCGTGGCAGCTTGGCAGCGCAGGCATTCGACCCAAGTCCCGAATCTAAACAACTATTCCTTACGTCGCAGGGGAATGGCGAAGTCAGCTCCTTAACAAAATATCTGGAAGGGCAAAAAAACCTAGCAAATTGCATCTCGCATGATGTTCGCTATGATCACGCGTTATCCCCATAAGAGAAGGCCGACGTGCCTAGAACGACAACTACACATCGTACGCATTCGAAATATATTCGGACGGACTTTTTTGCTATTTCCATCGTCACGGGTATTTGCTATTTGCTGTGACTATTTTTGGGTCATTTGTGAAATCAGGTCAACATTTCCTATCAAATAAACAGTGTTTGAATGGGGGTCCCTTATTTGAAAAATGTTATGCGCTTACAACAAAACGATTTTTATTAAACATCTCGATCACAGCAGACGGGAAGAAGTACTTTGATGACGCACGTCACAGTGTATTTAACAGCAATTGTACCTAGTAGTAATAGCATGTTTCGAAAAAAATTCTTATACTTCTTAAATTGCTTACATTGCAGCACAGATTTCCCATTTGCAGTGTAACTACAACATGTGAGTTAAGCTATGTGAACTACGCTTATGTATAGCGTAGCACTTCTAGTGACGGGTGGGACGCTTTGATCGCTCGTACGGAACCGTCTAGCGTCGACCAGCATTTTTAAGGCTTTTAAGCGCTTTTAGTCAATCCACTTTTTATTATTAGAAACAACAGTTGAATTATTAATTCACTTCTATAAATGGAGTGTTTGGAAACTTAATAAAAATGTTGTTTGAAGAAATATTATAAACTTTTGTCGTTAATGCTTTACACAAGTTCTGTGGTAATAAAAGGAATTAGGTACGAGTGCTGTAAAAACAGTACTACTTATCTATTTGTTTTTTAATATTATAATTTGAGTTAAGTATATAATAAAATATAGTTACGAATATGATATATATTACTTTGTACTAGCTGACCCAACAAACGTTGTCCTATCTTAGTTATGAATATTCCATTTGCACTGAAATAAATAATAATAAAAGCGAGAAGTTACAATAGTTCTTATGTTTTCTGCTTTTTTCCAACTTTCTGCACAATTTCCTTTTTTTTTCTTTTCCGTAAGAACCTCCCACAAAGTACCTATTAGAAGAAAACTGGAGAAAAGAGATAAATGAAATCGGTAAGATCGTTCTCAAGTTATTGCATGGCCAAGGTTACGTTTCTCTCCTTTACAACTAAACAAAATATTGACATAAAAAATCAAAACTGTATCAACGATTTCATATCCGTACACTCAAACAGTAACTCCACTAATGTAGTAACTGTTTAATCCAGTCACTTGCGTTGACCCGGCGCATAGGGACAAAACATCTCTATTACGCTCCAAGCTGGTATAAATTTGTTTGTCCTAATGAGATTTGAGAGCGACTCAGTCCATTCGGTTACGTAGTGCCGGTTCTAGGTGCATTACGTGAACTTAATGTGGAACTATCAAGTTGAGATTTGCGCATTCTGCAGCAGACCGTATGAATGTTTAGCGAGATTTTATGTGGACAGGGAAGATTACTCTTCCTGGCATTTTATTCATGAAATAACAAACAAGTTTCTGTTGCAAACCTTATGAATGTTAAATTTTATACATGTACTCGGATGATGAATGGAACAATGCATTTTATATCTGATAATTTAATGTAGTCCATACTATGATAGCGTTCTGTTCTCGGCAATTCCCGATCTTTTGATTTCGACCGGTGTAATTAAAGCCAATTGATCGATATGGATATTTCCCAGTAGTGTTTCTGTAATTTAAGTTGCTATATAGCATCACTCCGTATTCCCAAAGGGTTTGGCAGAGGTCTGTACACCTACACGTCACCGGGCGCAAATCCAAACTCGGAGGTGCTACAGAGAATTTAATAGAAAATTCCAATAACACTTTGTGACAACCTGAGAATCGAACTCAAACCTTCTAAGCGTAGTAGTCGCTCTTAGGCGCGCTAATGTTGCAGTTTTAGTTTCTACATTTGTGATTTTTATAAAGGCTAGCATACCAACTCTACCTACACGTAATGGACATGAATGTCAATCATTCAGTTTATCTCGAAATGCATTTTACCTGTCAATGAACGGACGTCATAGAAAACCAATCAACAAATTGCCTCATTAGTCTATTGGTCCCAAACGCGACTGCTAGGCTAGAGGTCTTGGGTTCGAATCCCAGGTCGTGCAAAGTGTTATTGGGTTTTTCTGTGAAATTCTCAGTACCAGCTCGGAGTTTCGATATGTGCCCAGTGAACGCTCTTATTATATGGGACCAAATCATACCAGCAAGCTGTCGGTATACATTAAATACATCTCTGCTTAACCCTGAAGAATACGGGCGGTATGGTATGTGTGTGTATAGAAAAAAGATTGTCACGGTTGGGATCGAGATCGAAATCTATTATTAAAAGTAGTATATCTTATGTCTCATTAACTTGTATAATTAGTTAATCTATGTACTTACCAAGTTTATCTTGCAGCACGGTCTTGGTGTCACAGTGGACGAGGCAGAGGATTAGGAAAAGTGCTACATGTGGCGCCATGGCGGCGGCGGGGCGCGGTCACGTGCGCGGGAGGCGGGGGAGGGCCGCGCCGCTGCGCGCGAGTCGGCACATGCCTCACCGCAACTGTAACAGAAGACATTACTTATCAGACTGTTGTTACAATGATCATGCCGAGTGCGACAGCTACGCTAGAGGTCCCGGGTTTTGATCCCCAGGTCAAGCAAAGTGTTATTAGTACTTATTTTTTCTATGAAATTCTCAGTAGCAGCTCGGAGTCTTGGTATCTACCCGGTTAATGGCAATAGGCTAAGTACGCCTCTGACTAACCTTCGGGGAATACCTACAGGCGTGATGGTGAGTTACGTTATGTAAAACGAGTGAAATAATACTTTAGAAACGTAATATCGTTTATTGGAGCGCCGCAGGCCCAATTCCTCCATCAGTTGCCTTCCTTCTCCTTTTCTCCTTCCCCTCCCTTTTCCACCACAGGTTTGACTACACGCGAGTGGTACTCCTGGTGTTGCAAGCGTCTATAGGCTACAGTAATCGCTTACCATCAAGCGGGCCCTATGCATTTTTGCCATCTTAGTAGTATAAAAAAAAAACATTTTATTACTTAAAAAACATCAGAAGTAAATTTGTATCAAAAGCCATTCTAAATTTTAGTAAGCAGTGGAAATTCACAAACCATAATATAATATAACAAAATAAATTCAATTGTACGTATTTACCTAGCCAGGTGACTCTAAAAATCTTTGGAAGCTGTTTGTGGCTAGATTCAATTTCACTGCAAAATTAAATTTGACATCTGATAGACACATAGAGAATAAATTCAATATATTGTCGCAAAGACAAATCTATTTACCAAAGAACATCACTCGAAAATGGTAAAACCTTCAAAAGTGTATCACAAGATCAACATTGACTTACATTCAATTTAACATTTTGCGAAGTTAATAAAAAATGGACATTATAATTAATTGGTACAGAAAATAGACTGAAAAGTTAGCGAGTTTCGGATGATACTAGCTTTTATTAATTTAAGCTTAACTTGAAGTTTTAAGTGAGTAACTTAAAAGTGGAATTAAGTTTGATGCCGAGTTCATTTCATCCTGACCTTTGGAGGGTAGTGCTAAGTTTTAGCAACTGACTCCGTTATCCTGTATAAATACACCAAGATTAATGAGCTCCTATTTAAGTAGGTGGGGAGACTTGATAACTTTAAGTATTACATTAAATTCTTTTATTTTATTAAGTACGTGTAATGTGATGAGAGACAAAAGAATTACTTTTCCCTTCTACATGCAACAGTGTAGCGTGCAGACATTCAATTAGCCACTGCTCATAATGTAAGTTTTAGAAACAAAATAAACTGCTCCGGCAACCAAAAGCGTACTTGTAACACATACGACCGCACGGAAAGATAAAGTCTCTAAATATTAAATGAGCTCTCGTAACATACTCCGCACCAAGGCCAAGCGAAACTTCCAAGTTCCATTCGAAGCAGAATTTCAAAAAGGAATTAACCTGGAGTTTCTCCCTGGACACAACGACAGATTTTATTACCGCCATGAATAAATTCCACCGTGGGGACCATCGCGTCGCACCTCGTAAATTATAACGACACTTTAAACCCTCGGACCGATTTACTGCGCCGCTTTAGTGTGCGATGGTATAAACATGTTGCGTACTCGCGCAGCGATGGACTTTGTGTTAAATTATATCGACGATGGGTGATTGGGTTTGTGGTGGAAGATTATTTTGGACATTTAGGGGTGATGTACAGGGTGTTAGGACATTGGGAATGGGACGCGCACTGTGGTTTGTGTTACTTACAATCAAACACGCAATCAATCAATTAAATTCCGTGGCATTTAGTTATTTCTTAGTTAGGTACTGAGCTTCTAGCTTAATATAAATTATACCATTCGTCTTTATACTTTAGTCTACCATGTAAAGTTTTTTATGTCACAGCAATTAAAAATGCATTAATAATAAATTCATTTCAAAAGTTTAGTATTTAGTTCAGAATACACCAACACGCTTACAAAACATTATCATTGTCTAATGTATTATTAATGTCGCTGCCACTTTCATTTACGTCTAGCTCTACGAGCACTCAACGATATGTGCTTACAAACCTCTTAATTTTAAAACCTGTAATATGCCATCTGTTGTGCAAGAACTCTTCAATCTTTTTTATTGAATATGTCTAATACTCTTTTCAACCGACTTCAAAAAGGAGGAGGTTCTCAATTCGTCTGTATGTTTTTTTTTTTTTTTTTTTTGTATGTTTGTTACGCGATTTCTCCGCCAGTTGTGGACCGATTTTAATGATTGTTTTTTTGTTTGGTAGGTTATACTTCAGAGGTGGTCCCGTTCAAATTTTATCGAAATCGGTTGAGCAGTTTTGAAAATATCAACAAAAATCTAAAAATTGTTTACATCGATGATATTATCGTTTACTCCGAAACATCGCTGTCTTATTGGAGCAGTGCGTTTAGTTGGCTAACAAGTATTTCTAAACAAAACCTTCCACTAAAAATTACAAAATAAAATTACTTTTAACAAAAAAGTTAAACCGCCTTCAAAAATTAATAAAATAATTTTGTCTAAAACAGTTTGAGAAGTCGGTGGCGAAAATAAAAGACCCACTCAAATAGAAGTCACCGACTTCCCAAACTGTTTTAGACAAAATTATTTTATTAATTTTTGAAGGCGGTTTAACTTTTTTGTTAAAAGTAATTTTTTACACCATAAATTCTTATGGCATTAGCTTATGTATACATTCGCATGGCGAAATTGAATTCTGGCATTAAAACATTGACTACTATTTATTAATTAAAGAATACTTGGGAAGTAATTTATACTAATAAAACGGTAATTTATGGTAATTTGGCGATAGTACTATTATTTTTTTTTAATATCGGCTTTTCCTTTTCGCGTAATTTTAAGCCTGCTGATAATCATGTCTTATAACTCAATGTTAATACCCCATAATTTCAATTCCAAAGCATCTAATTTTAGAACTAAGTAGGTTCCTGAATTTTTAACTTAAATAACACCTTACTCCATTAACACATTTTATAGCGTCATCTGCCATTTCCTGGTCCTTACATACAGAACCTTGGCGCAAAGGACCAAATTTTATGGATATTAAAAATTTTGTGACTGGCCTTATCTTCAATCATTAAAAAAGGGTTTTATTGTGCAAACGGGTCGTGCAGCCTGTGGTCCAGTCAACTAGATGGTTTATTTCTACAGTTATTGTAAGATGAACTTATTTAAAAACGTACGTTTTGTTGGAATCATTGCTTCATTTGAGAAGTAGCAGATTATATTTTGTACTCGTACTATAAAAATCAGAAATCCTCTCATCCGACTTTGATTAATATTTCCTACGAAATCTGACCAAAGTCCGTGTTTTTACCTTGATGACAAACAAACCAAAACGGGCTGTTTGTCGAGCTCATACGTGCGCGACGCACGATACGTGTTTACGAACGTGCCACCAAGATTACTAGTTGTGCCTTTTAGTACGTTTTGGATAGAAACGGGAAATACGGTGTATGAACTATTGATTTTAGAATGCGATTTTTCTTTGAGTTCGTACCGTTCGTATCGTACTTTTGCGATATTACTCCTTTAAAATAAAATAAAATAAATATTTAAGATTCATAATGCCTTACATTTTTATTAAGGCTTACTACTAGTGACTGTGTACTTTAGTAGTAGCCTAGTGGTAATACCAGTGCACTGCTAAGTCAAAGATCTCGAGTTAGAATCCAAGAGACGCAACTTTGCGTTTTCGAAGACACGTGCGTATTCATACTTCATAACTATCACGCGCTTAAGCGGTGAAAGAAAATATCGTGAGGAAACCTACATGCCTGAGAAATTTTCTCGATGGCGTGGTGTGAAGTCGGCCAACCCACAGCTAGCTAGCTTGGTTGTCTATAGCCTAATCTCTCTCATTCTGAGAGGAGTCCCGTGCCCAGCAATGGGGTATAATGGACATCATCATTAACGATGATGACCTACCAGTTTTATCTAAAAGGATTGAGACAATCTTTCGAAATGCTCTAATAAAGTTATATAAATATTTTCATTTGACCACGAGGAACGACAAAGAGATTACAAAAATGTCGACATTCTGATAAAACAAAAGAGGACTACTATCTTTCTAATAACGAAAAAGCTATTGGACCACAACAATAAAATAGCTAGAAGTGTAACAAATGTGGACATAGGAACACTAACATTCAGTTTATGTTTCGCAGGCGAGCGCATTTTGTACGGCAAGGTGAGTGATGGGAATGCACTTTCTAGTGTTGCGGCTACCAATCCATGTTCTACCGATAATGCTTGACTATTTTTATCATCATTCTTTGCCTGTGAGACATAACTTAAATATTATTTCTTTAAAAGTTTAAACAGACATACTTAGAGAAAATTTTCCAGATCCTCTTAGATTTCACCAGATTCGATTTTAATATAGCAATCATTCAAATGAACAGTATCTCGTTCATTTTGTTTTATATGTGTGTATGTTTCGTGAGAAATATCAACTGTAGGTAGAGCTGTTACCTGACCCACTTCGACGCCGCCGGCCCACCTAGGGTGGGTCAGGTAACAGCTATAACCCACTGTACATACTCACCCACCTACAATAGCGCAATTCTTCGAGTTCATTATAAACGTGATTTCTTTTTGCTACTTTATACCTACATATTTTAGATTTCATACCGCTTACCTAGCTTTAGTGAAGTACAGTACTTCACTTCAGCTACATTCACACTAAAGCACAAGCTGAGCTAGGCAATGCCTCTGCGTATTTTCCAGCTGAGATAGTGTCCGTAATGTATCGCACGAGTGCTGCGTCACACGGATTAATTAAACTGAAGCCGCGGCATGGACACGGCCATCCAGAGAGCATTTTGGTAACAAAGCTGATTTATAATTGAAAGCCGATACGTTTAGGAAGCACCTCCTGCTCTATATGCATGAGGCCGTTTGTTTGGACTACATTGAGTGAGTACGAATAGATACTATGCAATTAGGCGTCAAAGTTAAATTATATTTACAAATGAATGATGATGATGAATGCAAAGGAAAGCAACCAAATAAGTTTGTGGTGCCTACGTTCTATAATAATGTAGCACCACATTGATGCGACCCCTTCGTCTAAGCACCACTGGCGCGCGCGGGCCGCGCGTGTGTGAAGCCCTGCCTAACGGGACCGGTCAGCGCGGACGCAGCGCAGTAGCTGCGAGACCACTCCAGTGCCCACCGAAACGCTTACTACGCCGGACGCTTGCCATTTCTCGGTCGCGCGCGCTAGCTATAACTTTACGCCTAAGCAGACTATTTTATCTTCATCTTGTAACTTTCATTTTCCATTCATTCTTCATCTTCCATACTTCTTGCTTAATACTTACGCTTTGTTTCCTGTTGTATATAACGCAATAAACGCTGTACATAAATATTATTCCGGCACCGGTGTTTAATTTATCAAGACCCAGTATATGTGGAGGCATATCGCCCCATATAGTGGTGACCCATAGACGTTTGCGCTTACGTGAGGCTACATCGAGATGGCGGAGGAAAAATATGAAGACTGTGCCACGCCATTAACTGTTCCTGCCGGCGTAGAACGTGTTTCCGTGCGCCTACCCCCATTTTGGCCCGATGACCCGGATATCTGGTTCGCGCAGGTTGAAGCTCAATTCGAACTTTCTGGAACGAAGTCGGATTCTACAAAATTCTATACCGTTTTACAACAACTTGAGCACGGTATCGCGAGAGAAGTACGGGATATAATTGTGAATCCGCCACGGACAGACAAGTATGAGAGATTAAAACAAGAACTTATCAAGCGGTTATGTTCTTCACGCGAACAACGGTTACGTCAGTTGCTGACGCAGGAAGAGTTAGGAGATCGAAAACCTAGTCAGTTTTTGCGTCATCTGCGTTCGTTGGCGGGTGATGGTGTCAGTGGCGATGTTTTGCGTAGTTTATGGTCGAACCGGCTTCCAAACGACGTACAGGCGTTCATAGCGTCCCAGACCTCTTCTACCCTGAATGACGTTGCGGAATTAGCCGACAAGATTTGCGAAGTGACGTCACGTCCGGCCACGCAAGTCGCCAGCACATCGGCGACCACGTTGGATGCCATGTTTAAGAAAATGGAGGATTTCATAACGGAACGGATTAAAAGTGAGCTTAACCAACAGGTAGAACAACTTAATTTACGCGGAAGAAAAAGCCGTTCCCCGTTTCAGCGACGACGTTTTTCTAGAAGGTCCAGAAGCCGTTCCGGGCGTGGTCACGACGCGGAGTACGATACAGGTATTTGTTGGTATCATCGTAATTTTGGTGAAAAAGCTGAAAAGTGTACCAAGCCCTGTACCTACAAGTCGGGAAATGCCCCGGACAGTCAGTAGCGGTGGCGAATGACTGTCACATTGTTACCGGCCGCCGCCTTTTCGTAACCGATAATAGATCGAAATTGCAATTTTTAGTAGATACCGGATCTGACCTCTGTGTTTTGCCACGTAGGTATGCGCGTGATCACAGAAAACGTACCGAGTACATTTTAACAGCGGCAAATGGTACTATAATACATACATATGGCACTATTAAACTGCATTTAAACCTTGGTTTGCGCCGAGATTTTGCGTGGAACTTCGTGGTGGCTGATGTGGAAAAGCCGATAATAGGCGCCGATTTTATGTCATATTACGGTTTATTGATTGATTGCAGGAACCAGCGCTTGTTAGACAGTGTGACTACACTTTCCAGCCCAGTACTGCTCAAGCCGTGTAAGATACAGAGTGTCAAGGCCATCTCAGGAGTTAGTGAGTACCACACGCTCCTAGCGCAGTACCCTACGCTGACCAAACCTTCAGGCACACACAGAGAGGTAAAACATTCCACAATTCATTATATCAGGACAACACCCGGTCCGCCCGTATTCTGCAGACCTCGACGCCTTGCCCCAGACCGTTTAGCCATAGCCAAGGAACAATTCGAAGATATGCTGCGGGACGGTACTGCCCGACGTTCAGATTCTGCTTGGGCTTCTGCATTACACTTAGTACCGAAGAAGGACCATGGATGGAGACCATGTGGGGACTATCGCGCCCTCAATGCGCGTACAATACCAGATAGATATCCCATCAGGCATATAGAAGATTTTTCTCAGAGGCTAGCAGGTTGTTCTGTATTCACGAAAATTGATTTAGTAAAAGCATACAATCAGATACCAGTTTTTGCCGACGATATTCCCAAAACAGCTTTAACCACACCTTTTGGGTTATTTGAATTTCCTTACATGTCGTTCGGACTTAGAAATGCAGCTCAGACTTTTCAAAGATTTTTGGATGAAGTACTTCGTGACCTTAATTTTTGCTATTCCTACATTGATGACATTTTGGTATTCTCCAGGTCTAGCGATGAGCATCACAAACACCTGGAACAGCTGCTCGAAAGATTGAGCACCTATGGGCTACTTATCAACGAGGCTAAGTGCAGCTTTGGTAAGAGTGAAGTTGTTTTCTTAGGCTATAAGATAGCTGCTGAAGGAACATACCCATTGGACACCAGGATCCAGGCATTGAAAGATTTCCCAGCACCAAAAACTGCCAAAGGCTTACGAAGGTTCCTCGGTATGTTGAATTTTTACCGCCGTTTCTTGCCTAATGCAGCCTCAGATCAAGCTCCACTGAACGACATGCTAGCAGGACCAAATATTAAAGGTTCGAAACCATTATCCTGGTCTCCAGAGCTTCTCCAAGCGTTTGAAAATTGTAAGTCAAGCCTCTCAAAGGCCACATTACTTGCGCATCCTGTTCCTGATGCCCCCCTAGCTCTAGTCACCGACGCCTCCAATTCAGCTGTAGGAGCAGTTCTCCAGCAGTTAGTGGATGGACATTGGCAGCCACTAGCTTTCTTTTCAAAAAAGATGAGCAAGTCACAACAGCTTTACAGTGCTTACGACAGGGAGTTGTTGGCTATATATGAAGGCGTTCGGCATTTCAAGCACATGGTGGAAGGTCGTCATTTTGTTATCTATACTGATCATAAACCTATCACTTATGCATTCCAACAGAAGGATCGAAAATTTACACCACGTCAATTTAACTACTTAGACTTAATTTCTCAATATACTACAGATGTCAAGCATATATCAGGTAAAGATAACTTGACTGCTGATACTCTTTCTAGAATAGAATCTCTTGCTGCTTCTCCAGACTTTGAAATACTGGCGAGATCTCAACGTGAGGATAGTGAGCTCCAAGTTCTATTGTCCAAGGGCTCATCATTGAAACTTAGAGAAGTTCCAGTACCTGGTACGAATTTAAAAATATTTTGTGACGTTTCCCTACAGAAACCACGTCCTTTCATCACTAAGGAATTGAGAAGACAATTTTTCAACAAAATCCACGGATTAAGTCACCCTGGTGCTAAAGCCACTACCAAACTGATAACCGAAAGATTTGTTTGGCCTTCTGTACGCAAGGATTGCCGTACTTGGGTCCAGGCTTGTGAAAGCTGTCAACGTTCTAAGGTGCAAAGGCATACTTCCTCACCTCTGGGAAACTTCAAGCTACCTGAATGCCGATTTTCCCATGTACACATAGACTTAGTAGGTCCTTTACCGTCATCGTGTGACTACAAATATTGCCTGACTGCAATAGATAGGTTCACCCGCTGGCCTGAAGTGACGCCGCTTAACAACATCACAGCAGAAACAGTAGCACGAGCTTTTTATGATATGTGGGTTTCACGATTTGGTTGTCCACAGATTGTTACCACAGACCAGGGACGCCAATTCGACAGCCACCTGTTTAAGGCGCTTGCAGGACTCTGCGGCATCAAGCTGCAACGCACGACGGCGTATCATCCAGCAGCAAATGGTATGGTCGAAAGGCTCCATAGAACTCTCAAGGCTGCTATCATGGCCCACAATGTAACCAGATGGACCGACATTCTCCCAGTGGTTCTCCTAGGCCTCAGGACAGCTTGGAAGGTAGACCTGGAATGTTCACCAGCAGAAATGGTATATGGTGAGCCTCTACGGATACCGGGTGAGTTTATTCAGCCCATTTCTTCTTCAAGTCAAGTGAAACCTATAGATTTTGTCTCACAACTTAGAGATCATATGAAATATTTAGAACCAGTTCCAGCTTCACGTCACACACATAAATCGATCTTCGTGCATAAAGACCTCAAGGACTCTAAATATGTATTCCTCAGAAAGGATGCTTTACGTGGTAGTCTGGAACCGCCATACACAGGACCAATTAAGACTTTGAAATTTACGGATAAAACCGTAACTTTGGAGTTGCCTAAGGGGCCTACAACAGTCTCTATAGATCGTGTAAAGCCAGCATACATGTTGGCCGAAGAAGATACAACGCCAAGATCGGCATTGGCCGACACAAATCAACTTCGTGCCTATACGACACGGTCTGGTCGTCGTGTGAAATTCACAAATTTTTTTTCCTCAGGTCTTCCAGACCCCCGGGGGGGGTGATGTGGTGCCTACGTTCTATAATAATGTAGCACCACATTGATGCGACCCCTTCGTCTAAGCACCACTGGCGCGCGCGGGCCGCGCGTGTGTGAAGCCCTGCCTAACGGGACCGGTCAGCGCGGACGCAGCGCAGTAGCTGCGAGACCACTCCAGTGCCCACCGAAACGCTTACTACGCCGGACGCTTGCCATTTCTCGGTCGCGCGCGCTAGCTATAACTTTACGCCTAAGCAGACTATTTTATCTTCATCTTGTAACTTTCATTTTCCATTCATTCTTCATCTTCCATACTTCTTGCTTAATACTTACGCTTTGTTTCCTGTTGTATATAACGCAATAAACGCTGTACATAAATATTATTCCGGCACCGGTGTTTAATTTATCAAGACCCAGTATATGTGGAGGCATATCGCCCCATAAGTTATTTTAGTGAAGGAATAATTTGACTTCGGGCACGATTCGAACCTGAGTCTTTTGGTTAAATACACCAGACGCTATGACCAACAAAGCCACCGCGACTACTACCCGCCAGGTCGAAATTTGTCTTCACATTCTGCATTTACGTCTTTGTATTGACATGAAAAATGATTAAAAATACAAAAATACAACCAAATAAATAATTAATACCTTAGTTATGCTAATCATATTTTCACTCCTACTTATCTAATAGTACCTACAAAATCCCTTTATTTCATACTGTAACCGTAAATATTCACCACTGTTCGACCGCAACAAAAAGATCCAAAAAGCTAGCGCCTCCGCCGTATATCTCATCACCGCCCAATAAACGCTTTCGTCAGCGTTTTTTCGTCCATAAACTAGCCGTGTCGAGTCTACGGCTGAATGTACTCATGTGGACATTCGGCCAGCGTAATGGATTGTGACATTTATGGGCGAGACGCTCCCGATATTTGCTTCGACAGCAGCCAATCATTATAAATCACCGAGTGAAACTCTAATAAACTCGTCCGTTGTTAGTCTCAATGCAAATGCGATTGAAATTTTGATTAAACTGAAGCCAGATGTTTGCGTTTGTTGTGTTCATAGTTTGATGTTGATATTATGCAATATTTTGTGACGATGTTATGATGTGTCTATCGAAATAAATGCATTCATTGTATGTAGGAATGCGCATATTTTTAAGTATTGTGTTATGATTGATTTAGTTCGCTCCAATCCATTAGACAATGGTTACAGGAATAAAACACAAAATAAGTACGAGCTGGAAAAAACAAAAGACTTCAACTCATAGTTTTTGTTCCAATACTGCGGTACAAAATCCGGTATTTCTCAAAAGTTATTCCGAATACAATAGCTGAGTTGAGCAAGGTACTACGTACACTTAAAGTATTTCCCATTAAGCCGACTATAACATCGGTGCTGGCAGATCGAGAGCCAATGAAATTGTTCTAGAAATAATCGGAACAATTGCTTGTAGTGCCCTCTAGCGGTGAATGCGGCAAATTGGAGTATGCACTGAACAATACATGTTTTTGTTTTATCTTTGTATTTCTTTGTTCTGTGCATACAAAATTTGGAAATTGGTTTGAAGTTTCATAGAGATCTACAAATTAATTTTGAGAGGTTTGCAATGCCATGCAATGTTAAAATACTTAAAATAATATAAAGGGTAGAAGAAGGGCAGACTGACATAGAAATCGTAGATAATAATATATAGTAAAACTTATAACTCAATATAATAGTTTTGTATAATTTGTACGAGTACGAGTACGATTTGTTATAATATTCTCTCAATTAATAAATATAAATCGTATAGGTACTTACAATGCAATATTAGGAGAGAGATGGATGGATATCGTGGACAATCAATCGTTAATTTGAACTACAGGTATTAGTTTTGTTTTAATTATTATCCAATTACAATTTGAAAGTAAACTTTTCGACTGAGGTCGACGAAGAGCATAGTATACTCGAGTTAAAATAAAAATTTACCGAAAGAGTCCAACTAAAGAAAAGTGGAATTTAACAACCCTTGCTATTATTATTCCTCTGGTCCCTCTGTTTGTTCACTTGATTCTTTACAAAATAATACTGATAAAATTCCAAAAGTTACTACTCATTCTAATTCATATTGCATCTATTAGACTTTTGTGTGCAATAAAGAATATTCTATCTCTCCATCTAAGAAAAAGTGAAGATCGTGTTGCTAGTATTGCAACGACTGACTGATGTGACGTATATAGAATACTAGACTTAATCAATAAAAAAAACTCCTTTATCAAAGCCTTAGAGATTAGATCTATAAAATATAGTACCGGACAGGATCAGACATGCAAATGTTTCCATTTTACATCATACCTAATCGCTTCCGCTCGACGGCACCAAAAATGGTCAAGACGTGCTATATAAAAAATGCCTTAGGATACAAAAACTTGTAGCGTTTAGGCGCTACCAACTTTCGCCGATCAAATTCATTACCAACTGTTAAAAAATCGTTTCATACTCAAACTTGACCGAACTTTACCTATAACGTTTTTAAATATTTTTACTTGAAAGTTGGTTAAGATACCATAATTAGCGATTTTCATTGCATAGCTTTTAGTTGTGTTAGGCCAAGCTCACGTTTCAATAGTAAAAAAAAAGAAACTTGAGTGACTTAATCATACTGGTAGGTAAATTTTTCTTGAATTGCAATTTTAGAGAAGTCCGAAAATGCACTGCCCAAAAGAAGAACAGCCACTGATTGGTGTCTGTACATTTACCTATGACAAACTTTTTAAAATATCAAAAATCATTCCCTGGCACATCGATGGTCTTCTTATAATAAAACATTGTTTTTATGTCTTTAGAGGATTTTTGTATGTGCCAACTGTAACATCCAAGCCACCACTACTAAGAATACTAAGTAGTAAGTTATTCCTATCACAAATAGAGGGCTAATAACGAAATAAATCGTACTGATACAGTGGCTCATCGCGGAGCCGTTTATTAGCTGTTATTCAGTATGGGTGGGGTCGCAGTGCAGGGGGGGGGAGGGGGGAGGCCTTGACCGAGCCGTGAGGACGTGTGGAGCGGTAAGTAATGAATGAGCTCGTGGATTGATGAATGTATGCCGCGCCGTGATTGAGTTTCTGCAAGTAGAGGTAACATAACATACACCATCACACCGATATTCTTCAAACGGTTGGTAGTAATAGTGTCGCACTCGCATGTCTACATCCCAGCATAAATGGTTCGGCACGACCGTGAAAGTACTATCGTCCCACAGAATATCGATATACTGTTGCGATTCGTGCCTATGTGTGGAGCGCCGGAGGCCTAATTCCCCGCGCAGCCACTTTCCTTCTCCTTTTCTCCTTCCTCTCCCTTTTCCTTGGATCAGCAGCGCATCTGCAACTCCCTTGGTATTGCAGATATCCATGGACGGTGATGACTGTTTACCATCAGGGGGCCCATCTGATCATTAGCCAAATTAAATTAAAAAAGAAAAAGACTTATAATCCCAGGTGCGTAGAAATATAATACCTATCAGTAATTGCTATACATGCACTGCCGGTATGTGAGTATAGTTCATGTTATACCTTATTGCAGATCTGAAGTTCAAGCGAGGGTAGTATTTTAATGGAACAAGGAATATTTTGTTCTGCCTCATTAGTGTAGTGACTATACACATAGCTATTGGGCGTGTATCAGGCTTCAATTCCCATATTGAGCAGTGTTCTGGGGCTTTCTATAGCATTCTCAGTCTTGTGTTGGTATAGAATTGCATTTGAATTTATTAGTACATGTACAGATCATGATAAGAGGCTAGATAGTATACTTATAACATGGGACCTAAAAATATACCAGCAAACTATGGGTGAACAAACATACATTTCTGCGTGATGAAATGTGGCGTGTTATGTGTTACTAACATTAAAAAATTATAGCCTGTAAACTGAAATCTGAAAACTAAAGGCCTTGGTTCACACCCTGTACATATACTTGTATGGCATTTATTATTATTACTCAGTCATTATCATCCAACAGGAAGGAAAAACCTTCCTAGCATTTTCCCATTCCTTACGGCTTAAGGCCTAATAATCTTTGCATGGAAAAAGCCTTAAAAAATACAAAAAGATAGTTAAAAGGTAAGGTGGCATCGTAAACTATGACATCGTACTTGCTGTAAAGCATGTCATGTCGGTTGAGAAGCACATTCTCAACAGATGTCACTGACTTCGCCTCAAAGACGTAAATTAAAAATGTGAAGGCAAATTTCGACATGGCGGGTGGGAGTCGCGGTGGCTTAGCGGTCATAGCGTCTGGTGTACTTAACCAGAAGACGCAGGTTCGAATCCTGCCCGCGGTCGTATTTTTCCTTCACTAAAATAACCAAATAATCTTTGTATCGAAAATGCCTAAAAAATACAAAAAGATAGTATCTACTTTGTCAAATTCTGATTTACCCAGACACAGTCAAAGGGAGAAATCCCCAAACAGCATTTTTTCCACCCTTGCGTTACATCGACTTGTTTAATGAATAGGGGTGACAAGCAAGTGGTTCCTTCCTGAACTAATTAAGTTGACATCGTCACGTCCCCGCCCTACCAATAAAAATATACCGACGTCATTATTTAAACAGTTATCATGCTGTGGTAACAGTTTATATTGCAGAGGTGACAGTTAGTGACACGTAATTGACACTATCTACGATAGAATTAATAAGCATTGCGGCACAACGCAACCGTTTTCTATTGCTTAATCGTTGAAAAGAATTGCGTTGTTTACGATGCGAATACTTAATGAGGTCCAATTGTAGTGTATTATGATTAATTGATTTCGGTCACGATAGTTTTAACAGCAATATTAATTATTTCTGACAGGTATGACCTTATGGGATGCACGTGTAAGAGCGTAGTAGTAGCGTAAGCGCTACTCACCCATATTTTGCCGGTATGTTTGTATAGTAATGTAATAGAGGGTAACCCTTTTTCTATTAACAGGGCAAAATCCAAACACCATGCTGCTACTGTGAACTTCATAAGGAAACTCAACAACACTACTCGTCCTGAGAGTAAAACCCAGGCCCTCTAGCGTAGCAGTCGCGGGTGAGACCACTTAATCAGTGAGGTAGAAGTTTAAATCTTTAGCTTATCAAATATTACTTAAACAAACTGACTGCCTCGTTGGTCTAGTGGTCCCAATCGCGACTGCTACGCTAGAGGTCTTGGGTTCGATCCTCAGGTCGAGCAAAGTGTTATTCAGTTTTTCTATGAAATTCTCAGTAGCAGCTCGGAGTCTGGATTTGTGCCCGGTGAATGGCAATAGGCTCGCCTCCTATTACATGGGACCCAAACATACCGGCGAACTGTGGGTGTACATTAAGTACACCTCTGCCTAACCCTTCGGGGAATACAGGCGTGATGGTATGTTATGTTATGTTATTAAACAAAAATTAAATTATTGCTATTATAACCCTTCATCAACTTCTATCATAAGTGGATGGTATAACTCGATCAGCTTGTGGACATCCACCTACCCTCACACGATACTTATCGCCGATAACTTTATTCATCAATTTTAATCAACGTCGAGCACTAATCTGTGGTAGTGCTATTAAGGAGCTATTGGATTTATTGCACCGTATTTTGTACTTTTCCTTTGTGAGAAAAAAATAAGGAACGGATCGGATAGATAAGGAAATTAGCTACTCAAGGATTGGAAGATGTGATTGGAGGTTTGGATTACTTGTGGTAAACTTCTCGTTGGTTTGAACAAGTCATAGAAGAAGTATCTGTTTACGATTTAACTAGAGTACCATGGGCATTTTGAAGTAGCAAATTTAGTCATTAGGCGTGAAGTAGGAGTCTTTCCGTGAGATGGAGCGACGATCTCATGCTTTGTGCTGTTTACTTTGAGTTGTCAGGCTTTTTGGGCTTCTGACAATGATCATAGGTGTTCGTAAACATTAGTACATCCAAGAACGACAGCTTTACGTGCCCTCAGATGCACGGAGGGGTCTATGTTAAAAAAGATCACCCATCCGCTGACTGACCGCAGTACACGCAACTTAACCTAGCAGATTTGTTTATCAGCGCAGTAATAGCTTAGCCACGAGCCCCTCAACGACAGCAGGCTTAATTTTCATAAATAATATAGACTAGATTTCCGCCCACGTCTTCGCCCGCATGGTTTCTTGGTATGTATTATACATACCAAGAAACCATGCGGGCAAGAAACCAACCAACCTTCTTTGAGAATCACGCTATCCATTGGTGCAACATGAAAATCGGTGCAGTAGTTTTCGAGTTTATCGCAAACAGACAGACAGACACGCAGCGGAGGACTTTGTTTTATACATAATAATATGTAGTGATAGTGATATTGGTCTGTATAAACATGTTGACAGGCTTGTACGTAGCAATTTTCGCTGCCACAACCCTCAAACTTAAGTATAAACTCAAAAAATGAACGTATTATTTAAAAGCATCGTGATTATACCCCTTATTTTTGTTCCTTGTCTACATTCTAACACAATATTTACCCATAAACACATGGGACGTATGAACGAAAAGTTCCCAACAACTTCCGTTGGCGGCTCGCAAGGTGTTCTGCGTGCGTGCTCCTTCGTGACCGCGGCCAAATTATAGCCAGCCGGGCGACGCAGGGGGTGAGCCACGAGGCCGGGGAGGGGTTATATGGATACTTTGACTTTGAAAGTGGATACTTGGACCATGTTGAACGCTTCGAACTAGTGAGAACTATTATATGGTTACGGCGGTGTTTCTTGTAATTTGTTTGAACATTGATTGATGTGTTTAATGGGATATTGTAATTTTCTAAGGTTGTTGCAAACATTTTATACACTCTCACACTTGTCTATCATTGCAGTAGTTTTAACGGCTACTACCTAAAATCATGTTTGCTTCATCTCCGCTCATTAATCTAACCATTTTTTGGGATGAAACGTTTAAAAGAAGTGAGATATAAAATATAAATATTGAAGGAATCTTTTTTTGAAATGGGCTACTGCTATACTATGTAGTTATTCTTGATTAATTTCTATTTAATTCAGGTCATTAAGTAAGTACTTAAATCATTAATTTACTCTAAAATTCACTTCCTAAATAAATTAGTCAGTACCAAGATAACAAAGCAATTTAATTTACCATCATCGCCTTCCAGACTGTAATGTGACAATTAAATTCCGAAAGTTCCGAACTTCTTATATTCTAATTATCTTGATTAAAATCCAGATCTCCCACGAACATGTAAGTTCGTTTATTCAACTGCTGTTTAGAAGCAAACTTTCTACTACTCTATAATCAAAGAATTAAACTCGAGTAAGCACTTTAATCGCTTGGCAATTTACAGATGAGAAGGCAGCGAACCGCGGCCGGCCTTGACATTTCACGGCTCCGAAGAATCCCCTTCGTATAACCAATGAGACTGTATATCTTTTAAAATAATTAAGAATAAACCTCTGAAGATTTCAAAGGATTACTACGAAAGATAAAAAAACTAAGGATTTCGAATGCGGAAAGCGCAGATTTTTTTTTCAGCAATTAGTTTAATCAGGATCTCTCACGGGGGAAACAGCGAGATAAAAAAAAACTTTTTGAAGGGTTTCAGTCCTTTTGAAAATCTGTATCAGTTAAAACGGTAGTGCCTTTCGTTGCCTACAGGCATTCAGTCCTAATTTGTACTAGATATGTATGATTGTGTATAGGTTCGTCATACCATACTCGTATCATATTTTATACCATAATTATAATTATCTTTCGTCTCGTGAACATATCCCGACGTGTGAGTAATTTTCTCCGTATAATAGTCAGATATTTACGTAATATTCTGGCGTCTATCTAGAATAATATATTTAGCCTTAAGTCCATCAAAATAAATTGCTGCGATGAATATTACATTATGTAACAATCATAAACAAATTACTAGGTATATGAAATTCATAGAACCAAAATTATTATTATTTGGGGAACCCAAATTTCTGTGTTTATTAGGCAGACGGTTGCTAGGGGGATCGCAAAACTGGTGCAAAATATCCATCCATCAGCATGTCACTACGGGGACTTGGGACTAAAGTAAATACTAAGCAAGGTTCTTATATAATATAGTTGTTCAGTGGAGTAACGTACCCCGGGAGACATTAAAGAATGTTGCCTTATATTTTTGTGAAATAGCAAAATCTTAAGTCATTCCCTACCATGAGTATGTTCTGTATACTTTGATAAAGTATACAAGTTTATTGATTCTAGAAATGTCTATTTAGGAGATTATTTATCAAAAAAGCTAAGACAATGTTAATCATTTAATAAAATTATCCTTAAAGGAGTATTGTCTTGATGCATGTTATTCAAAAAGGTCAGACCTGACGGATCAAAGCACCACAAAAGAAAAACGTCTAAAAGGCATTTGAAACATCCACGAACGTCTCGATAATTACAACTACACTTCAAACCCAAAACCGATACTAAAGGTAAGACGAGCTTGAAGCAATTACGACGATCGATCTTAATTGATTAGCCGCCGTTGAGGAGATTTCATAAATTGTTTTATAAAGAATCTAATGGGCTTGGAGGGGGAATTCGCCGCACTCGGCAAAGTTCACAAGTCGACTCAGTTCAATCTTAATTGTTTCATTTAAGTCGTTCGACTTGATTTGATGGAGATACTCGAGTCATGATCCCAATCCTGTAAGCGGGCATTAAATATTGAACGAACCAACCATTTTGCTGATCATTGTATTTCATAATATTAGATTTGGAATGTATTCCCTTACAGTTCTGATTTTTGTAAAAAACAAAAACTAACTGATGTTTGATTTAACTGATGCATCAAGTCGCTTCGTAAATTCGTGAAAATTGAAATCTTGAAGAAGAATCTTGATGAAATTTTATCGTAAAGTTTCATCCTTTTTTTAACATACCTTTAATTTACTGGTTTCTAACACTTACGCAAATATCAGACATTGAAATAAAACTACTTTTTACGGATTTTTGTTGTTATATTGATATTATTTGATTCCCGACGTTCGACCATGGATGCTGTAAAGGATCCGAAACGTTGGGAATTAAAAAATATTAAAAAAGTATTTTTCTTTCAATACCTTTAATTATTATTTTCTCTGATCGGTAACAAGCTGTTAATAGAGTCTAGAGAATTCAGCAAAAGAACTGAGTCCAGGAGAAGTCGTTTCCGTAATCATCCATTGTACACGGCAAGGCGTAGTTTTGGCCGGTCTCACTTCTTTGTCCGCAAAGTTCCATCTTAACTTTTTATTTGATCTGAGTTAATCTATTCTAGCTCAGAGACAAAGTCCAAAATAATTTCATCTTTATATTTATTGTTACAACAAAATAGTTGTTTGTTTTAAGACTGTTATTGTTATAGTCCTATCTCCGACCGAAGTGTCAATGAACTAACAACTGCAGTAGCCAATCCATCTGGTCTCATCTAGACATTTTTCAGTTACACCCATGAGACACAAGACAAGTGATGTTGATGACCACAATTTATACAATGAATTTTTCTGAAATGAAACTCCAACAAACGTAATTAAATATAGTGAGGGTACCATCAAACATTCAGGCAGAGTAATGAACTGGGGAGTGAGTGCGGTGAGATGGCATGCGAGCATCGTGCCTGCATGCTAGGATGGTGCGCTGTTGTGAGATATCGCGATGAGTTCGTAACTTATTAGTGTAATCTTTGAATTTAAAATTTTCTAGCTCTGGTACGAGTGGGTTCACGTCGGTAGTGCAATGGGTGAGATTCGAACCAGCAACTACAAGATCGCAAGTCCGACGCCCCAGCCATTCGGCTACCGCCGCTTTAAGTTTATGCCCGAACATTTATTGTTATACCCAAAATGTCTTGTCTTAGTGCCTAAACGCGACTGCTACAATTCCTAGGTCGAGCAAAGTGTTATTCGGTGTTTCTATGAAATTCTCAGTAGCAGCTCAGAGTTGGGATTTATGCCCGATTAATGGCAATAGGCTCACCCCCTATTACATAGGACCTAAACATACTAGCGAACTGCTACCTAACGCTTCAGGAATCGTGATGATATGTTTAAATGTATTAAAAAATATAAAAAATGAAAATATATTATATAGGAAAAACTGAAAACATAAATAAGTTTAATACCTTCATAATAAGAACGAAATGCTTAGAGATCTTGAATGAGCCTCGATCGAATACTACCAAATAGCTGGTCAGTGAATGTTAAGCAGATCCTCATTATATTTAATGTGGAACCATTCTATGCTATGCTTTCAGCCGTTTTACCATTTTATTCCAAGATTTTCCGTATCCTGACAGTTGAGATACCAAATAATTTTCCTAGAATGTGAAAGCTAAAAAATAATAAAATTATTATTATAATAATATACCATCACGCCTGTATTCCCCGAACGGTTAGGCAGAGGTGCACTAATGTACACCCACATTTCGCCGGTATGTTTAGGTCCTATGTAATAGGGGCGAGCCTATTGCCATTAACCGGGCACAGATCCGGCTCCGAGCTGCTACTGGGAATTTCATAGAAAAATCTAATTTGCTCGACATGGGAATTGAACTCAGGACCTCTTGCGTAGCACTCGCGCTTGGGACCACTAGACTAACGAGGCAGTCATGATTATTATACTGAAGTTCTAATGAATCCTTTACCTAAAGTTACAGTATTAAAACTTCAAGTCTGATTCTCCTTTCTACAATACGTAGTCTCCTGACGTATATAATCACCAATTACTAAGTTTATTTCGGAATGCTCCAAAAAATTCGTAATAGCTTTCGTACTTTTACAAAGCCGAAGACATTATAAACTCTAGTCCCATTAGTACTTGTAAAACATCTCATTAGCAGCTCGGTACACTCTCACAAAATAACTTGAAAAATCGTGTTCAACTTACAAATAGGTATTACATTAAAACTTTTAACTTTACCTACATTAAAAGTCAGTTTAGACATAAAGCGATCCAAACACGAAGTATTTGCGAGGCTCGTGTCTCTCCCCTCCCTGCCCCGCACCGCCCCTCCCCTCATCCGAGGCGAGTCCGAAACTTTGATGGTCCGATCCAGATTTTTCATCTCCCGACTTATTTGAAATTATAATTCGCCGCGAAGAAATCAAATCAAAATTCCATTTAAACTTGGGATTTCAATATTTGTTTGTTAGGCAGATGTTCGTTATGGTAATCGTTTGCGGTCGTGCTTGACCGCCGACCGACGCCGGACGCCGGACGACCGGTCGTACGGCCATACATGGCGCCGCGCCGGCCTGGATGACATTAGGCTACAATTTTACTTTGATTTACGAGCTAGTCTACAACGATGTAGATAAGGCTTATTACGCACTGCCGAGCTTGAAGCAGCCAAATCTAGCACTTAATTATAAAATATAAAAAGACCAGTACCTATATAAACTGATTACATTCATAACAATAAAAGTAACTTTGAAAAACAGTTGAATTTAGATTAGTGAACAGCCAGCCTTAGATAAGCCATCAGGCTATTTATTACTGTACTTCTAAATTGAGTATAATTGTTATAGGATTGTTTTTTTGACCCGACCTTGTTGAAGGTCATGTGACCAGCTGTTCCCGTGATACGTACCTGAAGCACGCAAGGTCACTGCAACTATTTTGCGTTAAGTGGGTTAAGCGTTTAAGGTTACACGATTTTAACTAAATTTAAATTAAAAGAAAAACAAACTATAGGCAAAAGTAACATTTCTAAAATACATTTGCGACGTAGTTTAAACTTCAATCCAAATATAGGAGGGAAGGGTATTTAGTATACAATCTAGTACGATGTGTCGATCTGATAACATTGACATTCTCACGGACTTTAATTATACTACAAATGCAGTATTCAATACCGTTTTCATACTTGTAAATGGGTAATGATAAAACCTACATGAGCTAACGATTTACTTAATGGTTTACATAAAATAAATCCTCATTTTATGGTCTAATGAAAACCAAACTAAAATCGTTAGCAATATCGTTTTGATTTCAATCGTAACTTAAAACAAATAGATTTAAATATAAACCAATAAACATCAAGGAGCTATATTAAAATAATGTTTAGAAATATTATAATTTTCATTGAAACGAATTTTCAAGTTGGACATTTTGATGCGAATACCTTTGAAGGCATCCAGTCGCGTTTAATTGCGTCTAAACGTAGCGAACAGAAAAGGGGGATGTAATTCAGTAAAATTGAAACAACGTTTAAATCTGCGATGCCTTCGCAAAAGGCTTATTAAAGTATTACCAGCGAGAAATGATTTAAATTTAAAAATGTTTCATCGATTTCGTTGGCGTTTATTTGAGCGAAACCCTCATTAAATATTTTCATTTTACAAACGTTTTTTAGTGTTTATCGTGAACAACCTAAATAGGATCGACCTCTTCCACGGGCGCGGACGCGGGCATCAGGCTACGTCGGTAAAAATATTTGTATACCCTGCAGGCAGATTAAATTAGGTATGTATCGATCCTAAATTTTCGGTATGTATTGGAACTCACGCTAATTTACATAAGCCAGAGGGAAAACGGTTATTCATTTTTTCATTTTGCGGTTACTAATATTCCTTTTAGTGGTATTATTTTAGTAAATAATGAAGTTTATTTTATAAGATGTCATACTTGTTATAATGATATATTCAAAATAATAGGTTTACTAGCTGTAGAGGTAAATAGCAGTTCTTCGCTTAAATTACTCATATATAGCTGTGTCCGGCGTGGTCACTCACACGTCGATACTATATATGATATTCAATAAAATTGCCGTGTAATTGTGCCGAAAAAGGAGGTAATTTTATGTGACAATGTAATTTCACCTTAACAGTGTATTTTAGTTGAAAATTATGAACATCAACAAACTTGTAACTAAAGACAACAGGAGCCTGAACTGGTTAAACTTGGCAACTGTAAATCAAGCTGCGGTTAACACAATTTGGCAACCGGTTACTCGCTACAACATCTCACAATTTCATAATTTGTTTACCATTAACAAGAATTAATTTAAACAAATTATATCCACGGCAAATTGAGCTTACGATATAAATATTCATATAAACACACGTGAAAAGTGCCGTTGAAAACATGATCCAAATAAATCCATTTAAAATTTAAACCCACTTGTGATTCATGGTGAATGCGAACATTTTTTCAACGAACCTACAAAATTAACAGGTCTTTCAAATGCTTGAATCTATTAAACATAACAGATTCACGTTCAAAGACTTGAAATCCATTCAAATGGGAATCGTTCCAAATGGAAAAGTATAAAGGTACCTTTTCACCGTCTGCCATTACCGCGCGGTTTTGTTTTAGTTGGCATCTGTAATTTTCTTAATTATACTCTTGTCGCGAGGCGGCGAATTGAAGCGCTCTCCCTATTCATGGCGATATTTAATTTTTGTCGAGCCCAAGAACGTCTGCGGACTTCTAAATAAGCTAATGACAGTTTACGGCGGTTTAATAACTTTACTGTCGTTCAAGGGAGAAAATTGGAAAAATATTGCTTCGCCTCTACTCTGAAAGAAATTGATTTTAGATAAATCATTCAAGCTATAAAAAAGCACTAGCGGAACTCTTGTAGGTCGTAAAATGGTTTTAATTTTTCAGCCTTATCTTTGGCCGCGGGCTATATTTGAACACTTACTGAACAAGTTTTTTCTTGTTGAATGGCACTCATAGTTCAAAGTGGAATAGAAAAATACTTGTTTTAATAAAAGTAATAATGTTTTGCCGAAATAAATCTGTGCAAGTACAACAGTTTGTTGGCAAACAAGTGGCCGAAGTTTGGTCCTAGGTTGTTGTTAACTTTTCCCAGCAAACTATTTCTGTTGTAAAAATAAGTTGACAGCACATAGGCTACGAGCCTTCGAGAGACATTGACTTTTATCATACGCTCGCGGTTTTACTTGCGTCCCAAAAGGATTGACTTTTCCGCGGAACTAGTTATTTTTTCTATAATAAAAACTGTAATTAATCCTTATAATATCAGCTATCTACCAGTGAAAGTCCCATCAAAATGGGTCAAGCCTTTTCGGAGAAACAAACGGACAAATAAAACTTTACAAATTGAGTTTTAGTTATTTAAAAGTTGTAAGTATACACTTTCATATATATTTAGTAAAAGCTGTTATTTTGACATTACAAACAGACTGTGCAATTTATTTATTTGTGTAGATGTATCGATTCATGTTGTATTGTGCATCATACATATACATTAGCAAACTAGAGAAAATCATTTCACCTCATCAACGCAAAACTGCCAACCCAATAAAATAAAGACTTATACGTAGCAACGCCCATTATTTGGCCCCCATGCTAGTGTTTATAATGTTGGTATTAGACGGAGTGTACCAGGAAAATAATATCAAAAAATAACTCATAACAATGGTTAAGTGCCCGGAAAATAAATAAGCCAGTTGGAAGAAAGAAGAAGCCACGTTAAGGATAGTCACTTAACGTTTCCAATAGATTTTAAAAAAGGGAACTATTAGGTCTATCAGACTTTTGAGCTAGAGGCTCTGGGTTCAATACAAAGTGTTATTAGGTTTTTGTATGACTTCAGCGAAGTATAAAGAAGGGTTATGATTTTTACCTGTATGTATGTACCTAATCCTTGATTACTCCTAAACATAATAACAAAACAATACATTCTAACAGTAGTATATGACCACGGCTATCCTCTGAGCATATCACTATGAATTAAATACATTAAAGTATCAAAAAGGTCATGTGCGTAGTACAGTTTGTTCGAAATAAGTAAGCCGATCGGAAGTTGTCTGCAAGTGGTTTAGAAGTGGTAAATTTTAATAGAAAGAGTCAGTGTAAAGATAATTACGGTCGTATATGTTTCACATTTCTAATTATTTTGTTTACTTATTTCGATATTTATGTAATGAAACATTTTCAGATATTTAATCACAATCATAGATCGTTGTACGTCATGGACCGAAATATTTCCGGTAGAAGATATAACTGCAGAAACAGTAGCCAAGACACTTTTCGGAGGATGGATTACTCGTTTTGGATGTCCATTGCGCATTACTTGTCCACCGTAAGTCCTCCTGGATCAGGTTACGGAGTTTGTCCGCTTCGTTTTGATTGAGGCAACTGTCCGTATTGTATGTTATCTGGTCCTTAGAACTTTGATTTCCCATTTTAGATGTCTTGTTGTTACGAGTAGTTGTGAATTAATGGTATATGTTAAGATCTATGTTAATATATATACGAATAGCTTGCTTATATCAGCGATTTTTATAGACGTACTACTGGCTTTACTTTACGTCCCGATCGTGTAGTGTACGTGTGTGAATGTCTGTAGAAATCCTTTGAATCTGGCACGTAGTTTGATTCGTCATTGATCATGAATGCTGGTTTCAATCTATCAATTGATATCACTGTCTCTTTATCCCTAATTCTAATGCAAAATGTTTTATCTGTTTTACTAATTACTGGGTAGGGTCCTTCATACGGCGGTGTCAGGGCTTTCTTAATTCTATCACACCGAACAAATACGTGTGAGCATTCTTTGAGTTCGGGATGCACAAATATAGCTTGGTTGTGGTTTTTTCTTTTCGGAATTGATGTCATTTGTGTGATGTCCTTTTGAATTTGTTTTACAAACTCTTCGTACGTTGATAACTGTGCTGCTGATGACTCAAAAAATCCTCCAGGGAGTCGTATTGGCGTTCCATATGTCATCTCTGCTGAACTATAACCTGTGTCTTCTCGCAAGCTACTCCGCAACCCGAGTAAAACTGTTGGAATTTCTTTTAACCAATTTTCGTTGGATTCTCTTGTCATTAACGCCACCTTTAAAGTTCTATGAAATCTCTCTATCATTCCATTGGATTGCGGATGATAAGGTGTTGTCCTAATTTTATGTATTCCCAAAAATTGTGAGAGTGACTCAAATATTCTTGATTCAAACTGTCGGCCTTGATCCGTAAATATTGTAAATTCTCTTCCCTCGATTAATCTGTGAAAATGTTTGACGGCCATGTATATTCCTAACAGCTCTCTGTCAAACGTAGAATATTTTTGTTGAGTTTCGCTAAATTTTTGTGAAAAAAAACCTAATGGTTCCCAATTGCGTCCGGATTTTTGTTGTAAAACTCCACCAACGCAAGTAGCACTAGCGTCGGTCATGAGCGCTAGTGATGCGTTGCGGGAAGGATGCGCTGTTAACACTGCGTTTTTCATGCTTTCCTTGCATTTTTCGTAAGCTTTGTCTGCTTCCGTTGTCCAAGGAACAGGTGAATTATCGTTCTTTTTTGAACCATGTAGATATTCGTTTAAAATTCTTTGATTTTCCGCTGCGCGTGGAATATTACTTCTGTAGAAATTGACCATGCCCAAAAATTGTCTTAATTCTTGAATTGTTTTCGGTTTGGGAAATTCCATGATTGCTTTGTAATTTTCTTCGGTAGGTTGTATTCCTTGGCTCGTTATATGATAACCTAAGAAATCTATTTCCCTTCTGAGAAATTCGCATTTTTCGAGATTAATGGTTATTCCATTCTCGTGTAAACGTTTGAAAACCGTTTCTAAATGCTGATAATGCAAATCTTCGTTGTCCGATGCGATGAGACAGTCGTCTACAAATATAAATACGAAGTTTAAATCTCTAAATAAGGAATCCATGAATCGTTGAAATGTTTGTGCCGCATTGCGTAATCCGAAAGGCATTCTTAAGTACTCAAAAAGTCCGAAAGGTGTGATGATGGCTGTTTTTTCTATATCTTTAACAGGAATACAGTGGTATGCTTTGCGTATATCTATCTTGCTTAGTATCTTCTTATTTTCTAATATGTATGTAAAGTCAGTTAATCTTGGTAGTGGGTATTTGTCCGGTACTGTCGTGCTATTGAGCATTCGATAGTCTCCGCACGGTCTCCATTCGCCATTTTTCTTTTTTACCATATGTAATGGGCTTGCCCATGGGCTATCTGACGGTCGGCAAATTCCGAGCTTTATCATATTTTGAAATTCCTTTTTGGCTATGTCGTATTTTTCTGGAGGTAATGGTCTTGCTCGAGCTGCGACGGGTGGTCCTGTAGTGATAATGTGGTGTTCAATCTTATGTTTGGGCGCATTGCGTAGAGAGGACTCTTTCGTGATGTCTTCGTATTTGTTTAAAAGTTGCGTAATACGTGAATTCGTTCCCACTGCGATAGTACGAATTGTTTGTTGTGTCGCTTTTTCTGAAGTTACATGCGTTGTCAGCTCTGTAACTTTGTCGATAAGTTTGCGACCTGCTATGTCGACTAATAGTTTATAGTGCTCTAGAAAATCTGCTCCAATTATTGGTTGTGTAACATCGGCGATTATAAAATTCCATTTATAACATCGTTGTAGTCCTAAATTCAAGGTAAGCGTCTTCTCGCCGTAAGTCCTAATTTTAGTCCCATTTGCAGCGTATAGTGTGTATTGTTCATTTTGTAAAATTGAATATCTCTGTTGCTTGCTAATGACTGAAATATTTGCGCCCGTGTTAATCAAAAACTTCATACCACTTTTTCGGTCGGTAATGGTGAGGCGATTGGATGGGTGGATTGCACAGAGTTTCGCCGTTGTCTGTGCTCTTATTCGTTTCCCTGGTTCCGTACGTAAGTCATTGGTTTCCAACCGCATGGTTTAATGCAGTTCCTTGCATATTTTCCGAATCTTTCGTGGTAGTAACAAAATCGATTTGCTCCTCTATAGTTTGTTCTCGGCCTCATAATCGGGAATTGTTGACGTTTCTTGAAATGATTGTGCGTGCTGGGTCGATAGCCATATTGACCTTGCTGAATTGCGTCAATATCTATCTGTAATTTTGCTAGCTGGGCTAAAATGCATGCTGTATTGTTGTCGTTTGAAGTGTCGTTGCTAACAGCTGATATTTCGGTTACTTTTGAATTCATTATTATTTTGTCTGCAATTTGGCTCAGTTTGCAATTTCCATGTCTTCCGTAACTGCTAGAACCGTAGTAACTGATGTTGGTAAATGCCTGAACCATAGTAGTTTAATTGTTTCGTCACTGATTTTTCCTCTCCCGAGGACTCGCATTTGACGTAATAACTGCGAAGGTTTTTGATCACCGAGTTCTGTCTCTGATATTAATTTTTGAAACTGTCGCTGTTCTGTTTCTTCGTAACAATCAATTAAACGTTCCTTGATGTTTTTATATTTATCTGTAGTCGGTGGTGAAGTGATTAGGTCACTAACTTGTAGTATTTCTTCCTTGGATAATTTTGCTATTACTGTACAGTATTTGTATTCGTCTCCTTGCTTCTGTGGTGCTAATATGGCTTCTAGTTGCGTGAACCATAATCTTGGTTGGTCTTTCCAAAATTCCGGAATGCGAGATAAAACCGAGGTGCCAGCAGCTACTTCAAGTGTTCCTTGCTGATTTATGTTCGCCTTGCATGGTGATTGTGCCATGTTTCTTGCTGCGTATTCGTTCGTCGGGTCACCAATTTGCCAAACTTCTTGGCAGTATATGATTAGGTATAAATGAGACAAAGTTGTAGTATAGTCTGGTTATAATTATCCAAAGGTGCATCTTATATACTAACGACTACGTGTTGATCACGGATAGTAGAAACATTTAATAGATATTGAACGTGCGATAAAGATCATAAGATTGCGATGTAGATTGTAGATACAGCACAAAGATATTGTACTGTAACAAAACACTTAATTAAACGATTTTATCACCGCGGTAGTTCGGAACGGCTAACTTCCGATCGGCTTACTTATTTCGAACAAACTGTACCCGTAACCAGCGCGTATGTGTGACACGATGTATGAATGTGAACGAAGCAAAAGAACTATGCACGAATCAAAGCATTGGCGTTCTGTTTCTGCCTACTCTATGGGAAAAAGGCGTGAGAGTATGAATGTATGTTAAATATATTACGCGTCAGTTGTTTATTTAAGAGACGATGAATATTGCATAGTTTGTCTAGAGATCATTGTCATTGGGAGGAGATGCTGGACAACCTTTGTTAAGCAATAGGGTTATTTACTTCAGTGAACATAAAATGTGTACGTTCTTTTACATTCATTATAATACATTCTTGAGACTTTCGTACCAAGAATCTACATCAGCAAAAAAATTAAGAATTTAAAGATTACGAACCTCTTCAGTGTACCTCTTGCTCCGATATTGAAATTCATCGACTTACAGCTGGAGTATCGAGAGCACGCTCACTCAACAGATAGACGTTTAGATTGAGTGGCAAATAAATTGTGAAACTTGTAGCAATCCATTGATGTTCTACGAGATGCGAATATTGAAATAGTTCAAAAAACTTGCTAGACTTGCCTAGGGCTGGCGAGAGAGAAGGGGTCTCTTGTAGTGGTAAATATCGTTTGTGTTGCTGACACAGATTCTTAGAATGGGATTGATGTTAAATATACTTCTTATCGATTTTATATTTTACTAGCTTTCCGCCCACGGCTTCGCCCGCGTGGTTTATTGGTTTTTCTATACTAAAATATGTATGTATTATACATAAAAAACCTTCCTCTTGAATCACTCTATCTATTAAAAAAACCGCATCAAAATCCGTTGCGTAGTTTCAAAGATTTAAGCATACAAAGGGACATAGGGACCGAGAAAGCGACTTTGTTTTATACTATGTAGTGACTAGTAGGTGCAAACAATAACAATGCTACATATGCACTTAATTATCTGTATAGTAATTATTAAATACAGCAAGAAATTATAAAATATAGACTATTTTTGTTCCAAGTCAATATTTTTTATTTGTTTGAAAAAAAAGCAGCCAAATCACTAAAGATTTTCTTTACATTAAAGATAATAAACCTAAAACCAGAGCTATGGTAATGACTTTACCCAATAGCCAATTCAACAAGTTTTTCACTTTCCATCCTTTTGGTAAATATGCGGAACTCGTGAGACAAAGATAATAATTTTCATAAATCATGGGGTGCTCCTGTGAGGGTAACTTGCGATAGTCCTCGAGGGCAAGAGGGTAAGAATCGATATTTTATTAACACTCTATGGAGGACGTAATCCTCCGTTATATTCGGAGCGTTGAGAGAAGGTCAACAAAAGCAAAGACACCAATTTCAAAGAATCCAAAGCAAAACTTTGATCGGACAAAGTGTCTTGTGTGGGGTAAAGAATTTTAATGTCTAGAAACGTAGACGTTAATCTTAAGAGATCAATTCCATCAGATCACGTATTTCAAACAAAATGCGCAAAATAACGCGATTGAAAGGATTTCATACTCATCTGGGGATGAGAACGACAGGGATTTGGAAAAGAAATGTAAATGTTGTAACAAGCATTTATTTTAACTCGCATGAAGATGGTAACATGGAGTTAATTGGCGTGAACAAAGTTAAAACAAAGTACTTTCAAAATGAAAAAGTTGATGAGATTATTATACTTCCCTACATTTAATAAGTACCTCATATAAATTATCTTAAAATATCAATTTCACTATGTAAATTTTCGTCGGTTAAAAACAGAGCTTGCCTTTGCTGGATATTTATATTTAGTCAGCGAATGAATTAAGAATACAAACAAAGGGAAGATTGAAACAAAGGTGTCTGAGGAAAAAATATTTTATACAGTTTAGATCCCAGGGGTCGTTCCTGAATAACGAAGTAACAACACTGTGCACATAGAATTTGGTATCAATGTTTTGTTTGTTGTTGGTGTTCCTATCAACGTTATAGTCTTTTGCTTGTCTCTCTTCACGGTGAAGATTGGGAGCTCAATGAGTATTAAATACTTTATGTACAACAGGTTCACTTTGATCTCGTTTTTCCCAATGTCTTGGGAATTCTCTGATGCCTACGGCGTCGTATCAGGAAGATGCCTGCCAAGTTTCAAATTTCGTGACAGAGCGGTTTTAGCTGTGCTTTGATATGTCAGTCAGTCAGTGAAGGATTGAACTGAATTTCTAGTCACTCTATTTATTATTTAATATTTAGAGTACAAGAGCAAGAAAAAATAGGTATAACATCACGCCTGTATTCCCCGAAGGGTTAGGCAGAGGTGTACTAAAGTACACCCACATTTCGCCGGTATGTTTAGGTCCCATGTAATAGGGGGCGAGCCTATTGCCACTAACCGGGCACAAATCCAGACTCCGAGCTGCTACTAGGAATTTCATAGAAAATCCTAATAACACTTTGCTCGACCTGGGGATCGAACCCAGGACCTCTAGCGTAGCAGTCGCGCTTAGGATCACTAGACTAATGAGACAGTCTTATAATTTTATATAAATTATAATAATGTCATCAACCCTTTACATTGTCCCACTGCTGGGCACGGGTCTCCTCTCAGTACGAGAAGGATTAGGCCATAGTCCACCACGCTAGCCTACTGCGGGTTGGCAGACTTCACTTCAAGACAATCTCTCAGGCATGCAGGTTTCCTCACGATGTTTTCCTTCACCGTTTAAGCGCGTGATAATTAAATTAAATTATAATAATACAAAAAAAAATATTATAAGATTTGGTCATGACGCTTAAATAAAACATATATCGTAAACATAATCATATATAAAGCTTTAAGAAGCAATAGCGAATAATGAATAGCAAATGCTATGACCACTAGTAGAATAACTATTCATCAGATCATAGAGCAGTTCTATAGAATTTAAATCGTTATTCATATTATTTTGATAAGGGTGGCCATTTTAATAATAATAATATAAATGAATTTTCAATAAAGCTACTAAAAAGCATTACTTTTATATGAAAGTGGTTCGAGTGACCCAAATTTAGTATCGTAACGATATATCTTTGCAATATCATGATCAGGGTCTCGAAGGATCTAGATTTTTGAGCGCGCCACTTAGCGTGCCACACACGTATTGAGAGTCAACTAACTGAAATGGGTTCTCACTCGAGGCACTTATACAGACGAAAGGTTAGCAACCTGTCACTATTGGAATTATTAGCTGAGAAGGCTTGCTACAAGGATTTGGTAAGTAGGGTATCGCTTTTAAATTGATTTATATTTTATTTTTATTATGAACCTTAAAAAAAAGCCTATTATAAGAAACGTACTATATATATAGAAATTTAAACGTTGAAAGCTGAGTATATATACCGTCCAAAAAGTTTCACGTTCTATTATTAGTTTTTTCGTTCTATATTAGTTTGAACACTGCTAGTTACGGTATCGAGATTGCTAAATTACCCTAGACAGTGTAATGAGCAGAGACTAAACTCTGGTGAATCAATGTACAATTGAATAATAAATGATATTCTTGGTTCAGTAAACTATAAGAGTAGCTACATCTTCTGCTGACCGCTGCAAAAGATAGGTATAGTCATCATTTCCCAACTTGGAGAATCTCAACAGCACCTCTGAATGCTCACGTCGACGCGTACCTACATCAAACGGACGATATCTCAGTCCAACTTCCATAAAAAAACTGGAAAGTTCCCACCTTTGCATAAATAGAAGGTACCTTTGTAAAGTAGGGAGATGAACACGCCGCCCGATAGTCGGACCCTTATCGATGTTTATCTCTACCCTGGACAGTCTTTCGGGGTCGACGGATCGACTCCGTCCACCCGAAGGATTTGCCCACTTTTATCCCGAATTTATTGTTTGTCCTCTTTAATGGGATATGCGAGGATACTGACCGCCCTCGGGATTATGTTTGTTAATAGACGCTCGGTTGTTACGCACACAATCTAGGACATGACATTGAATTGATTTAGGGATGAATCTATACTAAAAGCTAGTCGCTTTGATTGTAGTTCGAATTACTAAAACCACATAATTTGTATAGCTTTGGCTATAGCTGTTATTATTAACATGGTAAAAGCTTTGCATTACATGGAATTCAGTGAATATACTCGTCAGTATATAAACCATAGGCTAGTTTATAAAATTAAAAGAATTTAGACATATTTCAAAACCGTAATTATGTGTGAGGGCTTTTGTAGTTATTGTATCATTCAGGCCTAAAGTTCAAATAAAATAAAATCACCAATAACATTCAAAATATTATTTCAGCTGTACGAGTTTGTGATTTATACATTTATATCCACAGTCGCACGTCTGCACACATATTTCCCAAATAATATTCAATGTATATTCATACTCAGACATTCAACTATATACATACAAAGCGCGACTGTTTTCATTCAAATCAAATACAAACTACATCGGACTCTACGTATAATAGTTGTGTCGAAGTGTGTCAACACCACCCGTGTCCCAACTTTTTGCTAAACTTTGTTTTTCAGGAATTCACAATTTTCGCTGAACATGGCCCAGATCAACGGCCTAATTGATACGAACGACGGGAAATCGTTAGCATTAAATTAAATAGAATCCAGATGGACTCTGGATTCGTCCGGACTTTTGTTAATACTTGGATACGAGTGTACGAGTCGATTCGATCGTTGGAGGACTGCAGATAGTAGGTAAAATTAGTTCAATTAAAACGTGTTCAGTATTCGAAATTTGAAAGAAAGGACCAATTTTGTTAATTTGTCTAAATGTATTTAATAAGGTTTGGAATGTTGCTTTGCTAATAAATTGTATTGTTATTGCGATGTAAGGCAGTAAGGTTAGTGACACTACTACTACTTGGAACTTGGATCTATTATCTCCCAAGCAATATAAGAGACCAATTATTAATCTCGTCATTTCATATGCAAAGGTCACAAAGATAATGTGATGTATGGCGACTGACGGAAAAAATGTAAAAAGGGTAAAAAAAAAATCGTCTTGTAAAAGTGTCTTTAAAAGATCTATTTACAGAAATAAATATCATTTATCATTTACTGTGAGATCGAAGCATACGGTGAGCTCGTTCTGCGTGACCGGATCAAATAGTAATTAACAAAAAATTAGGGTAGCTGTTGGTCATTTTTAGATGAGGATGACCAACTCACTTCAGTCCACCTGTAACCATGGATGCTGTAAAGGATCTGAAACGTCGGGAATAACGCGATAAAATCCGTAAAAAGTTGTCTATTTTAATATCCACAAGACTTATGAAGCCATCGCAGATTTACATGCAAGGTACCTATTTATTTTTATATTCTGGACTGTTATTGGTATCCACCTGGGAGGAGCGGTATAGTGCGAACATCTTATATATAAAAACCCCGTGTCACAGTGTTTGTTATCGAAATCCTCCGAAACGACGTGATTTTTAGGTAGGTCTGAGAATAGGTCGTAGGCTATTTTTCACCCTCCTACTCCCACCTGCCATTTTTTTATCGCTATTTAAGTATGGCAGAACAACGAATGTCGGGGTCAGCTTTTTATATGAAACGCTAGAAAGCAGTACCTTGTTTTATTTCAGTCGCGGACAAACCGACCGACTGTAGCTGTGAATTTTGGCGGGTCAATAAGTTAAAATTCACAGCTACAAATACTTCGCTTTTCAACCGGCTCATTTTTTTTTTCTATACTATTAATAACATTGAGTTCTACAAAGGTGTTAAGGTTTTTTGTTCTTAACATTCTATATATTAGGGGTATTTTTGGTTTTACATTTTTGTTAGTTATTTCAGTGGTTCTCTATTATTCTTATCCAGAAGGGGCTTAATTACTACTACTTTAAAACGTTTCATTACGTATACTAAAAATTTACAATTTCAAAATAGGCATGCATTATTAAATTCTTTCTAAACGTTTTATGATCTTAAAGAGTAATCAGATAATAAAAAAATATATTTACAAGATTACGTAACGAGGAGCCGAGGTGTTAAACATATTATTATAATTGATGTCGTTTAGACACCTGCTTCGAGACGATATATGAATCATTTCAGTAAACGTGACATACAATTTTGTGATATTTTGCACAAAAAACTAAAGTAAGTCGTGGTGAAAATAAGCATACCCAAGTACAAATTTATAAAATGCCATTATTTCAACAAAAAATATAATTGAAATGAACACAGCATTGCACTGTATTTTTTTTTAACAAAACGAATATGCTGTGAACACGCTCAGAATAATAAAAAACTCTTAACAACACGATGTCCAACTAAAACTAAAAAGCAACATCGTGCGAAACATGAACAAAGAAATAATAACATTTCTTTGAACTTGACAGATAATTAAAATATCAGCAAGCAGATGTTATATCATAAAGAACTCATAAAAAGAGGATTAACTTAATACACTACTATACAAATATTATGAAGAGGAACGATTTGTTTGATTGTAATCGATAAACTCTGAAACTACTGAACAAATTTAATGATTCTTTAGCTATCATTCCAGATTAACATAGGCTATTAATTATCCTGCGGGATAACTGGGACCCCATACAGGTGAATCCGCGTGCAATTCCAAAGATATACATGGAATATGGAACACTCCTTTATCATATAATAATGTATTACAACATACAATCATACATGCATGCACATACAGGCAGTATACCAGGATACATTTCACCGAAGACAATAACAGTGTTACATGATACCCCTGCTGTTAAGCACTTTACTCACGAAACCGAATCACACACGAGTACAAAACAAAAAAGATTCAACGTTCGGCGTTAATGACGGTAACAAAGCTGAATCGATACAAAACTAATAAAGTCAATCGAGAACTAAACGATTGGGAGGCGATACGGCAAATAGGTCGCGGAATAAAGATACGCTACCTACGTGACCGGAGTCTATATACGGAGCCAATTCGATACTGACGAACGATCGCGAGGACTACTGCGATAGCAGACGTTTCGATTTTGAATTTAAAGGTTCACGCCCTTAACGGCACTTGATCGGAACTGCCCGATTTAGGTTGCATGGTTTGGTTTGAAAGTGCAGCATTAACACGCTATGAAGTCTAGCGTGACTGGGTTAAACAAACATAATCAGCTATCAGCAGGGTTGATAAATGTGCCTATGATGGTCTAGACATCCAAATAATGTTTGTTAGTAAATCGGATAAGAGTATAAACATAATAATGATCCTATATAATGTACTGGTTTAATGAACTTTAGCTAGACCGCAATTATGTAATTGTGCATTATACAATTGTGCATTGTGCATTTGTGTTCCTGCATTGTGTAATTGTGCATGTTCATATATTTCGTGTGTTTAAACCCAGCCACAGTACTAGAATGTATTATAATATTCAGAATTTGACATCGCTGTGGATCGTGACATAATTATCTCATCATCAGTGATCGCCGAAAGGGTAGAGTAGACACATCTTCTTTCGTTTCGTGCTTCAGTGAACTTCATCGGAAATTTCATATCTAACTGCACAAATAATTAAATATATTATATTTGTGCAGTTAGATATGAAATTTATGTAATTGTGCAATTAGATATGAAATGTATATGAAAATAAGTACGCCAGACTACCTAGGTATCACGTCTCCTTTTCTTACAAGTCCATCCAAAGGTTATCGCTGTCAGCGATAAGACCGCCCATTGTACGACTCTTTGTTTTTTAAATTGTTCTTAGCATTAAGTTTTTTTGTTGTGCAATAAATAATATTCTATTCTATTCTATATATTGGAATCACGATACTATAATTACAAAAGCTTAGTCTCCCAATGTAAGCTGATCCAGTAAAATAAATAAACACGCCAAACAACGTATCCGCAGAAGCAAAATCCATTTTTATATATAAACTCGCAAATCAGATAATCCAAATTGGTTTTTAGACGTAAACTCAATTTTGACATGTATTTTACTTTATCGCGGAGGCAGATAAATTGACTGAGATACCGCCAGAAATGTGGCGAAGTGTGAATGCTGCAGAATATGTAGATACATTATATCTATGTACAGTGGAAGCCAGGAAATTTGGTCCCTGGATTAATAATATAATGCTACTTATCAATCGAAATCTTTGTAAAATTTTAGCTGGAAAATTATAAGATATTTTATGGCGATAACTGGAGGGTATTTTAAGCACCTATTTAATTTCGCTATGGCGAAATAACGGCATGATTATTTACCTGCAAGTCATTATTTTCAGTCAAGGGTACCCTTGAGGGAAATGATTAGTTTTTTTCTCTAGATTCCGTAGGTATTGTACGACTGACGACCTCTGAGATGAGTCGTAAATCATATTTTTTTGACATCATCGTAGTTTTAGATTCTTGCATGGAAGGTATGTGAAAATTTGTTCTTATAAATACAACCACAACACAAAAAATAACACTAAGGCGGCAGATCATGGATTTAAAAAAGAAATCCATGTCATTTATCATTTATTTTTATACCCAAGAAGTAGGACAACTCCTAAATTTTGAATTATGATTGTTTACACAGAAACAAGACCCACACGTCTTTGAATATACAATACGATCAGGTGTTTACTCAGATTGCAAATTAACTTTTTTTGGGTCATAAATATTTGTTCGGTTGTGTTTTTCCCTTTTATTACCTATCGCAAACGAAGCTTTTACTTCATCCCGCGCTAGATTTTCTCAAAAACTCCCAAAAATCCGAACTCAACAATCACAACGTAATTTACTACGACAATGTATTGGATCAGATCTTATTTTAATAAATTCGAGTGAACAGCGCAGAAAAAAGTAAAGAATTTGTTCACAAAACGGCGTCCTTGATAAGTGGGACAAAAGATAGCGAGTGGACAATCTATTCGGAGCCGGCCGAAATCGCTTCGATTGCTGTATCTGCAGACCTTAGGAGGCGGTGCCTGACACGGGATTCAAGCGATTTTGGTCTATGTAATAATTTCTTACTCATTATTGGCTAATTCATTTATATTTTTAATTCCCGATAAGATTGCGTTTGGCTGCTACTTCGGATATTGGTGTGAGAGCGGTTTACTAAATAAATAAATATATTTTTACTATAATTTAAATGTTGACCGTCTAATAAAACATTAACACTGTGCAGTGATAGCCTAGTGATATGACCATTGGACTGCCAACTCAAAAGGTCTCGAGTTCGAATCCAAAGACCTCTAATTTTTCGAAGTCATGTGCGTGACGCGCTTAAGCGGTGAAGAAAAATATAGTGAGGAAACCTGCATGCCTAGGATTTTTTTTTTGTCAGCGAGCGGGCGTGTGAATACCGCCAATGTTCAATAAGCTAGCATGGTGGACTCTAGCCGTATCCCTCTCATACTGAGAGGAGATCCGTAACCACCAGTGGGACATGTGATTGTTGAGTTGAAACATAATACATACACCACTTTCAAAAATCGCTTCCGCTACAGCTTGTCCCTTAAAACTGGAATCCGATCACCTTTTTATCAGGTCAACGGTTAGGTACGAGGGTCACGCAACGTGGACCCCGCCAGCACGAAGATGTCGTCAATGTATTAAATTATGTCCACCCCGGACGCCCTCGGACATCGGCACTGGACGTGGGGATAGTAACACTACATAGTATTGTTGTAGTAAAAACATATCTATATTTTTATCTATATTTTTTTTTCCTTTATAACCAACTTCAAAAAAAGAAGGAAATGAATATCTATTGCTACCAAGAAAAGGCCAGTTTAGGCATCTGACTTCGCCTGCGCTAAAATAATCTTTTTAAATTGGACGCAAGTTATAGAAACCTATTAATAGGAACCATTCAAAACATAATATACTATCACGCACTGAAGGGTTAGGAAGAAGTGTACTAATGTACACCAACATTTCGGCCGGTATGTTTAGGTCCCATGTAATAGAGGGTGCCTATTGCCATTAGCCGGGCACAAATCTAGACTCCGAGCTGAGCTGAGCCGCTGAAAATTTCATAGAAATTTTTCCACTATTATTTCCATTAGAGTAATGAAACATTCTACCCCTGAAATAATAAACTTGTTTTCCGGCATTAATACCGCATCCTGTGTGCAAACAAAAAAATGAGGCGTCAGAAAAATAATCAATATAATCGATAACAGTACTTTACGTAGCAGACGCACTTGGGACCAGCAGACTAATGACCCATTTCCACTACTATTTCCATAAGAGTAAATAACAATTCTACCCCTGAAATAATAAACTTGTTTACCGGGATTAAATCCATATCCTTTATGCTAGCCTAAAAACGCTGAGGCGTAGAAACACCAAACAAACTTTCGTATTAATAAGGCACGCATTAACAATTCACATAAATAAAAAAGTAAAGTAGCATTTGTACAAGCTTGCAGAGCAATCAGTCACACATCACACGAACCATTGGGCTCAGGTCAATTCATTAGGGAGCAGGCACCGGCTCGTCCTTCCGTGTACCACCGATAAAACAAATCCGAATCCCTGTGCTGTTGACTTTTATTCCAAAAGGTTTTATAGTTAATCTCGAGTCCAATAAAAGAGCCTTCGCTGATTTTCCTGAAGGCTTTTTTCAGTGTTTGCTTGTTCAATTGACATCTAAAAGTAAAGTTCTGTGCCGTTCAGTTCATTTGTAGACGTTAATTAGTTTAGTCGAAGCTATCAAAAGTTTGAATAGTAATAATGTCTTTATGAATTTAATTCAGGGAGGAAATGTCGGGAGTATGATGATAATTATAGTTGTTAATTACCTTAATATTTTTGAATAAATTAACTAATATATAAAGGTGACTGAAACAGGAATAATACACATGTATTTTTAAAGCGTTTCATTTAATAAATATTATGCATTCAACTAAAAACGCAACAAAGTTTGCCTTTGTAGCGTCCTAGTTCAAAAGAGCACAATATTTCGCGAAATGGTTCTCGCAGCTACCGCTGTGACGTTTTAAATAAATGTAAATTTCGTTACATTTTCTGTTGCGAATATAATATATTATTTATGTGAAAAGTTATACTTTACTTTTGATAATGTTTTGGAAATGTAGCCAAAAGTAAAATCTTCGTATGTAGGGATAATTTTACATTATTTTATTAAAGAGACTGTTCTGCGCACCAACCATACATGTTACATATACACACACAACACACGTTACATTGATTTAAGCAACCCACCGGAATATTGTTCACAAATTAAATTATACACCTAAAGGCGAGCGCGCACGGATCCCCGAAACAACGAATAGTGCCATTAATAACCCCAACTTTATTCATAAAATGTTTCGAATACTAATGAAACTCGGTTATTACTTATCCGCGACTATTAAATCCCGTTCTTGAAACTTTCCCATTCATAACTTGTTTAATTTCAGAGTGAAGATCACGGCCCGCCCGCATAATATGTTCCAGGTGAATATTTTACCGGTGTGCCGGCAACGGGAACTTTTACCCTTTCTTTTTACCACTTCTTCAGGATAAGACGTGACTTTTAATATCGCAGGTGGGTTCGCTCGCTCCGCTCCCGCCGCTCGTACAGCTCGCAGCGCTTTAATTCTGAGACGCGACGGATAACGTTACATTCAAAGTTTTGATGTTCAGTTGGATTCTCGAGTTTTTATTTCAAAAACGCTGGCCAACTTGTGTAGTTTTGATTACTTTTGGGTTTTAAATAATTCTTAACTACTACATAATGTGCATATTAAGTTAAGAATAATAGAAAAGATGATACGAACCTTACTCAAATTAATGGTCATTCAAATGGAACGAAGATCTTGATGTAAAAACTGTCAGATTCATTTCACCAAAAGGATGGTTTATCAAAACACCGTAAGCAATTCTGAACATCTTTGAAATGAGATCCCCTTTCTATTTGATACAACAACCGGAAACGTCAACTTTCTTAAACGAACCATCGAAAACAACAACGTTATTCATCCATCCAGATTGTACTTATATTAATAAGAGGTACTGTATTTTATTTTGAAGACAAACGTTGTCATTTCTGAGATGCGGATGAAATCTCGTGGGCAAGCAAATAGGGAATTATGTCGTCCATCGAGTGCCCTAAGGGTTGGTAGGCCTGATTCGATTTGCGGGCCCACGGAGGCTTGTCCACATAAGTGTTTTAGACCCACGTCCTTAACTAAGGGCGTGCTTGAATATGCAATCACATCTGTCGAAACTAACGTATGTCTCCGTGGAGACGGAATTTGACGCAGAACTAGTCGTTCATAACTTGCTAATTGTTTCTATTTGATTGTGAATTCGTTATCCACTTTGGCCGACATCTAAAACGCTCTTGGTTTCCTACTCTTTGAGGTATAATAAATATCTCTGTGTTTAATGCAAATATTAACAGTAGCTGAATAATTTACAGCGTTGAAACAGCTGAAAAGATGACGGAAATTTGATTTATTACTCAAGTTATTTTTGGTAGGAAGTATATTTACGATTTTATGTTTTATTATGCAAAAGTAAGAGTATTAATATACCAATTAAGAACGAAGACACTGTTTAATGCTTTCCTCGTGAAAGACCACATACAATCACATAACATCACGCCTGTATTCCCCGAAGGGTTTAGCAGAAATGTACGAATGAACATTGGATACTATTCGTCGGTACGCTATAGGTCACTAACTACACAATCCATAGGTCCGAGCTGTTACTTAGAACACAATAAGACTTTGCTTGACCTGGGAATCAAACCCAGCACCTCTAGCGTAGCAGTCACGCATCACACTAGACTAATGAGGCAGTCACTTAATGTTATATATTGTAGTAAAAAAATAGTGCCTAAAAGTGAGAAAAAAAAAGATTAATTTTCAAATACTACACAGCTGACCTTTATTTTGAAACCGATCTGATATTCGAAATTTAAAGTTACCATCAACCTAAAAGTCTTCTGGACTTCCTCAAGAATCCTGGAGAAATAATATAAGAGATCTGGAGAGAAAAACAAATGACAGCGGATCGCATTGAAACGGGAGAGGGACAAACCTTTGGCAGAGCGTTGCTATGTAATTTATCATAGAATAATATTGGATCAAGAGATCGCTGCCGGCAGTCGAGCTCAACCACACTAGGAACTGTTCTACTTGATGGTAAATAAAGTAGAAGAGAAAGCGATTCAGATGCTAAGAGCAGGATCTGCCTATATGTGCACATGATGCCCCTACCACTCCTTATAATTGTGAGAGCATTATACAAGCCACATTTTTATACATAACATACCCTCACGCCTGCATTCCCTGGAGGGTTAATCAGGGGCGTGCTAATAGGTATACAACCACATTTCACCGGTAAGCTTAGGTCTCATGTAATAGGTAATAGGAGACGTTCCTATTGCCATTAACTGGGCACAAATCCAAACTCCGAGCTGCTAACTACTCAGAATTTTATAGAAAATCATATTAACACTTTGCTTGACCTGGGAATCGTCCCAGGACCTCTATTGTAGCAGTGCGATTAGTTAAGATGCAATATATTTTTATAGTTAATTTAATTTATAGATATTATGTATCCAACTTAATTTAATTAATATGCTTTACGCTTGCAAAATTCACATTTGTATTAGATATCAATCAGATGTAAGTTAAATGTTTTATTCAAATCATCATTATATCGATTTAAGTCGATACAACATTCTCAAAGAATTCTCCCAGATCAGATTAATCATTATTTAAACGATAATCGCTTGTTCTTCTAACTTGCGTCCTCACCAATTTGCTTCGCCCAAACTTGAAATAACACGGTATCGATGATCTTCAGAGCCCTACACTGTAATACTGTCTTTATATAGGTCAGGCCTAACCGAACATACTAGGTACCTATACGAAGGCCAAGTTTCACTGTGCATACTTTATTACATAGACCAACCATCACTCTTACTAAACGGAATGTTTTTTAATCAAAGATGGGGAAGGATGTAAACATCCAAAGTACAGCAAAGAACTGGTCTGATCTTTTTTACAGAACAACTTATTACAATGTCGAGTAGATTAGTAAAAAATATAATTAATAGTTCAGTTTTGATAAAAATACTAGTCTTATTCGTCTTATAGACATCACCTTAAAGACGTAAAATTCAGAATGCCAAGGCAAATTGTCATAATGGTTGGTTGGCTACCCGCAGTCGAATTTTTCCTTTACAAAAATACTAGATTTAACTGAAATAAAAATTATGATAAGTACCTACTTTGGTTCAGTGTTTATTTATTATTACTTAGACTTAATATAACTTGTTAAATACCCTTTATATAAGGTTTTAGACTCGTATTATAGCTGATCCTGATACATCGGATTAGTTTAGAGATTCGACCTTGTTTAGTCGTGCTTCTCTTGTAAGATTAATGTGGTATATAATTAGAGACTTGAGATGTGGTATAGGGGTGTCACGTTCTTGGATATTGTGGTCTTCTAGGGTCGCATTCGATTTAATTTTGACACTGTTAATTAATTGTACAATTTTAGTTTAACGAGGTACGTATTCAGCGAAATTTTTTGCGCAATTACCAATTAGAATGTGAAGACGATTGTTTAAATTGACCCTCACCGTCCAAGACCTTATAATAATAATTAAGGATCTTAGCCAAATCTTCTTAATATAAAGAGAAAGAGGACACATTATGTACTAAAATTTTTACCCAACGTTTTTACACATTTACTGCTGGGTTCAAATCCCAGGTCAAGCAAAGTGCTATTGAGTTTTTCTTAGCAGGGGCGCGGATTCTGCGCAATTATGTGTCCGGTTTATGGCAACAGGCTCACCCCCTATTACAATGGGACGTAAACATACCGGCGAAGTGTGGATGTACATCAGTACACCTCTGCCTAGCCCTTCAGAGAATACAGGCGTGAGAGTTTGTTTTGTTTTTTTACACACAAAAAAAAATTATTATTCTAATCACGAAGAGACTTTTTATTTCGTGTCGTTGGAGAGGGACGCTTTAGAAAAATGATAAAAGAAAAACTAGGCGGGAGAGGTTGTGAACCAAATCCGACCTCGAATACTGGCTCGAGAACTTTGTGAGCCGGAAATATTGATGAAACAAAGAAAATAAACTATTCAGACGTTGACTCTTACTGCTTATCATAATATATATTTTATTGTTTCACTATAGGCGCAGGCTAGGCATTTCGCAGGCTAAGGCAATGATTGGTATATTTTTCGTGTATAAAATATGACATCAATTTAATGATAACTAAAATTTTAATAAATATTACCATCACACCTTTATTCCCCGCAGGGTTAGACAAAGGTGTACTTTATGTACAGTCACAGTTCGCCAGTATGTTTTAGGTCTTATGTAATAGGGGCGAGCCTATTGCCATTCACCAGGCGCATATCCAAACTCGCACTTTGCTCGACTCGAATCGAACCCAAGATCTCTAGCGAAGCAGTCGCGCTTAGGCCCACTATACTAATGAAGCAGTTTTTTTAGAAGTATTTCTATAGAAGTTTCAAATATTATGACATAAAATTTAGAGCACTTTTTATAACTATTGATCACTTCACTACACAAAAGGACGCAAAGCAAAAATTCACCCATAAAATTGTTAAAATCGACCAAATAAAGTTTCCTTTTGATGGCTTCGTGAAATTGCTTCGGCATTTTATGGAGAGTTTTGAGCATATTTATTTTAATAAATTTCCACAGTTACTGGCACTTCTTGTTTATGATATAATTCAATATTTTAAGTATGTGAACTTTTGGAGCGTTTAATGCATTCACGTCGCGGTATGTGGCAAATTGGTACATGTGCGACCACAACTGTTAAATTTGAAAATTAATTTAAATAATGTTATTTATTTTTATTAAATTATTTTAAATTTTGAAATAGAGGTGCGACACTGTCGGACGTTTATGAATTTCAGTTAATGATTTCAATTTAACTTTTATATTGTTAAAAATTAATAAGAAGGAAAATAAATGCACATTTAAGTAGTTATTGACAATATAATTATTACCGAAAAACATTTGCTATATTCGTCTAATTGTGAATACTATTGTTATTGATACTACTTTCCATATATACGCAGTACCAATATGCTCTTTTTTTTAAAGGTAATTCGCAAACACCAATAAACTCATGTAGGAAATAGCTCAATCCGTATAAAAATCTACGGCTAAACTTAAGCATGTTGAGGCTGATTTGCATTCATCCACCGTTAGCCGGCGTTGATGCCGAAACCCGGCTCATCTCATTAGGCGGCGCTCATCGCGGGTAGGTGAACATGTTTCCGGCGAGTACGCCTGAGATGACTTGTAATATGCATGGCAAGTGTATGAACACAGCTAAGGTCGTTAGACTTGATTAGGCATATTCCTGATTATACACGGTGACATATTTTTTCCAAAACGGAAATCAACTTCAAGCGATATCCCCTATATTGAAAAGATTTATTTTAACCGAATTGAGTTCCTAAGGGACCTCCTACCTATAAGTACATTACAATAAAATCTAATAATTAGGTAATAAGAATAATTGGTAGGTAATAAGAGAAAGAGAGGGGGAATTGAAAACATCAGTTTTTGAAGTCAGAAATGTAAGTTTTTTGAAGTCCTAATTAATCTTGCCCAGACTTAGTTTAACAGAATTGTACACGCAAATTTGCACCAATATGTTTTATTCACTAACCGCTGATCTGTTAAGAAATTTTCAAAGAAAACCCAATAACACTTTGCCCGACCTCGCAAAGGAACTCAGGACCACAGGCTCAGAAGCCGAGCTTATAACCATAAACCAAAGGGGCAGTCTATTTTAGGGACTTTTAAAGTTTTGAATGACATTAGGAAAACTTTGCCTAGTCGGATATAAAGCCTCCAATTTATAAGTTCATAACTTTACACCGCGGCTGTTTAACCGCGTTCAGTATACTTCCTATAGAACGTGACCTATTTCACTGGTTTATTGTTATAACTATTAAAGTTATACACCCTATATTTAACACTTATGAACTGGAAATTGTGGTTCTAAAAATAAGTTTATTATTGTATAAACATTGAGTTTAATTATGTAATTATAATGTAATTTAAATGAATGGTTATTTGACGATTGTTTAAATTAATAATTTATAATTTAAAAAAACTTTATTTTTTCGATGTGTAATGAATACATCATTATTAGGTTGGAAGGTCAAAGATGATCGATCCCAATGATATCTTATATACATGATCTAGTTCTGAAACTGCATAATAATCTTAAGTGTGACTGCTACGCCAGAAATTAGATTTCCAAGTCGAGCAAACCGTTATACCTATTGTTTTTTTATGACTGAGTAGCAGCTTAGAGTTTTAATTTGTTCCCCGTTAATGTCTTTAGGCTCACGCAAAAATGATGGTTCTCAGGTATAATACAGTATATATCCACCGGTATATATTTAAGGGACGGGTAGAATCGCCCCTTTAAAGGGTGCACGTAACTAAATCGGCGTCTTGTAAATATCATTGTCATATCATCTTCTCTTCTTCTCTCTATCATCTTTATATTATCTCTGGTAAATATCATCAAAATATAATATCATTGGACCCATCATTTCAATTCAATAAACAATTGAATTGAATTTTATCTTTACATGAACTACGTACTTACAATGTAATCAAATCCAATCTAGACAACAGAACCAGCGACCGAAAGAAACCATTTGCCAGAGCACACTCGATTAAGTACCCATCCCTTTTCCAATAAGACATAAGCACATGATTTTTTACCGCTAAAGAACAACTTATCACCTTCACTACGCCCTTCACTATCACTTCCTTTAAACATTGAGTTACAACATACTCGTACTAGAGATGCTACCACTTACAGAGACGTCGCTACATGGGTTGCTGATATAACACCTTATTCCTTATTCTTATTTGACCTTAAAGTTTATGAAGCCGAAAAGAAATGAAAAGCTCCATTATTGTATTCCTAAAAAACCGTAAAACGATTCCATTAATTCGCGTGGCTGCTCTAATACACTAGTACCTCAACGGCTCCGCTAGAGGTTTTTCACTGAATAAATTTGTTTGGATATTTCACAAAAAGCGGGATAAGGATGGGCCATTTACATCCCGAATGTGCGTACACCGTGGCTGGGCATGGTGATTGTGATCGATTACACCAGCGCATTGCGTTTGACGTTTACTTAAAGTGAAGTATGTGTAATGATGTGCGCATTAAGGTTGGCCTTGAGGAGAAAAACACCCGACTTGGAAGCATTAAGAGTACTTTGGAGCTGAATATTTGTTTTTTAGGATTTGTAGATTTTTGAGAAGGCAACAATTCATCACAATCGTTGTTCTGTTCACGTTTGAATGAGTTGTTCAAATAAAAGAAAGCCGGCCTTCTTTTTTTATTGTTAACTGAAGTAACTTCAGATATTTTCCAAGGATATCTCATCTGATCTTCTGAATAATGTACTTAATTCATTTTTCAAAAAAATTTAAGCTTCCATATGTAAAACTAGAATAAATATTATACATAATTATGCAAGCATAATTTCAGGCTTACAATACCTATCTATAAATATTAAAGTGGCGCTTTCTGATTAGTAGGTATTCAGTATAAAGTGCGATAGGTAGTGAGCCATAAAGTTACCTAAAGACAGCAAAAAGCACCATGGGACACACCTAGTTAATAAGTACCAGATCCCAAAACCAGTCTATATACCCTATTTGAATAAGACAGAATAGATCTCATCCATCACACAAAATGTAAAGTTACTAAAGCTTTACAAATGAAACCCTCAAACAATAAATAATAAAATTAATCCACTAATTTGTGACGTCACCGCTCGCTTTCCGCTTTCTACTCCTTCCGCTCCGCTCGCTCCAACGGCACGAAACTTTTGACTCAGTGATACAGTTCTACAAATAGAGGAAGCTAAGTCTGGATCGTTTTAATTTACGCTTTTTATATACGGTTCTAACGTAATTGCAATCTTATATCGTTTTGTTGAACCTATTTATATTTAGATTTCGCCTATTTTATTCATACGTAACTTTTAGAGCCAATATATAAACAATAGACTCAATCAAATGACACCTGAAAATCTACATTCCGTTTATTGGTTTGAATATTAAATCAATTTTAAAATAGGTGGTTTTGACAATTTTGCCCATTTCACAACGGCAAAGAATTAAATCTGAAAGTTTAATTATTTTCTATTTTAACAAAATTTCTGGATCGTATTAGTATTAAGACAGATTTTTTCCCCAAACCAATACAATACAAGCATTGCACCAAACAAGTTAAATTGTTTCTTCCACAAAGGTTAACAGCAGATGATACAATTGCAATAGGTATTAATATATCAACAAATCCTTTGTAAATAAAACAACTGTGAGCATGTTCTTAATAAGAAAGAATTTCATTATCAAATATGAGCATCGCAAGGACCGCTATGTAACAACACAACTCGTTACAAACTCATTGAGCCCCAAATTCCTGCTCGTGGTACATACCTTTTTAGACCATTCTCTAAGGGATCCCGTTGTCCTTGACCCCGCCCAACGTGGGCTCCGCACAGGGCGGAATCCTAATAAGGCTAGGACACAGCCTATTTATCACAAAGCTCGGTAAGTCGTGGCGCTTAGGCTTTTTGGAATATTCCTAACAACCACGACAATTTCATTATATTTCTAATATACATACATACATACACTCACGCCTTTTTCCCACAGGGGTAGGCAGAAACATATTTCTAATATGTAGATAGATAAGTACTTGTAGTATTAATATTGCATTTTCTACAACAGTTGATATATCAGTCAGCCTTGTATCTATGCCTTCTTCGAGTATCACAATCCTATATTAATAACAAGATTATAATTGTTATTCAATTTAATCATAGTACTTCTTCTTAGTCGGGCACTCTTGACAGAGTGGTCGTGGCTGTCGATGGACAGGGTTGCGTCCCGGAATCAGCGCTGGTTTCAAAGGCTGCTGCACTTCGCGCGATGTCCCTTTACTTCTGGCGACTTTCAGCATTACGAGCACACTGTACTACGGTGGATTGCGTTGCTTTGGTGATTATGTAAATCCAGCGAGTTGGAGATCGACCACGAGGTCTCCTGCCTTCTATGCGACCTTGTACTACAAGTCGCTCCATCGAGTCTTCATTTCTGGAGATATGCCCAAAGAACTTCATTATTCGTAGCTGCACAATCGACGAAAGTCTGTCTTGTATGCGGAGCCCTTTGAGGATAGAGTTATTGGTACGGAACGCTGTCCAGGGTATTCTGAGCATGCGTCTCGAACACCAAGTGTTCCTTCCGATATATTTGATGATGATGATCTCGATGAAGGTTCAGTGAGAATGAAATGCAGTAGCTGCTATCTGACCATCGATCTTTAAAAGATCTTCTATTGATGGTGTATGATAAAAATTTATATTTCTTTACCAATATTATAGTTTTCTATTTTGTCTAATCTATAATCCTAATGTATCAACGAAACGACAACAATAAAACTTAAAGTAGATAGAGTGGCAGCCACTATCATTCAAGTAGTTATCCGTTCAAACCGAAGCCTGCACTACCCCAAGATATTTTTAGTTTAAAAATACATTCAATTCACTGAACTACTGAAAATACAACGCGGCACTTCGAAAAAATCGCACCTTCAAACCGGTACGAGCCATACGATTCATTAGAACGCATCCGCGGGCCGGTCGGAACAGTGAAACTTTCACAAAAACCTAAAAAAGTGACTACGACTGACGGAACTCTTAAAACGATAAAACTTTTATTCGTACCTGCATAAAATGGCGATGGAATATTCAACGGCATTGCTATTCCACAAATCCGCTGCGAAATTAAAGAAGTTATGAAAAGGGAACTTGTGGCGGGTGGGGTCTTAATTCCTGAGACCCCCTCAAACGGTTTAATTAAGAGGATTGGAGTGAAAAGTGGCCGGACACGCCACGGAGGTTGTAACAAATTGCTTTTTAACTTATAGCTGAAAATTTGCAATGAATACTCCCTTGGACAAATGTACCCACACTGTTATGCTAAGTAATTTGAACTTAAATTATCCAGTCCAAATAGTGCAAGGTTGATTCAGCAAAGTGTTATTTAGTTTTTCTATGAAATTATCAGTAGCAGCTCAAAGTCTGGATTTGTACCCGGTTAATGGTAATAAACAAAAAAACTAAACGAAACGAAGTGTGGGTGTACATTATTGCACTTCTGTCGAACCCTTCGGGAAATACAGGCGTGATGTAATGTTTATGTTCTAGATTCTGATTTTGACGAAATTTCTTTAACTACATAAGTAAGAGAAAGATAAAGCGGGAATGAGGTAGTATCACAAGATCAAAGAGCTCATAAATTAAACAAGAATAGATACAATTTTATTACTATGAATATTTGACTTTAATTTATTTTCAGAAAATACTGGAACTCATGCATTATTCAAATCCAATCTCATCTATAGTAATATTATCCTATCTCTCAAACATATACCCTCCTATCTGCGACAACTTGCGGCACCAGTGCCACTTCAGTCATATGAAAATAATGTTTTTTTAATAATATAATTTTACGCTCTAAAATAAAAATTACGATGCAACGTCTTCAGTCGCATAAACCTGGAGCTCAGATTATGCTGGCCATGGAGAAAATGTTTTAAGTACCATTATATTTAGACTTTATGCAGATTCATAAAAGAGTTGGTATTCTTAAAAGTCAAATATCTAGCTTAACGATCCGTACAGTAATAGCACATTATAGTTACTACGTCTAGACTAAGCTGTTAATTTTTTATAGACGGTCGATTTTGGTATTGTGTGGCAAATGAAGGATAAACTGGCAACATTATTAGCTGTCATCGTAAACAAATTCAAGTAGTAGTAACCACGATATCCTGTTTACTGTTTTTTTCATAATATCATTCATTTTGACATCTCAAGTAAATGATGTTAGTTTCAAATGAAAATTCGGTATAAATTACTTTTTGAAGGTGACGTAGATTTCAGACAAAACCAACGTAAGTTTCAACTCAACAAACTCTTGAGTATCGTAACAGATAAAACCTTAACATTAACTTAGAAATACTTTTCAATATTAAATTTTGAAAAACGAAATATTGAAATAACGTCTTAAAAATAACGGATGAACTTAAAAACTATATCAAGGCCGGAGGCGACAACAACATCCAGGCGATGAAAATAGCAGGTAGGTATTTCCACACTGTTATATAAAATGATGAATTTGTATTCTCATACAACACGTATTGATAATTTACACCCCACAAACCACGAAGACCTAATTCAATATTTTTCTCCAATACTGCAACAAAAATTGTCGAATGACAAAATCGTTAGCCAATACAGATAGGCTATCAGGTAACATAGTCACAAACCCAATAATATCAATATAAAACGCGCTCTAAATTTTCCGAAAACTGACAAACGACCAATAAATATTTTTATCGATGAGACAAACCAATAAATTGTGACTAAATTCGATAAATTGACGGATGGAATAAAACGCCAGTTTATTTTGGGGGCGCAGCGGTGCGACATGCCGCAATATTTCCCGCTCAGCAAATTGCTATGCCGTGTGACGTCACAAGTCACCCGCACCTGTAATTGTCAGCATTTTGAATCCATCATAACCGCAGCCATGGCTGACATTATTAAATAAAAAACAGGCGGTTGATACAAACGTCGCGGAAGCTGAAAGTCTATTTAGATATGACTTTGACATTTTACAAACAAAAAGATATAATTTAATGGAAAACAAAATAAACTGTACAAGAAGTTGAAATACACGAAGGCGTTTAGCCAGTTTGTTTTATCAAGCTTATTGGAGCATTTTATTGGAGGAGTAATTAAACTTTTCGACTAAAATTGTTCCAAAGTTTACTCTTAACAGAACTTTTTGGACAACAATAATTGAATTTGCTACTCTTATCAATCAATTATGCTGATAAATAGATCAACATAAATATAATCTACACAATTGTTGTCTGTTTGCTTTACGACAAGCTTTTGATATCCACTAAGCGTGAGTAATAGAGTGTCTAAAACCGCCCAGCATGAATTTATTCTGATGGGCGGCCCACTCGCCGTCCGCACGGCACATTAAACTCGCCAACCCATTAACGGATGACGACGAGGAGGTAATATATCGTAATTCCATAAAAAGGATGTTTCTGATTTATGGTTGAGTAAAGGTGAGGTTATGGAAGCTGTAAATCAGGTTATTGTTAATGTAACGTGAACGGTAGAAATTCGAAGAATATTTTATTTAAATCATTGTTAATTTTAAAGGGAATGTGATTTCAGTGGATAAATAGGTAGTTACTGTTATTCCTGAGTGAAAAAACACTCACACAAATTTACGTCTTTGAGGCGACGTCAGTGACATCTGTTGAAAATGTGATTCTCAACCGACATGACATGCTTTACAGAAAGTACGATGTCGTACGATGCCACCTTACCTTTTAACTATCTTTTTGTATTTTTTAGGCAAATACGTAAAAAAGACGTAAATTAAAAATGTGAAGGCAAATTTCGACATGGCGGGTGGGGGTCGCGGTGGCTTAGCGGTCATAGCGTCTGGTGTACTTAACCAGAAGACGCAGGTTCGAATCCTGCCCGCGGTCGTATTTTTCCTTCACTAAAATAACTTAGTAATCTTTGCATGGAAAATGCCTAAAAAATACAAAAAGATCGATATACTTCAGTTCAAAACACCTTTGACTTTGACTGGTGTTATAATAATAAAATATGATTTCCTACTTTCATCTTTCTTTCTCTCAAATCAGCAACATTAAAACGTTTATAATAAGACACAAAACATGTATATAACATTTTCATTCGCTCCCCCTAGATGGCGCCACGTGCATTTAAGATCCCGCTATCAAAACTTGGAGATACGAATGAGAGCGACAATAAGGAAACCGCGTGTGACGTTTAATAAATTTCACCGGCAACCCTACACTTGTATCTTGTTAATGCATCATTGAAATTTAGGCGTCCTCGTTATGGTTCCGCAGGGAGTTGGGATGTTCTGTAGGGCTGTCTTCGATTAAATGCAAGTGATCTACAGAAGCAGAGCTGAAGAGATTGGTAATGACGTTTATGACACAATTTTTTTTTTTAAGATATTACTTATATTGATAGCTAGCTATAAAAAAACTATGTGATTTTACCTTAAATAGCTTATTGTTATAAGATAGGTTCGGGGTCGTCGGTTGCCCATTACACTTGGCCCCATGGAGGGTCCGACATCGGACGTCCGCGGGGGGATCGCGGAGTACGCGAGAGCAAAAAGTTATGTAACTTCAAGCATTTTGGTTCTCTAGACTGTACATTCCATGTTTACGGCCAGTAAAGAATTTGCGTAAAATACACACAAAAACGTACAGCGTATTTTTTTATTTTCAATACAGAACAAGTTGGAATCGATTCACCACAATATTGACATCAATAAGTAACCAAAAGGTTTACCAAATGTCAAATAAAATCAGTACTAACAAATTCCAAACGCAACATCCGCCTCAAATTTCTGTATCCACACAATATAGTAAAATGATCGGCAACCCTAGAGACGCGGGGGGAGGCAGGGTTGGCCCCCACGCGTTAGTATGCTCCTCTCGTCGCGCTCGAAGCATGTGGCGCCTTCAGGGACTCTCACTGCATCGCCAAAGTACGCAACTAAACCCCGTTTTATATTGGCTTTGTACCATTAAACTCGAGCTTATCTATATCCCATTATAATCATACGAGTGCGCGTCTCCGAATAAATTTGGAGGCTTACTAAGTTCAATATTGAGCCTATCTCTTACGAGATTGAGAAATCCGGAATCTATTTCTAGCAGTAGTTTGAGCGGCGAAATTCAAGTTTCTGTGATTTTTTTTATTAAACTTAAGTTAGTAATTTGTGGATGTTTGTTATTTAAATAAATTCATTGTTGATGATACTAAAGTTGTCGTGTACGTTAAGACCAAAAAGTTTGTATTAATATTATTTTTTATTTACAAAAATTATACGCTGAATTAATGGAAGAATTTTTACAAAACTTGGGCCCACACTCGGATTTTCTCCTTTCATGTTTTCGTTTACAAACCAACACCCGAACAGAAATGACTATATGTAGGATACGCTACGCTACACTACAGGTCCTGGGTTCGATTCCCAGGTCGAGGTAATTTTCATTAGCAGCTCAGAGTCTGGGTTTGTACCCGCTTAATGGCATTAAGTTCGCCCCCTATTCCATGGGATCTTCACATACCGGCAAAAGTTGTATACACATAAGTAGGTACTCTCCTGCCTAAACCTTCGGGTAATACAGGCGTGATGGTACGATGGGTAGAATACACATAAATAAAATCCAAAGATGGTATTTATATTGTAAAACAACAAGAGCTCTTTAATGATTATAGTGTCTTAATTCTTTGCCAAATAATTCAAAATTACATGATCAAATGTTCATCTCTGAAGTCTGAGCTAACAGTAAGCCAGGATTAGTTAAATAGCCAACAAAAACACAAAAATACTCATCGTCTTTGTTTGAAAATTTTTCATTTATTTCACAGACTACTTAGGATAATAAAATGCTAAGTAATGTTACAAGAGTAATAGCAACAGTCTATCAGTTTTTCTTTGGAATTGCGTACTTTGTACTCATATACTTGCATAGAATTAATTTCATTCACAATGGACTATTGTAGTCAAAAATAATTCTGCTGGCTGGAATGAATTCATGCGTAGTCGTGAGCCGTAGCGTCGTAGCTGTGCGTAGCTGCTACGTCGTAGCAACTCGATTAGAACGTAGCACTATTAGTCTGTAATGAAGATCGATGGTGTAGTGCGACTACGCGCGTCGTAGGCTTGCTACACACATCTTGGATGTTTTATTTAACGGGAACTAGAGTATATCGACTACCTCATTAGTCTAGTGGTCCTAAGCGCGACTGCTACGCTAGAGGTCCTGGGTTCGATCCCCAGGTCGAGCAAAGTGTTATTGGATTTTTCTATGAAATCCCCAGTAGCAGCTCGGAGTCTGGATTTGTGCCTGGTTAATGGCAATAGGCTCGCCCCCTATCACATGGGACCTAAACATACCGGCGAAATGTGGGTATGTTTAGGTCCCATGTAATAGGGGGCGAGCCATTAACCGGGCACAAATACCGACTCCGAGTTGCTACTGAGCTCACTTTGCTCGACCTGGGGATCGAACTCAGGAACAGTCGCGCCTCGTCTATGATCACTACGGTCTAGACAACACTAAATAGGCAGAATTTATCTTAACTTCGTCTTTTCAGAATTTTACAAAATTTTCCACAGCATTGTCATTTCTAATAAAGAAAAGCATGAATACATAAATGCAAATGGTGACAACGTCATCATTGTCGTCCATTCACTAGAATTGCTGGAACATGTGGAAGCACCCGCGGCTCATAACAAGTGCGATCTCATCAACCACGTGACATATACGCCGCGCACTGCGTAAAGTTATACAGGCTGTGTGTTTTTTCTCATATATTATTCCCTCGACCTAGTCCCGGCAAGTCGCTAGGGTGACCAACTCGCTAATAAGTTATGGACTACTTGTATACGGGCGAACTTTTGTTACATATTTAGGAGATATCAAAGACTTACAAATAAGGCTGCTAAAGTTCCTAGTTAGTAAAAATGTTCATGATAACTGTAATAAAGAGTATGATAAGTTATTTCCCATATGTAAAATTATACCTATAGATAAAAAAATTGAATACTTGGTAGGCTTGGAATATTATTATACTGATGAATATAAAGTTAATATTAGGAACAAGTACAACACACGCAGGGTTAGACAGAACAAGCTGGTTAAACCAAAGACAATGAATTATTATGGTAAGAGAACATCTAAGTATTTGGTACCTAAAGTATTTAATAAAATAGATTTATTAAGAGAAGAAGAAAAAGTTAGTATAGGATCACTTAAGAAAAAATTAAAAAATATTGTACTGGATTACTAATATAACTAAATACAGTGTAAGGGATAACAATATAAGATATAAGGAGTAAGTGTTTTTTTGTATACTTATTTATAGTTACATAAATATACGTTCATTAATACATATGTTATAGATTTATATATTTGGTTCATTGTTTAGTTAAAGAGCGCCTCTCGCCATCAAACGTAAAAGTTTGGCGAGTTCAGAAATATGTAATACCTTTGTTTTATAGTTATATAATTAAATAAATAAAAAAAAAAAAAAAAAAAAAACTCGCTTCAACTAATTCCATAAAAAATACTTTTTTATCATGATATATTTAGGTTTCGTAAGCTAATAAATTTGAGTGGATAACCTGAATTTCTTTTCAATTAGTTAATTGTCTTGCTGGAGACTGACTTTGAAATAATTCGGTACAATTTTGGACTTTTTATTCAAGAAAATTAAAAAGCTTATTGTGCTTCACGTTTACCGCATCGTCTCTGACCAAAGGTTGAGATAATGGTTCAAAAATAACATTGAATACCGATTGAAGTCACTGCACCTACAATCATAGTTAAACCAAATTTAAACTAAGCTCTAATGAACCGTATTGCCGTAATATTACTCAATACAAATACAAATCAGTCGTGACCTGGAATTTGTACCTGAGCTAGAACTTATCCATGGCAATTATCGGAAGGTACTTCACTATGAATCGGCACTAAATCTAGCAAAGTTGGCGCGTTAATTTTACGCCTAATTGGAGGCATTTAGAGTTCTGAAGTTAGAAGTGAAGGTAATAGAGCGTAAGATTAGTGAATTACGTGTGTCGTGGAGACAATTTGTAATTTAAGTTTTTGAATTTACGTCAATGATGTGGTATTTGTCGTGTGCCACCTTTAGAAAGACAAAGAGAGATAGGCATTTTTATAAATCTATTGAATATGATTATTTATTTATCACAGCTGGTTCTTTAAACATGTTAATCATAGAAAATAGTAAAAAGTTTTGGTTTATAAACGCAAATATAAAACAAAACAAGTAAATGCCAAAAATATAATTAGACAAATATTACAATAACATTGATTATTAACAAAAATAAACCTTTTAACTGTAATAATTAACGGTTTGACGAAAACACAACACAGCATATTAATGTCATTTTCGTAATGTAAATAATTTTATTTCACGAAGATATTATGTACTTTCTGCTTTTTGAAACAATTTTTAATAAGACAGCATGGCCACCGTACTGAGCTCAATATCTGGCAAGTAGTGACGTAACTTGGGCGCCGAAAATGTCCATAAGCCATAACTGAGGCAATAAAAGGCCGGCCGCTTGCGACCCGCCAAAATAAACTGATACACATACTACACCGCCAATAATAATGACTTATACTCTCACGTGAATTATGTTATCATTTTGTGTAAGCAAGAATTTGTTATGAAGTTATTTATTGAAAATGTGATACAAACTTTTATGAGCCACGGCGTGTCAGAAAAGGCACGGCTGGCTGTTTAAGGACGCTATCACATTTTTCTACAAATATCAGTGCTTTTCCGGTACCATTTTAACGAATTAGGAGCACAACTCCGAGGATATCTTGGTTTCAAATTAAAGATAATATATTCATCTCCAGAATGATTCCATAAAAATTGTATAACCCTATACAACATTTTCACACAAATACGATTTCACCATCACACTAATCGCAAAAAAATGAAAAAAATGGGGTCTGAATAGGTACAAGTATAGCTAAATCCACTGCAAATTTAAACATAAAAATAATATAAAAATGTTGCTTATATAGTCCTCTATAAGAATAGCTAAAAATTTTGTAGCCAAATGAATAAATTTTTAATTAATGAGAAAAGTATGAAACGCTCCCAAATTTCTCCATACAATTTCTACTCGCCGTTCGTCATTCCGCGCTCAGACGCGCTCGCGGAAGCACGGGTGTATCGCATGCTGTCGAAAAAAATATTACGTAAAAGGTGAGTGCCCTGTTGTATACTCTGGTTGGACTCGGTCTCGAAAAATTTGATACTTTTTCGTTCCGAAATAAAAGTAAGTACAAGTATTGAAATTTGTTTTAGGAATAAATACATAGTTGTAATTTTTTGTATAATAAATGTACATACCATCACGCCTGTATTCCCCGAAAGGTAAGGCAGAGGTGTACCAATGTACACCCACATTTCGCCGGTATGTTTAGGTCCCATGTAATAGGGGGCGAGCCTATTGCCATTAACCGGGCACAAATCCAGACTCCGAGCTGCTACTGGGAATTTCATAGAAAAACCCAATAACACTTTGCTCGACCCGGGGATCGAACCCAGGACCTCTAGCGTAGCAGTCGCGCTTAGGACCACTAGACTAATTAGGCAGTAATGGATGTAGATTACGGATAAAGATTTATATAAATAATGATATTATTATCTATAGTACAAAAATAATGGCGTAAAAAAATATTTTTGAGACATGCTATACCGTATAATTATACTAATATGTAGTTGATTTTGGGATTTTTGGGGGTGGTGATTATGAGTACGCACGGCTACAGATTAAGCTATACAAAACCAGTGTACGCTGGCCTCTTATTGTATAGAAAGCCTATACAGTGCGAGATCAGCTTAAACTGGTTTTGTATAGGTTGACCTGTAGCCGTGTGTACGTCATTTATGTTTTAATTCAAAATGGCGGGTTTTTTTTTTAATCTATATTTTATTGATTGTGGAGGTGATGTTTATGAATATACCATCCAATGTTTGATTCAAGATGACAGATGTAATGTTTTTGTGATAAATCGACTTAGTTGGTACGGTCGCCAGCACATCAGATTACCACAAACTGACAAATTTTTTCACTCGATATTGAACTTAATCACCAACTCTTAAGGTTTAAAATAATTTGGAAAAATTTGACAGTTTTGTATATCCTGATGTGCTGGCGTTTGTAAATCAAACAGGCGCATGGCTGTAACTTTTGACACCAAGTGTGCCTTTTTTTTGTTGTGCATTGGCATTGCTAAAATATTGATATTTGTTATTATAGATGTGACTTCGGAAATTTTGACAAAGAGCAAAAAAACTGCACACGTAGCAATAAAAAAAAGTAATGAGACTTTGTTAGTAGTCAGAAATCAGAAATCTACTCTGGAGTTTTGTTATTCCATACCTTATATGAGAAAATATAGTAAGTTTTTTTATGGAGTGGGGAGTGCAGCTTAGATGTCTCCGTAGGTGATGATGACCAAAATGATATTTCACTTGTAAGTTTATTTGATTTTCCTTGGGTACCTACTAATGCTGCCTTTTTGTTTTCAGGAGCAGGAATAGTTCATGGAGATATAGCGTAACAAACATAGAAAAAAAAGATCGAGAATATCGATTTTCGACTTCCCTAGTCGTAGGGAAGAAAATATCGGCGCCACCTAGTTTAAAAAAAAATAAAAAATCGACTTGTAAAAGTGTCTTTAAAAGATCTATTTACAGGAATAAATATCATTTCATTATGGTACAGTACTGTATACATTTTGCGACTTTTATCCTTCCTATTTACAATACATTATACTGTTTACTACCTACTTTTGTTTTAATTTTTATCAAAAATACTGATCTCAGTAAATAATATACTTACAGTTTCCATAAGGGAATGATCATTTTTAAATATCAAAACGAAAGTATGCTAGGTATAAATGCCCAGGCTAATATTTGAAAATATATTAATCCAACAATTGTCAGCAGATAAGTAGTTACATCTTTTCAAAATGGGGATCGTAGGTTTTCCTTGTAATAGCAAAATGGTCGTTAGTTTCGTAAGAATATGGTAATTAATCCATTTATTTTGGGTACCTACATTATGTACGTAATGAGTATTGATAAACTATAAAAATAACTGAAAACATGATTATGACGCAGATGGTACCTACCAGGGATAATCATGTTTACATGGTTACCAAAATCGATTGCAAACTTATTACTAATTTGACTCAATTAATACCAGTAAAATAAATTAAAAAATAATAGGTACCTTCAAGTATCAAGATTAGTTATGTTACGTATAAAATCGTCCGGACAGTGGTTTCAATGTGTGCGTGCGCGTAATGTTGTTGTGTTGCAAATAAGATACCTAAACTTGAGCAAGTTCAAAATGTGATAGCGTCCTTAAGGCTGTGTTTGTGCCGACACGAATATGTTAAGTTGAATCTGACAGAAGAATTAATATGAAATAGAATATTAATGCAGTATAGATGAGGACTTTACATGTGAATCGTAAATTTGAGAGATAGAATAAAGAGTGTGTTAAGATATAGTAAAAATTAGGATTGAGATAGAGATAATTAATATGTGGAGTATTCACATTATATAGAAAAGGGTGCTCCAAACTGCTCTTAACCAATATTTTAAAATTATTAAAATAGAAGTGTGCGTAACAGTTTTTCGGCGTTTTGTATATCTACTCGACAACACATTGAACATTGCATCCACTTTTTGACACGTTTCCACATCAGAGATTCTACACAATATAGCCGTTATTTTATTTTTGAAATTAATATAAATCGATTTATCTATGAAGTTTATTTTTATATACAATAGAAACCTTTGATGCACAATATTATGTCAGCATTCGATGATAATCGATTGTAAAAGAATAGCAATTATAACACTGTGAAACATTAAAATTATGTATGTTAGTTATGCGCTTAAAATCTTATTTTTCTCAGCAATAGGGAACTTACATGGCTCGTTCTCACTGCTTTTTTTAATTATAAGAAAATTCATCTTCAATATAGTCGTCATTTCAATAATAATAACTACTAAATATCTCATGTATTTGCTAGTAGGTATGTTGCAAAGCTTAATATTGTCCTGACACTATGAGACCACATTCAGCCTAGTCACGGAACAAGGGAAGGCAAATAGGTTTTAGTCAATACGAGACGCCTATCCCACTGTCTCCTCTAAATCCTGGAGGATTTTACGCACTAAAAATATCTGGCTACTTAGCATAATCAATCAGCCTGTATTTTTCCACCCGTGGGACACAGGCTTCCTCTAAGTAAGAGGGAGTGGGCCGAATTCCACCTCGTGAGCCCAGTGCGAGTTGGTAGATGTCACATCGCCGGCGCCGGCGCCTGTTTGAGTTCGAACCCACGACCTACAATTCTAAGTCGCGGTCATTACCACGGGGCCACCACCGCTCCCTATCTGGCTGCTTATTTCACGAGTTTTAACGATAATGCATACTTAATGTAGTCAGAGGTCCATAGGTCTGTTATATTTCAATAATTTTATGGCATACAATTTCAAAACTAGTTGGTGGAGAAAAAGCGGCGTACAACATGCCGCTTTTACAAACAGTTACCTACTTAACCTGGTGTACCGCATAGAATTCTAAAAATAATTTAAACGAAACAAAAGTATTCGGCACAGTCAAATCTTAATTACATCATACTGTAATTTAAGCTACGTGTTACCAAACAAAAAGCGAAAAAACATTAAGCAAACGAGAACGAATATACGAGGATTACACGGTCGTATATCAATTATTTAAGGCGAGCTTTGGACTCTTTCAGCAATTAAATTATGTAAGGGCGGCGATTTGCGGCACATTTTTAATTAACGGCTCCTTGTTGAAACGCACGAGTAATGTGATCATTTTGTTATGTTTTGACTTAATTAAGAACCTTAGAAATTGGGTTTTATTTTTCCTTCAGCATTCTTAGATTATTATTATTTTTTTATGGGATAACTTGGCAAACGAGCAGGCGAGCTACCTGATGGTAAGTAGTCATCGCCGCCCATGGACATCTGCAAAACCAAAGGAGTTGCAGATGCGTTGCCGAGCCTATTTAGGGAAAGGGAGCGGAAGGAGAAAAGGAGAAGGAAGGGGATTGGGGGAGGAATTGCTCTCGCTCACCGAACGAAGCGCAGTAACGAAACGCTACTACTCAGACATCGGTCTTCTGCTAGAGTGTGGTACTTCCCCGGTCAAGCCGGCCCATTCATGCTGCGAACAGCGTGGCCCTACCACAACAAGAGATAATTGTGAGTACCAGGTAAACATTGAAAATTAATGTTTCATTCACAACAGAGTAAAATATTTTTTTTTATATAATTTATCAATTTTGTCCTCATCCTCAATTGACGCTACTGGCTGCTACGATAACGATTGTAAAGCTACATTTTTAGTACTCAGTAGTAAATACATTATAGTATATTTTTTGACAAAATACTCAACTGTTGTTATTCTACATACAGTTCATTCTATTCCTAACGACAAAATAGCCGAGACCGGCACAGAGTTCATATTAGGTCAACGGCGCCATCTACTTGGTGCCAACCATTGGTCCTTCGAGCCGGATGATGATGATACGTACCTATATATAGATGTACAATTTGCGAAAAACTAAAAAAAATACAATTGTGCGCCCAAGGCGAGACGATTTGCATTAAACAAGAGATAATAAAATACAAGGACCTACACTAAAACCCGAACTTCTTGGAAAGCACCAATTCTATTTTATCAAAATGACTTTACGACTTTAGGTAATTATTTGCGAATATCAGATTAATCTTGAGCCGAGAGACTAATAACAAGAACTCCTTCTTCAAAAGGGTTCCGAGAAACCACTGGTGTTGGCCAAAAGTCAAAGTCAGAATATAGACACAGAATAATTACGAGATAAGAGGATTTTTTGACACAAAGATAACTGTGACAGAAGGTATTTTTTTAACGTTACTTATAGTTGCAGTGATAGCCTAGTGATATGACCATTGGACTGCCAAGTCAAAGGTCTAGAGTTCGAATCCAAGGCACGCACCTCTGACTTTTCGAAGTCATGTGCGTATTTACAATTAATTATCACGCGCTTAAACGGTAAAGGAAAACTTCGTGAGGAAACCTGCATGCCTGAGATTTTCTTGACGACGTGTTAAGTCTGCCAACCCGCAGTAGGCTAGCGTGGTGGACTATAGCCTAATCCCTCTCGTTCTGAGAGGAGACCCGTGCCCAGCAGTGGGACAATGTAATGGGTTGATGATGATGATGACTTATAGTAGCACCACGCAAAACTGCCTTACCTATTAGTTTTGTAGTCCTAAATACAACTACTATGCTAGAGATTCAGGATTCAATTCCCAGAAGCAAAGTGTTATTGGGTTTTTCTATGAAGTTCACAGTACTATTTCGGAGTAGTAGCCCGGTTAATGGCAATAGTCTTGCCCTGTATTACATGGGACCTTAAGATACCTTTCGTAGATTTTGTTTCGAAAGTCGTGATGTATATCTGTTATGTTGTTGTCTTTACCATTCGTCTTGGAGATTTTCTCATATGATTTAGGTAATAGAAAATAATAATAAATATACAATATGCTATTATCGACATCGAGAAAACCGTTCAACGTTTCTCATTTCTTCTTTAATGAATTATTTCCTCCTGTAAATGTACTTTGTATTTTATCCAACCCACTCATGAATCTAGTTCAAATTCCGGGACCGGCGAACAATAGATTTCTATTGTTTTAACTTTACCCATGTAGGCGGGTTTACAAACATGACCTCTATAATTTGCCTCGTCATAATAAATTATTACAAAGGTCATAATTCTCAAAATCAAGGACCACTTGAAATAATCGCCATCTATTTCTCGAGTTGAGAATAGCCCGCTCCACCCATTCCACGCACGTCGCTAGGCCGCGATCCGCCACGTACGGGCGCATTTCTTGCCGGGGAGGTGCGGCCCAAGTGGCCACGCTTTATTATGTGTTTATTGCGACCCTCGCCTCCTCTATCTGATCACTTCAGAGCTCGTAAGATGGAACGACTCTGATATATTGCATTCATAAAGATATGCGGAAAAGGGGAGGATTGATAAAAATAGACCCGTTGTTAGTTTTGCTGGTTATCTGTGACGTTCGCATAGGGGTTTATTATAGTCACTTTTGATGTCTTTTTGAGACTTGATGTCTAAAAGATTAGTGATCATAAATCCTAAAAAGATTTCTTATAGAATTGGATAAAGTATCACACCATTAAAATTGACTAGACATTCAAGAAAAGTTTTATCTACTGATAAATAATAAATAACACGCAGTTTGAAGCTTTGAGTGGCCCTTTAATCTTCCACGGATTTAAAGATGAATATTATTTATTTACTTTAAAACTTAGATTTGACATAAATGTGACTTGTGACATGACGTGTGGGCAAATTGACTTGCCATTATTGGACTATTTTAAGTTGTACACGTGACACGTAACTTCGACTAAAAATGGACGCAGCTAATTGGTGTACCCTACAAAGGCTTAAAAACCCTTCTAAAGTTTCAAGTTACATGGATCCGACCCTATTCTGTAGTAGTGCGGGTACGTGTATGTATTATAAAGGCATGTAAATAACAACAATGTTCAGGAGGGTCCGGTCGTTACAAGGGCACTCCGGGAACTATCCGAAAACACTTGCCGTAATTAATGTTTTGGATTATGAGAGTATTATGACGCGGGCGCCACAGTGGGGGCAGCCAGCAACAGAGCAATATTATAAGCTTGTAAATGGAATAATAAACAGAAATGAAAATTCGAAACAAAAGGGGTTAAGACTTTAAGAACTTCTGACTTTAACAGAGATGAATATATTTATTGTTATGACAGATGATAATGATTTCCAGTTTGTAGTTTTATTTTGAAGAACTTAGTATAGTTTGTTTATTCCTACTTCTTCATGGCAAAGATCTGTTCGCAATATGTATATATAACTACAAAATCCATCTTTCATAATAGTAATAATATCAGTCTATTACTATCGCACACCACGCGCAAAATATGCGCTTTGTAGTGGAGTGCGGATAATAGCCCGCTATATCATACCATATTGAACTGGAATCTGAATCTGAAAGGACATTGCTCAAATTGAAAGGGGATTAAGATACCTCGTATTAGCGGACTTCACACTCCTTGACGATTTTAATGGGATTCACTTAGATGATTTAACTTCATCTTTAAAGCAAGTAAGCAATTACTGATCTGCACATTATTCTTAAAGTGTAATTAAAAGTTAAAGTTAAAGTAAATTTCGAACAACCTTCTACGCACTTAGAAGGCTTTTTTTAATCATAAATATTGTAACCGTTTAACTCCAATAAGCAAATATGATTACCTAAAACTTATACGCATGATAAGTTAGTATATAATTACATAGCTTATAGTAATAATGAGATGTTGGCGTCACTCGTCGCGTCGCTAACGAGCCGACTAAGCCATTTCGTCTGTTTTAGCTCCGTATCATAAAATACTGTCAAATTTATGTTGAACACAACTTTTATCATCATAACTTACTATCATGCCATTCCCTAAGTCAGTAAGACTGCAGTACCGCATAGCAAGGTACCCAAAAACAGATGTAATTATACTATTGGCAGGTAGGTAGGTAGCAGGTATATTCCTTAAATATTTCAATCTGAAAGTGTTTTTAGAAAATAGGGTTTGCCTTAATAATTTTTATCATGTGTCAGATTTACTCTTTACGTTCATGACAATAATATACTAAGTGTTATGCTTATTTTTTAATATTTTTTAGCATTAAATATTGCGAAATGTTCACAAAGATATGAATTTTGAAAATAAAGAAAATTTCTAGTGAAAGAAAAATTCGATCTCAGGCAGGGTTTGAACCTGCGTCTTTTTGAAAGACATTGTAATGTCTTCAATAGATGGTGCTGACGTTGCTTTAAGACGTCAAATGTGGAAGAGAAATTCGACATCACAGGCAGTGGTCCCGGTGGCTTAGTTTGCAAAGCGTCTGGTGTACTTAACCAGAAAGACGCAGGTTCAAACCCGAGATCGAATTTTTCTTTCACAAGAAATTTTCGTTATTAGAAAATTCACATCTTTGTGATAATGAGTGTTGTCGATTGCATGAACTTTTTTAATCTTAAACATATTTAGAGCGTTTGGTGTATCGGTAAGGTCTTTTCGCCAGTACTATTCCGCGTTTCCGAGTGTCATGGGTTCAATTCCTATCCAGAACAAATTGTATGAACATTGAAGGTTTTATTCAGGGAACATTCTTTTTTCTTTATCTTTACACTGATAGATGGCATTGAAGCAATGACGTCACCCGCTGCATGGCGGTGTTAAGAGTCTCCGCCAGTTATATATAAGTACGGTGAAACTTTGTAATTACCTCTTATTCCTACCTAAATAAACCGTTGGAACAGGGTGTTTGTTTTTGATTAAATTCAGCTCCCTGATTCCATCCGATCGCCCCAGTGGTGACTCGTCACTTGGTTGACATCATCGGGTCATTCACAAATATTTGTGTATTTTACAGATATTCGAGCCCGGTATAAGTGTACTTTTTGTTAAGTGTTCTCAGACAGATGTCGTAATAACAAAAAGATAATTCCAGTAATGTTCGTTAATATTATTACACTGTAAAAAAAATAAAAGGTCTAACACCGTCCCACCATCTAAAGAACATCGTAATATGTCCCATTAATAATAAAAAGTCGTTTACTTATCTGTAAGGAGTGAATAAACCGTTTTAAAATATTTAAGCTCCGTAAAACGTCCATTAAGCGGAAGACTGGCCAGTATCTTATTTGGATCCAGTCTCAGATACAGCAAAAAATAGCTGAAAACACTCGATATAGCTTTAGCCTGAAAATGCAAGCTTAAAAATACAAAATTGAATCATAATTATATTTTAAGACTTCTTAAATAAATATAAGAGAACTTACGAGTAGTTTAATGTTTCATATCATGCTATTTCACATTATGCAAAATCCTACGTGGAAAAATTGACACACCCGATTTGTTTAGTGAACTGTGTCGACTCTTTACCCCTAATAACTATCTAAGAGGTTTTTGTTTTGTAGCCCATTTTGTCCCACTGCTGGGCAAAGGCCTCCCTTCCCTCTTTCCAGGCCGACCTATCCAAAGTTTTAGCGACCCAATCTTTCTCAAAGGAGTCGAGTTCATCTAAGAGGTAGGAGACATAAATTAAGTGCTAAGTCCCCAATACCGCGCACACTCTCCGCACTCAACGATCTCCTGGACTCATGACCAGACACTGATTTGTTTGAGTATGGATGGGCAAGCTGTTGAAGGTGTGCCTGAAGTTGTGCGAGAGGGATGTATGATCAGTCTTAGTTCAATATAAGTTATTCTGTATCTTCAATTATTGTAATGGGTATGTACCAAGATAGTTGAAGTAAAAATAAATAAATAAATAATTATCAATCTGCCAAATCTTTACGAATAGAATACATTAGTGGCAAACTATGAGTTTAATAAACAATGAAATAACATAATTGCCACTTCTGATGAATCACATATACATACATACCATCACGCCTGTACTCTCGGGTTAGGCAGAGGTGTACTTAATGTACACCCACGGTTCGCCGGTATGTTTGGGTCCCATGTAATAGGGGGCGAGCCTATTGCCATTCACCGGGCACAAATCCAGACTCCGAGCTGCTACTGAGAATTTCATAGAAAAGCTCAATAACACTTTGCGCGACCTGGGGATCGAACCCAAGACCTCTAGCGTAGCAGTCGCGATTGGGACCACAAGACCAATGAGGGAGTCACACTGATGAATCACATTATGATTAATGTCTGGAATTAGTATATAAATAATTACTCTAATATCTAGTAGAATTGCTGAAAAAAATACACTCAACAGGCATATTCCTCTAAATCAGTTTACCTATATATTTAGAAACAGTTGTGAACCCGTAGCAATCTTTACCGGCTTTCCTTAGCTCTTAATATGATAAATTGATACAACGTTATTTCGTTCCCTAGATATTATTTTTTTATTTTATTTACTTCAATTAAAACGGTACATACCAATTACAATAACTGAAGACACAGAGAAACTTAAACCTACTACATTTTACTAAAATAAATTCAAACACGATTATACATCCTTCTCACAAAAACGCAAACATTCTGACGGTATAAACGGCCATCCATCCACAAACAAGTCACAGTCAGGATTGGCGCACAGGAGAGCGTTTAGAGCAGACAGCGAGCGTGGTATTGGTGACTTAGCACGCGCCATGGTGCGACACCAGGGCACGGCAAACAAAAGGTGTCGAAATTATATTTAATTGCAAAACAGTTTAGAGTATCCGATTTTCTTTTCAACTAAACTAATTGGATTGTACTCAGAACTGTTCACACACGTTCCAAAGTTTTGAAAGCTCTGACGCTAGCAGCCATCGCTCATTCCAATAGTTACAGCATCGTGGGAAACCGACGAGAGCCGATATATCAAAGTTGAACACACTCGTGACTCTGTTCTATCATTTATAGTATGTTTTCTTAACTAGTGTTTTAGTTTTGAGATTTCCTAAGGGTCGGTGTTAAATTTTTTACGTTTTTTGATAAAAAAAATGTTTTGGAATAGTTTAAAACATTGATATTGAACAAATATAACAATAAAAGTCACATACAATCAAGAATTTCGATAATAATAACGTATAGCCATGTTACCAGCTCAGTATTTGCTGTGCAAAGGTCACAGCACTAATTAAGGCAGTTTTTATATTGAGTAAGATTGATATCAAATCTCCACGTTTATTTACAATTCCTTTTGGAAGTTGAGTTCAGAGTCATATTTTTTACACGTACTTATCTCTTATAGTTCTGGTTTTCACCATAATATTGCATTTCCAAAAATGTGTCTGTGTTGCTATACTTTATGCACCTAACTACTACAAAAAAAATATACATTGTGTTATCGTTGACCTTTACAGTACACAGACGCTGATTTTGTTGTTGAAGCAAATAAGTAAGAAAAACAAAACCAGATCCCAAACGCAAACAAAATATGCAAATACATATTACCTACTCAATTTCTCATTCCACTAGTAACGCCACTATTTGTATAAAGAACTAAATTATAGGCATTGGGCCGATCTCGAAAATAATCATATTTGGGAAAAGATCATATTCAGTTTACATAAAATCCCATTTCGTTATAGTGACACGAGTGACGAACACGAACGTCTCTGAAAGAGACTTTTAAAGCTTGTCATTTTGCTGACGGTAGGTAACAGTAAAAGTATCTTTGTCAGGTAACTACTTTAAAAAATATAGGATGAAAAGTGAAATGTTGCGAAATATAAACTTTCTTTACATACATACACTCAAACCCTTTTCCCGCAGGGGTACGCAGACATTATAGACCGCCACCATTATCACCGCTGCATATCTCTTGCACATTCATACATCTCCTTCAGCACTTTCTTTAGTGATGTGGTATTAAGTTTCAGAGCTAAGACAACCTAGTGATATGACCATTGGACTGCCAAGTCAAAGAACTAAACCCTTAAAACCAGTGACTTTTCAAAGTCATGTCCTTATTATTTGTTAGTTATCACGCCCATAACTGGTGAAGAGAAATGTCATGAGGAAACCTGCATTCCTGAGACATTTTCTCGACGGCGTGTGAAATGTGCCAACCCGCATTAGGCTAGCCGTACTAGACCATAGCCTAATCCCTCTCATTCTGATAGGAAACTCGAGCCCACAAGTGGGCAGTATAATGGGCTGATTATAATGCTTGTGTTTCAAATGATTTTTTATCTAGTACTAGATTTGTCTTGAAATACATCTGTACATAACGTAAAATGTAATGTTGATCTTGTTAATAAATTTTGCTAATCTCAAGGTAATATTAAAATATATGACGACAGATTTCAATGTGTAAGCGATTAATTTATCACTTAGACTCATAACGAGCTCACATTTACGCGTTTTTAGTGTTGAAATATTCCACGCACTCTATAAGAGTGGCTCCGATCTCGGATCATCCTTATAACAATGGTCGCATGATTTATGCACGCGCCGTTGCTTCGCTAATTATCGCTAAACACCCTCTCATCCATTACAGCCTTTATATACCGTAAAACTGTCAAATTCCCTCCAAGTTTACGTCGGAACAAAGGGACGGGCGTGCAGTTCACACCATGGATGTATTGCTGCGCAGCCCTTGAGTGGGTACTTATGAGAACCTTATATAATTAGTTCTCGTTAAAATAGAATGGTTTGAAGTTGTTAACAATACACGAAACTGTTTCGTGTTTTTGCGTCCTACCAGACGATAATGTCGTCAACGTAAATAAAAATAAGAGGACAATTATTTCAAATATTAAAGATACATAGATACGACGGAAAATTTAATTACATTCAGCATAGAAATCCCAATGGAAATCTTGCAATACATTAGGTAAAAAATATTTACTCTAGTTGATTCACAGCATAATATTATTCAGAGGAATAGTAATCATGCAGAAATATAAAATATTTCTACTGACTCGTATTGAAAAATGAATATTAAAATAATATATTCAAAGCCGGAGAAAGTCGGAACGATTTTGTGTGGTACGTAATACAACTGAATTAATTATGAGAACTACATTTTAAAGCTGATTTCATTTAAAAGAAGACAGTATCAGAGCGGAATAAGGTTCTCTAGGAGCCTGCGGATTCCAAACGCAAGACAGAACTACTTTGGGAGTGGAACGAGCCGTGTTCAGTTAAATTAAAAATACCATCTTGCCGAAAACCCTGGAGTGTACCAATATTAGAATATTTTTTCCGTGCACGTTACAGATTTATTTGTAAAGATTTTATTATATTATACTTTTATCAGAACAAAGTAGGTATTTGGTTGGCTTTTTATTTTATATATTCGTTTCAATAAATATACAGAGATTTAACTAGAGCATATCCGTAACACATTGTTATATTTAAAAAATCCTTATTAATATTAATTCTTCCTGATGTGCAAAATGAAATTCACTTTTTTTTAATTTAATTAGCTATGCTTGTACGGTAACTTCACCGATTCTTTTTGTATCTGTATTTTTTAATACTTGTTTGTCAGAAAATTGTATGGGTTCGCACACAACATTTCACCAAGTTTCATCGTAATCGGATGAAAATAACAAAAATATGTTTATATGTATATTAGGAACATCATCATCCTTATAGCGTTTTTTCAATCATTTTGGGGTCGTCTTACCAGGTTCGGCTGTATATCAGTATTTTACACGAAACGACGGCAATAAATACCTTATTTCTAGGCAACACCGCTATTCGAAAGATAAGTTGTAGTAGACTTTTTGGATACCTGACTACCACTAACGATTGTTGTAACTAAGTGTTCGTATGACAACCGAGATCGACATCTTTACGTGCTCTTTGAGGCACGGAAGGATCATGATTTGTTTTTTAAAAGGTCACCCATCCACAGTTTGACGGCGGCAGGCTCAGCTTAACCTCAGAAATCTCCACAGTTTGACGGCGGCAAGTGCTTAACCTCATAATTTTTTTTATCTGCGCAATCATAACTTAGCCACGAGTCCCTCTAAATATTATGAACTTTAAACAAAATTTCTTAAGCCTAAGAATCAGGTAGGTATATTAAAAGCTGCAAAAAATACTTCACAAATAGAAAGAGTCGAAGCAAAAAAGAAACAAGAAAATTAAACTTCACTAATGAGTGCAGAAGCCGTCGTGTTTCCTTGCAAACTAACGGAACTTATTCATACTGCCGGAGTCACATATTCCAATTAATTGATCATATGAAGTTGTTTCACGGCCCAATACGTGTGCCACAAGTACTTTTTCCCAATTAAAACTTGGCCAAGCAAAGTTATAATTAAGTAAAATAATACGTGAAAACGTACCTCCACTATGATTACTTTGATAATTAATTACATCGAGCGTAACAAAAAAAGAACTTGATAATTACGAAAACATGGACACAGACAGTCTTATTAAAATTTATTTCATTCTAATTAAACAGTTTCCGTATGTTATTTTTGGGAAAATTTGATTTTAAATTAAGTTGATACTGAGATTTCTACTGTTATTTTTATTTATATTAACAAAACATCTTTTTAAAGACTAAACTAGTGGTCCTAAGCCTGACTGCTACGATAGAGGTCCTAGGTTCTATCCCCAGGTCGAGGAAATTTATTTATTTGTTATTGGGTTTTCTATGAAATTCTCAGTAGCAGCTCGGAGTCTGGATTTGTGTCTGGCTAATGGCAATAAGCTCGCACTTTGCTCGATATGGGAATCGAACCCAAGACCTCTAGCGTAGCAGTCGCGCTTAGGACCACTAAACTATTGAAGCAGTACCCCATTCATCTTATTAAATTATATTACAGACGTAGGACAGGACAATTTTAATTTAATCTGTTAAAAAGGATCCTATGCCTCCCCTCACGTAACCTGCACCTTCATAACAAAGAATCCCATTATGACGTCAAGGATTTCAACAAATTCTTTTTAATGAGAACTTCTCTTGATTATCCTGCCCTACTTTTCTTTTTGACATACGCGGATTACATCGTATATAAATAAAATGTTATGTAAGGTATGCTGTGTTGTTGTGTTGCTATCATTTTTTTGTGATCTTAAACAAATTTAAAAATTGTGTGTGAATCATTTATGCGTCTAGTGATGATCCCGTCGTCATCTATCGACCTGGGAATCGAACCCAGGACCTCTACCCAGGTACCCTCTGACCCAGGTCACGGTTAGGACCACGAGACTAATGAGGCAATCAAAACTCAACTATAGAGCTACGAATATAAAGAAAAGCTATGCAAATGTATGAATTCTCTGTAATCTATAATATTTTTTTGTTTTTAATCTTTTATTTTTACTTCATAAAGTATTATTCAAAAATAAAGATAAAGTACCCAATGTGTAACAGGCATCTTCATTAAGATTAATATCAAGCCTCTCTTGAGGCGCGCCAAATAATCCTCAACAATTAATTGTAGGATAAGGGATTTCACATAAATTGGAACAATAAAACTTTATCGCGAAAACAAAACAGCCGACTTTGATCAACAAAACGATATAAAAAGGAGAAAAGTGTACAGTCACTATGAATTGTGTATTTTAGTGAAAAAGTGGTATCTTTACAAAATTAAAATTGTCCAGAGATGTGATTTGAATTACTTCTACTGAATATAGAAAAAGTCGATACATCTTGGTAGACACAAGTAACATAATTTATTCTATTATTACAATATTATAACTGCCTCATTAGTCTAGTTTTCCTAAGCGTGACTGCTACGCTAGAGGTCTTGGGTTCAATCCCCAGGTCTAGCAAAGCGTTATTCAGTTTTTCTGTGAAATTCTCAGTAGCAGCTCGGAGTCTGGATTTGTGCTCGGTTATTGGCAATAGGCTCGCCCCCGACCCAAACATACCGGCGAACTGTGGGTGTACATTAAGTGCACCTCTGCCTTACCCTTCGGGGAATACAGGCGTGATGGTATGCTATAATTATAATTTATTTTCTCAAGGTTACTCTAGGGTTCCTTAATGTTTAAGCGAGTAGTAATCAATTAACCCATAAATAATATGGTTGCATATGTTAATCATGTCTCCCTTGGATTCAAACCCAGTAACTTACACAGGTTATAAGTACTGTTCTGGAGCAATATTAGAAAAAAATAGCTCCTTCAGTTGGCTACAACTACGTTAACGAGTAGATTTTCTTATTGACTGAGTTTCAATACTACAATGATATTAAAAGTTATATATAAACATATTAAGTTACATTCAACTCAATTTCACGCCTCAGTGTAACTGCTAGTTTATAATAAAGCTGGTTCGTTCCTGATCCAATACAGTTACTTTTATTTAAATAGAAAACTATCAGAACTACACATGGAACCCGGTTCTGCTGTTTGGTATCAAACTTTTAATATTTCAAGCTCTATATTTGGATACACAAACTTTTTAACAATCAGTGACTTTCGATGTGTAGGGCTGCTAATTACGAAGTTTTGAATTTATTCGAAGAAATTTGTCCATGTACAGGTCAAACTATACATATCCAGTTTAAGCTGATCTCGCATTATATAGGCCTCCTATACAATAAGAGGCCTGCGATAACTTATTTGAAATAAAAACATTTGAATTGATTTGATTTGAACTGGTTTTGAATAGATTGATGTGTAGCCTGACTACTATGAGCCAGATGACTGCCTCGTTAGTCTAGTGGTCGGAAGCACAACTGCTACGCAAGAGGTCATGGGTTCGATTCCCAGGTCGAGCAAAGTGTTATTGGGTTTTTCTACGAAATTCCCAGTAGCAGCTCGGAGTCTGGATTTGTGCCCGGTTAATGGCAATAGGCTCGCCCCCTATTACATGGGACCTAAACATACCGGCGGAATGTGGGTGTACAGTAGTACACCTCTGCCTAACCCTTCGAGGAATACAGGCGTGATGGTATGTTGTGTTATGTTATGATGTGTAGCCGATCTCGATGTAATAATAATTATAACACCTTCTATTTCGAAATAGTTTCAAACCTCATTGTTCATATGCTTGTGAAGCTTATTTAAGCAAATAAAAAACTTGAGTGATCAACTCAATCTTACTGTACCTAATTACCGGAAATGAGATCGGTTCTTCTCATCGCTTAACTTCGCGAAACTTAGACCTTTTTTATGACTGGAGTGTAATATGTTTTTCAAGCTAATTAGATACAGAGGAAAAGTCTCAGCAATACAACAGTAGTTTGGTCCTATATTCAAAATTAAATAATGAAATTTTGCAGTCACAAACTTGTCATTAATATACGTGGTCATATTGCGTAAATCTTAAATTATGTATATAGGTACTTAAAAAGTTACACGGGCTCAAATATTCAACCAAATGAACATTTAATTGTGAAGAGAATACTTTTTTTCAATATATCATGTGGAATTTTGAAGAAAGCAATGAATACTCTTAAAATTTTAGCTTATCGGTACTGGAATGGTGTAGCACAAAAAGTAACGCACATTTGTCAGAGTTTTGAGCTACAGTCTACTCTAGTCTAGAATAGTCTGGAGTCCCTCCGGGGGGATCATGATCATTAATAGTCTGATCCCATGACATTTAATCGACCACAATTCATAGTGCGCTAAACAGCCCAATGAGTATAGGATTACATTGATTTCCACTGAAGCTCTGTTTAATTAGCATTGTTAATAAATAAGCTCGTACTAATGAGAACGTGACTGCAAATACGATTTATTTGTTCAATTTAGTTATTAAATCATAATAACTAAATTGAACAAATAAATCGTATGTTGTATGGTACATAGAATAGTGTAAAGAAATAAAATCATTTTATTCAAGATCGTGCGAAACGCTTATCTGACCCAGTGGCCGTAATTGGAACTAAAGTAAGTTAATGGGTTCAGTGGTTCTATTTTTGGCTTCCTATGTGAATTAAACAAAACATACCATCACACTTGTATCCTTGAAGGTTTAGGCAGAGGTGTACCTACTAATGTACACCCACATTTCGCCGGTATGTTTAGGTCCCATGTAATAGGGGGCGAGCCTATTACCATTAACTGGGCTCATTTCCAGACTCCGAGCTGCTACTGACAATTTCATAGAAAAACCCAATAACACACTGCTCGACCTGGTGATCAAACCCAGGACCTCTAACGTAGCAGTCGCGATTAGATCCACTAGACTAATGAGTCAGTCTTGTGTCTAGCCTATGTGAATTATTATTATATTATCATGAAATGTCGAATATTATAATTAAACCTGTATAAATAAAAATCTTCAATATGTACACGTGTAAGAGAATCAACCATCAATAAAAGCCTTCGTTGCCCTAAAACATTTTTCCTTAAAGCTAATTGATACTGGCATTATGACCGCTGGTCTTTTCAGCTGGAATTATAGCATCCATATAAAAAAATATATTACAATTATGATAAACAAGGTGTCGTGTATGAAGGCATGAAATTCTTATTATTAGATACCTACCTTGCCATAGTTACGCATAAAATTAAACAGTAGGTAAACAAATTTTAATATCTGACGATCGCAGTAAGTAAATAACTTATTTTCGTAGATCATTTTGCAATAAAACTAAGTAGTTCAATTTCTAAGAAAACTGATTTCAATTTAATTTGAAAAACAAACTTTGTATAGAAATAACATCCAACTGACTGATCTCAAATATAACAAAATTAAAAATGAATATCTACGCAACATTTCATTTCTACATAATTCTAATTGAAACCCAAACCCAAGCGAAGTATCTAAAAAAATCATATAATTCTCAGAACTGTATTAAAAAACATAATGTATTTCAACTTGTATAAAGATATTTGTAAAATATTCCCGTTCGAGTTTCGCCAGCAAAGTTGCAGATTCTAATATCAATGGAGAAATTATCGACAACCCACAAGTTCGCTGCGACTTCAAAGTAATCGATGAGGTGCCCGAATTCGATCCTGTCGAACGGCAAACTTTACCTATATTCAAATATATTTTACCCATGGCGAGAATATTGAGAAAACCGATTTGTTTCATATTTTTATGGCATTCTTATGATTACATGAAGAGTATGTTGAACTTGTTTATACAAATGTTAATAAGTTTGACGTTAACATTTTAATCATCATGTCGTGAAAAATTAAGAGACAGGAATAAGTAATATTAGATACCTACTATATAAAACTAATATAATAATGTTAAATATTATAACTGCTTATTATGACTGCCTCATTAGTCTAGTGGTCCTAAGCGCGACTGTTACACTAGAGGTCCTAGGTTCGATCCCCAGGTTGAGCAAAGTGTTATTGGGTTTTCCATGAAATTCTCACTAGCAGCGGAGTCTGGATTTGTGCCCGGTTAATGGCAATAGGCTCGCCCCCTATTACATGGGACCTCAACATACCGGCAAAATGTGGGTGTACATAAGTACACCTCTGCCTAACCCTTCGGCGACTACAAATGTGGTGTTATGTTATGTTATGAAAATATTATAATTCCTCTCTTATTTTTTATCAATATTGGATTAGCTCGGAATAAAAGCTCTTTAACATCTGTAAATTTAATGCTAACATCTAAATATCCCATGATACAGTAAAGAAAAATGTTTTATAAAAACATCTGGAGGAGCACATCATTTTTTGGAGCAGCTGTAAGTATGTAGCTAGATACTGTGTTTTTCTGTCTTCGACTAGTCAATATGAAGAGTGCACGGTTGACCTACTTATAGTCTACGAAATACGCAGTGCACCGACACATGTAAAACCCTCAGATATGTAGGTACATACCTACTGAAAAACAAGATATTTTACACAAAGGTACAATGTAGGAATTCTTTAATTATTTAAATAATATAGCTTAGGTCTTACTGTTGAGATAACAAGGTTTTATTAGAACTACGAGTATACTCGTATATATAATGAGTCGGGTAGTTCACAAATAGTTTTTTTAACTTCATCAATCTACAAACACAAAGATACCATCATCTCGCCTGTATTAATCCAAGGGTTTGACAAAGGTGCACTTTTCTACGACCACAATTCCTTGATCCCATGTAATAGTGGGGAAATTTATTGCCATTAACGGGGCACAAATCAAAACTGCTACTGAGAGTTTTACAGAAAATCTCAATAATAGGTACTTTGTTCTGGGAATCAAACCTAGGATCTTACAACCACTAGACTAATGAGGCAAACAGCTAATAAAAAGTTCAACTTAAATACAAAAACTTATAAGTAGATATTGAAATAGTTGTGCATTGGAGAACTCTTAAAGCTGTCGGGCTTGCTTGTCATACGAATACATATGATATGCTTGTCGATCAGTACATCCTTAGGACCTATATCAGTAATATATTGTTACCTAGCAGCCACTTCGTTAAAAAAAACAAACACTCAGTCATATTTGGTTAGACTGTAAATAGATCTCAACGTAAATGGAGAGGCTAAGTGATGATAAGTATTATCAATATAATTCACTCTCTTTATATTAACATCCTCTGGGCCATTTGTTAATATAAATTAAACATACCCTACATTGATTACATTGCTTCGATATAAATAGTTGGTCATGATTCCTTCAACTCAAAGTGTAAGGCAAGCAATTGAGCGTGTCCTTTTCAGGACACATTCCGTACATAAGCGCCTGCGTAGGCCGGGGCGTCAAATTAATCATTTATTAAACACATAACTTGGGTCTACTATTACTTGGAACTAGTTTTGGGCCGTTGTCTTGAGGTAAAGCATAGAAACCACATATACTAGCTACATTTATATGGGAGCTAAGATTTTGACCTAAATTATCGGTTTAAGTTTATAATTATGTTTAAAACTGCCTCATTAGTCTAGTGCTCAGACAGTTGACTGCCACGGTTGAGGTTATGGGTTCGCTTCTCAAGTAGATCGTGTGTTATAAGGTTTTTCTATGAAATTCTGAGTAGCATCTGGGAATTTGGATGTGTGTCAGGCAATAGGCTCGCTCACTATAACATGAGATTTAATTATATCTGCAAACTAGATGTTCTATAGAACATTCCTCGAGAAACGGAGCGTGATAGCATGCTACCATACTCTCCTAATATTGGGACCTATTATTTTAGCTCGTGAGTTTTGGATGGCAATAATCGAAAACTCACGAGTTAAAATAATAAGTGCCTTAATTCTTTACATTATTTTAATTTCTATTATTATTATTTGTATCTTCACCTTGGTGATCACGGCATGCCTCCCGTGAGGGAGACAACCGGTCATTTTATTATTATTCTATTCATTATTTTAAAATCTAAATGTAACGACATCACGGATTTTATAAATAACATCACGCTCAAACTAAAATGCTATGTAAAAACTCAAGAATAGGTAAAGTAACAACATATTTTTACCTAAAAGCAACATTAATAATTTCCTTGGCAAACATAATGTCATTTTACAAAGTTTCCTTAACCTACTGGGCTGGTCGCACGTTTAACATAAAATTGAACTTCGGGACACCGTTCTATGCAAAAGAAAAAGTTAAGGAAAAGTCATTGATCAAATATTTTAAAACACGTTTTCAAAGTTCGGTAATGATTCAAGTTAAAAATGCAGAGGTGGAGATAAAAGCTGTTGTTACAAACAGTCACGAAATTATTGTGTATTAAAGTCGTGTTTCTGTATTTTTTTTTATAAAGTAATAAGATGACAAACAACCGTACAGGCTGCCCTACGACGCGACAATTGCAACCTATCGACGCCAACTACACCAGTAGTTATTATATTACTAACTAGCTTTCCGCCCACGGCTTCGCCCGCGCGGTTTATTGGCTTTTCTATACTAAAATATGTATGTATTATACATATAAACCTTCCTCTTGAATCACTCTATCTATTAAAAAAACCGCATCAGAATCCGTTGCGTAGTTTCAAAGATTTAAGCATACAAAGGGACATACGGACAGAGAAAGCGACTTTGTTTTATAATATGTAGTGATGTGTTCTTATCTAGAAAATTTAAGTAAATAATATGCCCAGTAATTTCAATATTTTTTTATTCAGAAATGCGCGTAATTGCACCAGAGCATTAGATTTTTTTAAGGGTTAAATATTTTTTTAGGAAATAAAACGTACCTAATTAAACATTTAACTGTTAGAAGACCAACAAGGACCTATCTAATAGAACATAGGCCAGGTAAAAGATGCACATTATATTATATTTTAAAGAATTAACTGTATTTAGTTTTATATCGCAATCAATCTACCATTGATTTCTTCTGAAGATGGTTTCTTTTTTTGACACAAACGTCATTTTAAAATAATTATCATATAATTTAGACAAACACTCCTCGCAGAAAAATCCTTTCAACAAAAGTAATATTATTTAATGAAAGCATCAATCTAATTCCTTTCAGCAGTACTAGTAATATCTAGTTTTATTTTTTATTTAATTAAATGTCAAATCAATGTCAGATTCTAAACCTATGTGAGAAACCAATTCTTAGGTTAATTATCACATTTTCCATACACTACTTTTCATGAATTCATTTTTATTTTATAGGTATATCAAAACAAAAAAGGATACCCAATGTTACGGTAATTTTTATAATATTATCTGACGTGAAATTCCCATAATCTTAATTGAAGGCAAAATGTTGCAGCATACACCAACCTATACATTAAAGATTCACATAAACGTTTAATGTTTTTGACTGACGATATTTTCTACCTTTTTAAGCTCGTAATACATGTTAAAATAGGCCTAAAAGGTTTATTTACTCGATTACGAAGCCTTTTGTTGTTTAACAAGGCATTAGATAGCATGTACTCCGAAAATAATATTGTTTTAAAAAGGCTTTCACATTGTTTAGAGAATTAAATTGTGTCGTAACATACACTGAAAGTATGCCCACCTTTAATGAAATAACTCCCTTTAAGGTTCCATGTGTTACCTTTTTCGCCGAAAGTAATTGGCACCCAACGTGGGACCCAAAGGAAATTGGCGCCCTACGCGGGACCGCACGTAGTTAACCCATGCACGCTATTTAAGTTGGTTTCCTTTCAAACGTGCATAATGAAAAAATGCATGTTCATCGTGATACTTTAATGGGGAACACCAGCAATAGAATTTCCATTACTTACGTTTGATTACAAACGGCTTTTAACACCCTTTTATATAATCAGTATTTGATAATAGGCTTACATTAAAAACATCTAATCTAAACCTACCTGAGATACGAGATGCCGACACACTAAACTAGAAAATTTTTGAACACAATACCTTCAATCCACGTTTGTTATACACATCAAACACAATGCATATCTAAATCCACTGACACATGCACTTTCACTGTGGTGTTGTTTTATATTTTTTCGATTCACAATTCACTCGCTGCGAGATGCAGACGATGTATGAGACTGCGCGCGGCACGTCCGCTCAGCACTAAGTCGCGACGACCACTGACTGGCGCCGCGCAAGCTTCTGCGGCCCGCGTCAAAGAGTATTTCGACCGTTCGGATTGGTAGAATTGTTAGATGATAGCGCGCACTAATCATTTGCGAATTTTGATTATTTTTTTCACCCGTTTTTTTTTCATTTTAGAGCGACTAAAGCGAAGTTATTTCTTTCACCTCGAATACCAAGAAGATTCATATTGCTGCTACATAATTATATTATGGAGTTTACTCTTTAGGCATCTACAATATTATTGCTTGATAAATATGGAATAACGACATCATATTTATTTCTTATAATTTTATGTATGTTCCTAAAGCAATGCTTTTTCTGATACCAAAGCTTAACGTTGTAATTCTGTCACTTCAGGTCGGGTTTATTAATCCCGATTCTTTGCAGGATCCGCCTTGAAATTCGATCTTTCCATTTTGTTTTCCATCTCCTCGTCTGAAAATCCGTATTGGCTAGCTCATCCGATTTGATGAATTGCAACATAACCCTAGTGTATTGTGGGCTCCCAAAATTTTCAATCACCTTTGCCAGGAATTCATTGTTTTTTATGATGTCAGATAGGTAATAATCATTTCTATGTAAAGTATTTCTATAAGGGCAATTTTTTATTTTTTTTATAATTCGTCAGTTATGTTCGGTAACATGTTTGTATCACCACTGTAATAGTTGTGAGGTGGGTAAACATTTGGGGTAATACTTAATTAATTTTGATGTCATAAATATAATTGTATTAAAGAGTTACAAATTGCTTAGCAAACTTCCAAAATACTCAGCCAATTTATAATATAGCAAATGGAAAGATTCGACCGATGAGAACATTGAAATTGAACTCTGAGGCAAGAACTGGCTTATGAATCGATAAAGCGTTATCGTTTAACCTAAAATCATAAAAATATATATAGTATATATTCATATATTATGATAGTATGAATAAATTATAGCAGCCTATTTTATAAGAAATAAAAATGTATGTTTAAAATACAAATAGCCCCACTTGCACGCGGTTGTTCTGTGCCCAGCGCGGGCGTGCATTCTGCTTGCAAATTGACAAATGAAATTTTTATGAGTACACCCATGACTTGCCCCGCACTAATGACGCTGTATGCATTACGACAAAGCACCTCTCACCGACACACATTAGCACACAGACACACGCGTAGGGTTCCCACTCCAAACTTGATTAAAACGTTAAACAAATCCCGAATTCCAAAGAAACTCTGCGACATACGGAATACGTGATAAACATTCGAAAAAGCTCCATCGGGCGTGTGAAAGGAAGCTTGTAATTAGCGCCAGGGATCTTCACAAACGTCCCATTTCCCGGACACGACGCCGAAAAGTAGGCCAGTGGCAGCCCTGGTTCGCGACACGCGGACTAGTGCAGCTTGTAGGTGCGCACACATGCGCTCATCGCCCCAGCGAAGTTAGCATAGCAAACGTGTAAACGGAAAAGATAGGCTTTTCTTTGACTCCTTTTAACTGTCCAAGGGAGCTGTAAATAGGATGCAAACAGAGATACGGCTACCTGTCAGCGTGAATGAAAAATTAGTGTGTTTCAACTGAGAGCTAGTTTACTTGTGTTTACAATTGTTGGAGGCAAACGCTAAAGATTCCCGCTTTTCAAGCCGGTGAGGCAGATAATAACGCCAAGAAATATTGAGTATAGAAATCTTGTATAAAAAAACATTATGTTAGTTAAATCTCTAATCTAATACGTTACCAATTGGCAATGAACAGGATATGAGCTACCCGTCTTTTCTTATTACTACTCCCTACCCCAATCATGGCCTGCGGTACTCACAACCGGTAACAACAAAATAATATTCGTAAGCATACTTAAACAGACATTGTTTCTTCATGACGAATAACGCAATATTTCGATATAAAACTAATACAAAAATTACTTTTGAAACCCAAATTTCTGAAGAAACAAATTCGAGGAGTTGTAGGCAGAGTCGTCGTGACATTCGCGTGCTTCCAGTTATGTCAAGCGGTGATAAGGTCACCTGTCAGTCGCTGCCACTATAATAGTAGCTGGACTGTGCCGGATCAAACTGAAATTCTGGCTATATTTAGAATTATTTACTGGTGAATATATAGCTCTTAGTAACGTATGAAGGGGGTTGTTTTGGTTTGGTGGATTGAAATTATACTTATCTTATTATCAACAACAAATATTTAGTTATTATTTTTAGTGAAGGAAAAATACGACCGCGGGCAGGATTCGAACCTGCGTCTTCTGGTTAAGTACACCAGACGCTATGACCGCTAAGCCACCGCGACCCCTACCCGCCATGTCGAAATTTGCCTTCACCTTTTTAATTTACGTCTTTGAGGCGACGTCAGTGACATCTGTTGAAAATGTGATTCTCAACCGACATGACATGCTTTACAGCAAGTACAATGTCGTACGATGCCACCTTACGTTTTAACTATCTTTTTGTATTTTTTAGGCATTTTCCATGCAAAGATTATTAAGTTATTATTTTTAGTGAAGGAAAAATACGACCGCGGGCAGGATTCGAAACTGCGTCTTCTGGTTAAGTACACCAGACGCTATGACCGCTAAGCCACCGCGACCCCTACCCGCCAAATTTCGACATGGCGGGTAGGGGTCGCGAATACAAAAAGATAACAAATATTTACGTTATAACTATAAAATCAATAAAAAATGGAGCAGTTTTGGTCTGATGGTAACGGCCGCGACTTACGAGTTGTAGGCGATTTACTTGTGGAAATTATTTCATCACCATTGCTCCCAAAGCGATAAAGGAAAACATCTAGAGGAAACCGGCATGCCCTAGAACCAATAATGGAAAACATGTGACATCTACCAACCTACATGGTGGATTATAGTCCACTCTCTCTCACCGAGAGGAGGTCTGTATCCCAACAGTGGGCACATTATAGGCCGATTATGCTATGCAATAAAAAATAAGCACCTTCAATAACCACTGGTACCACGAAAGTATTCAACATCAATGGAAATACGACGTGATTGATCTTTGGTAAGGTACAATATTTTCGAGTGTACCGGGCGATTCGCGGTGCATTTGCCTGGCCGCGGTAACAATTAACTTTGCTGTAGTATTGTAGTTACTATACAAAATCACGCTATTATTATTTTATTGAAAAGCGCTTTTTATTTAATAATTAACCTATTTAAGTGCAATTAAGTTAATTCGGTTGCTATTTTTGCTTACAATACACACACTCCATACATAATTGAGATAACAATTAACAAGCTAAGTTTACTACAATCAGAACACACACGCCCCTTTACGCCTTTTTACAGGCCCTATATATATCCATGCTAATATAATTGCGTCCTTTATTGCGGTCTGCACTAATTTTAGTAACAAATGGATATTTTTGTTGTCCGAAAAACAACAATTATTTATTAATAAATAAGTCCCTCTATCTATCTGTTTGTAATCTTTTCATGCCTAAACAGCTGAACATATTTCGATACATATTAACAAATAGATAAATATTGCAAACTGAAGAAGAACATATTGTTATTTTATTGACTTTTTGTCTTACACAAGTCCTTTGGGATGTGAGTGAAATGGCAGATATCAAATATAAGCAATAACATTGAGATACGGTATAGTCTGTAGGTACTGTCACTGCCCTTCATTTTAAAATTATAGGAGTTTATGAAAGTTTGTTTATTTAAAAAGTGTTCAAAAATCATGAAAAGTTGAAAACCAATCCGTATAAGCTATTCGCTTTATCCCTAAGGACATGCGAATAATTCTGTATGTCGTGGGACGGTCCGGTGCGCCCGCGGCCGCAAAAACAATGGAGTTTATTGTTCGCACCGCAAATAAAAATGTTACGGAGTAATGACCTGTGAGCTTGAGGGGACACATCTGTAGTTGTCGTTGTATCCATGTCGAATCATTATAGGTACTTAAAAATTGTTACTGGCCGATAAGAGATATTAAAAAAGAAAATATAGAAATCTTTATTATAGAAATAAAAACCAAAATATTCTCTTTTAATATTTTTTGGCATTTTTATTTAAAAACTACAAAATATTTGAAAAGTTAGTTAAAAGAATGAAATTGGGAAAGTCGTTCTATAGTCATGGCGTGACCAAGGCAAATAGGGATATGTTTTTATATAATATAGATATAAGCGATAATAGAGATAAGATAATGAAAAACAATTATGTTTAGTTACAGAATTGTATGTGCTTTCACATTATTTAAGTGAACAGGACCTTCATTTGAAATTACAAAATAACATAACCACACCTGTATTCCCGAAGGGGTGGGCAGGGATGTACATTGTCATGAAATGTAGAAACTATCTTGTACAGTTTGTTCTAAATAAGTAAGCCGATCGGAAGTTATCTGCAAGTGGTTTAGAAGAGGTCAATTTTAATAGAAAGAGTCGGTGTAAAGATAATTAGGGTCGTATATGTTTCACATTTCTTGTTATTTTGTTTACTAATTTCGATATTTTTGTATTAAAACACTTAATTAGACGATTTTATCACCGCGGTAGTTCGGAACGGCTAACTTCCGATCGGCTTACTTATTTCGAACAAACTGTAACTTGTGTCGTATTGTCTAGACGTCATTACTTACTTCTTATAATCCTATACACATCTGTGTGTACCATATGACTCTATGGTACAAAATCTTATAGTACGTAAGGTTAAATCACACCCCATTCAACGGTGGCCTAAATACCCCAAGTAGGATATATCTCGCCATTGCCTATACCCTGAATAATATATGGAAAGCACTTGGAACCGGCGCAGAAACCTTATGCTTGCGTGCAACAGCAAATTGATTAAGTTGTTATTATTGGGAGCTAGTTCGGATATGTTGACATTGTTATACTATTACTACAGTAATAAGCTAATTTGGAGTTTGGGTCGTGGGTGAGTTGGGACACGGTAAACATGGAACTCTTGTTTAGTTACAGATAAAGTAATATAAACTTGAAATGACTGTGACTCAGTGTTAGCATTGAGCATGAATTTGATGCATGGGAAAAGAATGTGTGAAATGTACCTGATCCGTGGAAGCAATTGAAATTAACTGAAATTTTATTTCAGTACACTCAAGTATCATTGCATAAGAGTTTTTCTACAATACCAGTTCATCAATATAACAAAAAACATCAAATTCGGGCAGAAGGTATAGTTTTTTTATCACAAATTTTAGTTTTTGTATTGATTCAGTAACATTTACAGGATATATTTTCGCCCATGTTTCATGGCGACATTCTTTTTTTGCACCATGTTGCATATATCATGTCGCTTTACACATATAGAGGCGGGTGCACTATGTATTTTTTTAAAAGCTGAAAAAATAAACTTCCGTCACTTCGTTTTTGTGATATTAAATTCATTGATAGGAATTTGATATAGGTACATTACAAAAAAGTGATTGATATAACACTACTTTTTACGGATTTTATCGCGTTATATAGATTAGGTATATGGAATTTTCGACGTTTCGGATCGTCGTGTCGGTCACGGGTACAACGACATTTTTTTTTATGTGGTCAAGCAGTTCGAGCTGACTGTATCCTTCGTATATTGGGCTTGGATTTACATTTAATGGAATCTATGAGGGGTTCCAATCAGATTTTAAAACCCAGCCTTCTTCTCCATTGAAATTTAAGTGGTTTTTAATTTCAAAAGCGTCGCAAATCAACCTAGGTTGGAATCAGATTTCACGTACCTACAAGGACTTGTGGTTGTTCAAATCTGATGTAGTTCTAGTTCTGGGCCTTATCAAGGGTTTTTTCATAAACTGCTGACTTTCTGACCCGGTTTTTGACATCGGCGATATGTTCTCCGTGTGTCCGTGTGTCTGAGGAAGTACTACCCTCCCTCAGAATATCGATGTCAAGTAGCAATATACATACTGTTGCCTTTCGTACGGTGAGTGTGGAGCGCCGGAAGCCCAATTCATCCCTCAGTCCCCTTCCTACTCCTTGTCTTCTTTCACTTTTTTTTCCTTGAACAGGCTCGGCAACGCATCTGCAGGCGGCGACGACTACTTAGAACAGAAAGTGACATTTAGCTTGGACTTCCTGCGGCAAGCGCACTTTGACTTTATGGTGCATCCACACATGCCGTCGGATTTCAGACTGCCTTGCCGCTGACTTTGTGTGAGATTCCATGTCGAAGCCGCAAGCGAGCTATGTGTGGATACAGCATTACAGATCGATTGAACGAATTTATGACTCAGCCAGAAGCACCTCGAGAGCGGTGGTGGGCCTGTGGTAAGGTGGTGGCGGCGACTTACGGGTCGAAGTTTTGAATCCAGACAGGTGCTTTACTTTGTGTAAATAATTTATCAATAGGCTCGCCCCCTATTACATGGGACCCAAACATACCGGCGAACTGTGGGTGTACAATAAGTACACCTCTGCCTAACCCTTCGGGGAATACAGGCATGATGGTATGTTATGTTAAATAATTTATCACCATTTCTCCCAAAAGAGTGAAGTAAAACATTTTGGGGAAACTGGCATGTTCTAGAAACAAAAAGATCGAAAACATGTGACATCTGGGCAAGCGTGGTGGATTACGGCCCACTCCGTCACACCGAGAGAAGGCCTGTGTCCCAGCAGTGGGAACATTATATCCCGATTATGCAGCAACACCTCACTTATTAGTATGTTCATTACAGGACACCGACTACTAAGCCCACAAATTATATTGTGACCCGTAACCTGATTTACCCCAGTCAGGTAATCTTGTAAACGTGATTATCCATGGGTGGCTCCGTTACAAAAGCGCGTTACGTATATACCTACACGTAAGGTTTCCTAATACTTAAGTACATCACTATTAATATTCAAGCCATTATAATTTTCATACATAACAATCTGCCTCATCGGGCTAATGGTTACAAGTGCGGGTGGTGACAAAATAATAATACATACATAATTGTTTACTGACTGTCTCGTTATAGTCTAGCGGTCCTAAGCGCGACTGCTACGCTAGACGCCCTGGGTTCGAACCCCAGGTCGAGCAAAAGGTTTTTCTATAAAATTCTCAGAAGTAGCTCGGAGTCTGGATTTGTGCCCGGTATAATAATATAATGGCAATAGGCTCGCCCCCTTTTACATGGGACCTAAACATACCGGCGAAGTGTGGGTGTACATAAGTACACCTCTGCCTAACCCTTCAGGGAATACAGGTGTGATGGTATGCTCCTGCGTGGAGTAGCTCATAACCCGAGTGTACTGCGTCACCTGAAGCTGTGCGTGCCAGACCGGTATGTATGGAGGCGGCGGCGGCCGCCACTGCTGGCAGTGCCTGTTGCCAGAACCAACTTGCTGTCAAAAACACCCCTCACCCGCACAATATGTGTATTAAACGTAGTGCATGAGAGAATTGACATATTTTCGTGCAATCTCAGTGAATTCGCAAGAGTTTTGTTGAATTTTGTAAGTTATATTTAAATATTATTATTCTTTATGTTATTGCTTTGTATTAGTTTGTATTATTATAATGTGTAGGTTTGCCACTATTGTATTGGGGTTATCCTGTAAAGATAGTGTGTGGAATAAATAAATATATGTTATGTAATTATTTACTTTTTTTTTCGGACTATTTATGTTGCATAGGTATAAGTCACATGTAAATTTAAAAGGGGCAATCCATTAACCGGACACAGATCTCCGAGCGGCTACTGAAACTTTCATAGAAATTTATTTCGCATGTCACGTAAATTTCATCCATACGAGTCTGGTCTCATTATTTTCACAGGGTTTTTTTTCCGTTCTAATTTAGAACAACAATATTAAAATTCCAATACTTTGACTTGTGCCCGCTTTTGAATTCTGACGATGGGCTTAGTGACAAAACACATGTGCCTTATTTAAAGCCTCTTTTATGTAAGTTTCATGTTAAAAGATTTATGTACTTCACTGACTTCATGTTTCAGCTCATAATTACTTAGATATAATGTTAAAAATTTAATAGATTTACAATTAATTCCATCAGTAGCTATGAGCAAGTTAGTCACGGCGACTAATTCTTTGCGAATATTAATTAAATTATATCCACGTCTCGACTAATTACTAGACTTTGACGTTCTTTACTTATTAATATTATTAAATCTTAAATTTTTAGGGTCCCTCAATAACTTTTATGGAAGCCAAAAGTGTAATTTGTCTTTATAGTGATCAGAGAAAACATTTAAAATCCATTTCGTACTGACCTAGTTCCAGTATTCAACAACAAGATGGCGGTGTTTACAACAAGCACAAAAAAATCTCCATTTAGTATGTCCTACTAGCTTATCTAGAGGAGAGAATATTCAAAAGATCACCAATGTTTTAAAAATCTCAGGACATTCCTGAGATTCTGATTAGATTTTGATGTTACACGGAATGATTGTGATATTTCCATTAATTTGTCACCTGATAAAATAATATACTGTCTAACTATTGTGTCCGTCACTTGTTCCTTGACAACAAAAACAATAAGCTTCCTGAGTGGGTCTTCTCCGGTCGGTTCTTTCTAAGCAAGTACACTCCATCGAACATAAGGCCCCTGGCAAGAATAAAAAAAGTCAACAAAGTGCAAAAAATAATAATGGTAATTATTTATTTCCAACGCAAAACATACAAGGAAATCAAAAACAAACTTCGCGATATGTAAATGACTTAGCAGGTCATACATTAAAAAGTACCGTGGAATATAATTTGCGGTTGCTTTTTTCAATTTTTCGCATCCCGAGCTTAGGATTTTAATCTACAAAATCCCGGTAACACGAAAAAACGTTTCTTTTTATTGTGAAAAGGCCACATTTTAATTTTACAGAAATGAATAAAATTTTGAATATGAGTCAAAAGAATCGTAGAAATATTATTGTATGCCTTTTTACTTCTGTTACATATGTTTTCGGTGGACTTTGATCATATAATAGGTATGGGTAGGTACTGTGGGGAACGTAGCAGAGCGCCAGGTATGTTCGAAATAATATAGGATTTAAACTATTAAATCTCTGGTTTATTCAAATTATTAAGAGGGCGAAGCCCTAGCAACAACATATGTCGTCGTCTTCTGACTGACGTCTTGAACAGTTCTACTTTCAAATAAAATAGATGATTGCTTATTCTTAATTAAAATCTTTATGGTTTCATTTTAAAGAGGTGTGATACTACGATCACCACAGTACTCTGACAGATTTCATAAATTTCTTCATCTCACTAACCATTTTCCGAACTGAGTATTGTACTGTGTCATGTATCTTATTATTAGTTATTAATCTGAGTTCCTGCAATGCTCACCAGAAACCTTTAAGCGACCGCTGCTAGATTATTTCACAAATAGGTCAACCACTACTATTATTTAAACGTACGTCGTAACAATACCTGGTCATAAATTAGGCACCTACATTAAACCATTGAGTTGCTACCGACATATCTTACGAAGTTCATAAAGAACTACCCTCAATTTTCTAAACTTCAAAAACTTAAGTGCACTATGCAAGAGTAAAAGTACATAAAGTATACACAAAGTATCCGGAGATCGCGTTAATATTTCCGGGAGGGATTTGGTCCGTGAAAAATGTACGGTCAGATTCCGCTCCCGCCCGCCCCAGCGATACACTGGCCCCACCCTGTACGTTGACTACTCACTCGAACTTGACGGGACATCCAAATGAGGTATTTAGATACACTTAAATAGAATATGATCATTCATAGTAATACTCAATAGATTTTAGTACTTACGTACATAAACGTTAATTAAGGTAATGAATATAGGTACCATAATTTGAATGAAATATTCTAGTATTTATCGTCGCCGTGAGCAAATGATTGCGAACATGCTACACTAGTTTTTGACAAAAAACTTGTCTTTGAGGATCGAGTTTATCTAAACAAATCTAACCATACAAATTATACTGTCGTTACTGGCAATTTGCTCTTCCCTATCACATACCGGGGACCAGTAGCTGTAGTTCAATATACCTGTATGTTGTATGTTGCTATGTAAACTTCATAGAATGTCAAAGGTAATGCCAAAAATAATGTGCGCTCAGAACACGATTTTCCAGAACAAAACATACCTTATTCTATTACTTTGGAATACTGCACTTGCATGCAACTTCAGAGTGTTCAAGAAAAATGTATAGACAAATCATTCACGAAAAACCAAATATCTTAAATTTAGCGCTCAAAGCGAGATAATCCATCTTTAGATATAACAGCCTCCTTGTTCCTTACTTCGTGGTCACCTTACCCGGAACTCACCGGGATTACGCATTGGAAATAATGGCGTTACGTATGCACTGGTATTGCTCCGGGTCAAATATTAATACCAACCCCACGGGATTATTACGTAAGCGGATTTTTACGCACACTCTACACGGGATTTTAAGCCGATGTTAATTTTACGAACATTGACGGTGTACAGTGGTTATGTTAGAATTTTTTAAATTTATAAAGAGGTCTGATACATATACCTAAGTCTGCACGTGAATAAATTGGATCCGATAATTTCCATCGCTCAAACAATACAAATAAATACACAATGTTACATGGGACCTAAACATACCGGCGAACCGTGGGCGTACAGTAAGTACACCTCTGCAATCCTTCGGGTAATACAGGCGTGATGCAGCTTTAAATGATTAAAAAAAAAAAACAAGCAACCTAAGAAGTGCTATTAAGTTACTCCAAGTAACCGATTTTTTTCAGAATATGTTCTGTTATAAATTTGGTTGGCGAAACCAGGCTGACTTGCTGGATCTTATAAGGACATATTGACCGGGACAGTATCTACTAAGTACTTAATAATGTTCAAACACTAAAATTGAGGATAAGATGGAACACTGCAGTTGTTTTGGACTAACCGAAAAGTGTGGATTTGAAATTGGACAACTTAAGCACAGAAAATCAGTATTTGAAAAATAAACAGATATTATAATAGTTACGCGACCATCTAGATACATTCCTAAGTGGTTCACTCATGTTAAATTCAGTTAAGGATAATATCTAACAGAAACGTAACGTATCACGTTGGGTTTCAGTTTGTGTTCAGCGGCCAGTGTGCACATAATAGATGTTCGTTGTATGACGAGCCGACCAATCGCCACGACTATTCATCACGCAGACGGAAATGTGCGCCAGCGCCCGCTAGGGATGGGGTGGACACCTATATATTTTATGTAATATCGATGATATTAAATTTTTCCATCTACCCGTGACCATGGATCCGAAACGTCAGGAATTAAATAATATCATTGATATAACGCGACAAAATCCGTAAAAAGTAGTTTTATTTCAATATTTTTTTAAAATTAAGGGTGAGATTGCTCTTTACTTAAATCTTGTCGCCGAGGCTAAGATGAGGTCGACGTGGGAGCGAGCACATCCAGAAGATGCCTGAATTCCTGTTGCTCATCAATATTAATCTTTCATTAAAATTCGCAATTGCTGCTTGAAATTTAGATTAATTTCTAGTCTGCTAGTAAAATATTATTTCTTTCTACCCACACAAACATAGCTAAATATAGAAGACATTCATTTTTCAACTAAATCAATTGAAATACCTGTCACACACTAAATAAAATGTTAATACATTTTATAAATGATATGATGTTGACAGCAACAGCTGAATTAAACTTTATAAAACATTTGTGTGTTGCTTATTTTTCTAAAAGCTTTTATCAAACAAAATGTTTATCAATAGCACATGTTCAAAGCAAATAGTTGGCATTAAACTCTTTTAATAAATTGGAGAAATATTTTTCTATCGTTTGAGATTTCTTGACAATATAAAAATTTATAAATAATGCAGCTTTCATATTACAAAATTCATACAGTATTTTAATCCAGCAATGCTTGTATTGGATCTATATATACGGCTTGAACGGTTAGAAGAGTTAGTGACAGTTTCCAATATGACGAAAAAACTTATTAACATAAATGAATTTCACATAATAAAATAAATTGTATATACGCCTCGGGCGATAAATTCAATTTTAAGTGACAAGTAAGCATTTGGTGATTTTAAATTGATTTAGAAATAATAAAATTGAAGATATCGATAGCAAAGATCGACAACATTCTCCCTTCATTATCCCTGTAATGCGTCGTCACCGTTACTCCGTAGCTCCGGATATTTGGTATAAAAATCGTATTAACGTTTGAATCGTAATCTTTTACCACAAATAGCTGTGTGTCTGTCAATTTACGTTCGACGCTCGCTGGTTATTCTGCCCGGCACGCTATGAATATTTTAATATTTATCTATCGCCTCATCGGTGTAAGCTTTGGATTTTGCTACCTACTTTAGGGACCTGAGATTCTGGTACTATCAAGTAAACTTTAGCACTTATTTGTTAGAATATGAAGGGGACATAGTTGAAAATTCTCAATATGATTGTCGTGGCACTTCTATTTTGTTATGGGTTAAAACTCAGCAATCCTGTGCATCTGCTATACCCAAGAAGTTGCAGATGCGTTGCTGAGCCTATTTAAGGAATAGGAAGGGGAAAGAGAAAAGGAAAAGGAAGGGTTCCGAGGGAGGAATTGGGCATCCGGCCCTACACTCACCGTTCAAAATGAAATAGTATGCATACTGCTACTTCACAGCGATATTTTGTACATCCGATATTCTGAGGGTAGTACTTCCCCGATTGTGCCCCCCATTCATGCTGTAATTTGGAAATGCCAGCGAGACACTACTCCGCCTATCTATATGTAACTACGACTCATAAATGAAAATTTTTATGTGCGGACTGCGTCCATTTCGCATTTACTAAGTTCACAATCTTCCTAATCTGAACTGTACCAATGAAATAATGCACACAGCAGATCTACTATGCCTGCAGCATCTACCTGCAACTTTTTTCACAAGGAACCAAATTACTAACAATATTCACGCCAAACACGGCGCCTCTGTGAGTTCAGTTCGAGATTACAGCGCGACATTAAACATGCATTACTAACACTCCTATTTACTGTGTAATTCGCTGGAGACTGGAATCACAATAGTTGGAGCGGATTAGATTCGAACACAAGCCAAACTTTGCCCATAGAGTTGCTATCGCCGCGAACAGAAACGCTTCGATAGTTTATGTTCACATCGAGATATGAGCTCAAGATATAGATAGTATTCAAATATCAAATGCTTTCATTGTGATTTATCCTTCTGTAAGGAAATATTCACAAAAACAGTTTTAAATAGATATTTACCTAAATTATGATTAATATTCTCATAAATCGAATTCGTCGTAAGCATGGCTGCTACGTCAAAGGTTTTGCATTCGATTCGCAGAGCGAACAAATTGTAATAAGATTTTTCAATGAAATTCTCACTAGCGTCTGGTAGTTTAAATTTGTGACTGGTTAATGGCATAGGGTTTGCGTCCATTAATAAGTACCATTACTGGTGGTCTCTGGTGGTAATATCTCTGCCCAACCTTTATGGAATACAGGCGTGATAGTATGTAGGTATGTGTATGATCACAATATTAATTCTTTACGTATGAACAAAGGGTCTCAATCTCCCCTGGGACGATCGAAACGAATGTAAGCATGGCATTCCGAGGCCCCAACTATTTATACTTATGCCAAGGAAATACAAGAGGATTATCCGTACTGTGAAAAAAGATACCTAGCTCCAGATTCTTAATATACTTAATTTCTTAAAACGCACAACGGAATTTTACATATATATAGATTACCATCATGTATATTCTTTTATTGCCATGTGACATCAACACACACTTTTCAATACTTACTTATTTAGTTATTCATCAGACCAGTACTTAAAACGATACCCTTGTAATACATACATTCCTAGACGAGTAAAAGCACCCGTTCCAGCCGCAAATTTCTCACAACGAATATTTAAAGGAAGAAAAAGTTCGTCGTGGGAATAACTCTCCTAGTATTATTGTAAACAATGAGCGTGGGCCCTATATATTCGCGTCTCATACAAATTCAGGACATTTGTTAGCCTCGTCCCTTTTACAGAAACGTTGGCACAGTCTGCTAACCTTGGCACACAACTAGACTGACTTACATGTTTTCGAGTACTTAAGTATGTGTGAAATGGAGGGTGTGGTATTTCTCGTTGCTTTTTAAAGAATTTCAGCTCAGCAAAGCCTTTTGTGAGGATAATGTTGTAGTTTATGTGAAGGGAGAAATGTCTGGAACCTAATTTTTACAAGATGAAATACTTGCGGGACAAGATTAATAAGCTTTTGGTGTGTATGTGGAAGGCGAAGGATTGATAGCTGTTGCGCAATTTGTGCAATCAATTGTGATATTGCCGTTGATACTAATTTATATGCAGATATTGCAATCAATGTGGGTGCGATAAAATCATAATGTAACTAAGCCACATTTCGCAGTTAATTTTTCACCCCGAAACCCGCTGACGTATATAAATTTATTTGTAGAAGAAGCGAAAAGGTATGCAAAAGTTGTAGCAAGCGGCGGTCTATAGTTTCTGCTTAACCCTGTGGGCAAAAAGGCGTGATAGTATGTGCGTATGCATGTAAAATCATTAATGCGATTTAGGGATCGGTACGTCTGTGAACCTGCATGCCCGAAAGATTTTATTGACGGCGTGTGTAGTCTGCCAACCCGCAGTAGGCTAGCGTGGTGGACTATAGCCTAATCCCTCTCGTTCTGAGAGGAGACCCGTGCCCAGCAGTGTGACAATGTAATGGGTTGATGATGATGATGATGATGACGTCTGTGTACGCGGTAACAAAGGGTCATCAAAGGTCATATGCGAACAGTCCCCGCACGTTCCTTAGATTAGGTGTAAAAATGAAACGGAACCTTCAACCCACTATATTTTTGCTGAACGTATATTTTTGCCAACTCATCTGCTTGATTGGAATCCTGCTCAACCCATGTAAAGGGAGAGCGTTGAAACACAAGAAAAATTGCTTGACCATTGCTTATAAGCATAAGCATTTTACTCTGCAAAATAACGACTGATATTAGTACACATATACCTTTTTACTGTGTCTACTGGCATGGAAAAGTAACTCATTTCTTTAGCGAGAATTTTTTTAATAAAATATTTTGAAAAAACTAGGTAATCGCTTGGTCGGAACTAAGAAAAGGGTTTCTCAGAGAACATTGATGTCGCGTCAACTAGATATTATAGAAGTGACATAATTGAGACGATAGTTAATTTAACATAAAAAAGCATCGTTATTATCGTCTTTTGTTTACTTTACTTGTTAACATAAAACATTTCTAATACTAACATAACATATCATCACGCCAGTATTCCCCGATGGGTTAGGCAGAGGTGTACTTATGTAGTACACCCATAGTTCAAGCCTATTGCCATTAACCGGGCACAAATCCAGATTCCGAGCTGCTACTGAGAATTTCATAGAAAAACCCAATAACACTTTGCTCCAGGTCGAGCAAAGTGTTATTGGTATCGCACCCAGGACCGTAGCAGCAGCGTAGCAGTCGCGCTTAGGACCACTAGACTAATGAGGCAGTCTAATACTTTGATACAATTAAATGTTTCTAAAGGATCTAAAAGGAATCCAAAAATGTAAAACAAGATAATATTTATATAAAGATCCTAATTGGAAGAAAATTGTTTCACAAAAAATAATTTAAAAATAAAAGCATAAAAAAACAATGTTGCTAAAAAAGTCTGTGATAATCTTAACATATAAAGTATGAATAGCAACTGAAAATGGCGCAGGTTTTAACAAGAAAACTGTATTTACTGCAGCGTGGAGGTGAATTATGAAGCTATGCCGTAATATAAAGTGCATGCATAGCTTAAGTTTTTTTGAAATGCAGCCGTAGAGTAGCTGTAGTCTGAATTATATTTAAAATAGACACACTTTTACACATGTATACCGAAACTACGCCTTATCTTGTCAGTCGAGCTATCGAGCTATCGAAAGTTCGATTGACAAGATATGGCGTAGTTAACTAATAGATGTGTGCGTGTAATTGTGTGTTGTACACGGCATGGCATAGTTTTAGCCGGCTTCACTTCTTTGTTCGCAAAGTTCCATCTTTACTTTTTATTTGATCTGAGGAATGTGTTGAAAAGAAATTGATTTGCAAAGTGGCAATGTCCTAATAAAGTACTAAGATGAACCCGAATTCTAAAAATCTTAAAGATGACCTTTGTTGTCTCGTTAAAACGATATAAATATTAAATCGAAACCGACGTCGACAATTACTTATACAAGTCATGTCAGCAATAATATTTTCAGGTACTTAATAAATCTAAAAGTACAAAGCTGAGCGGTTCGCTTTAACTGCAACTAAACTACTGTTGTTATTGAGTTTTAATATATTATTCTCAGTATATAGCATCATTCATTCAATGTGCACATGGCTATACATAAACAAATCCAATATAAAATGACCTCTCATTTATATAGGCTTTTTGTACAATGGTTGTGCTCGAAATGGATAACTTATGTGTACGTCAAAAAAACGGGTAAAAGGTAACGTAACGCGTCATATAACAAAATAATATTTGAGTGAAAGCAACAATCCTGATACGATAATAGATATTAAGTCATGCTAGCATATCCAGTATGACCTCTACCTCTGGATCCATTCATCTCCAACCCGACCGGTGAGTCAATGAGTGAAGTAAAAATCTCCACGCCGCCACTACAGCGTCGATCAATCTTCAAGACTTGAATTAATGCTGATCCCTACTTTCTAGAAATAAAATTTACTAGAGCTTGTTCGAGAACCGTGTAATATATGTAGGTAATTTATTTATCGTTTTTTCTATAATGTTATTAAGCGTATCCAAGGACCAGTTTGACCTTGTCTAGTGCACCTTGGACAGCCAACCTTGCTACCAACATCATGACTGCCCAGATGCTGAGAATTATTTTTCTAGAACTTCTGTCAGAGGCATATTCTACAGGTCATAACATTTTTAGGTTTTAAGGTAAGATGACAAGAAATCGATAAAAGCCCAAGTAGAAACTACAAGCGTTTTGTCAAATCTGAGTTTTTATACACGAAGCAGAAAAATATAAACAGAAGAATGAGCTTTACCATCATAATTCCTTGCCAGGAAAGTATAAATGTACCAGGGTATCATATCATCAAAGATATTTAGTCAAACAATTTACTGAAGATTCCATTACACCGACATTCCACGCTCAATGGCAAGTGCGTTGTAAATCACGAAAATGCAAAAGCAAACGTTTATTGCGGTCTACACTAACATTTATTTAGGTAGGAAAGGGCAGGTATAATAAAAATGATCCAAATTATTACAAAGGTCATGTAGGGCCGGCCCACAACGGCCGTCTCCCATTATCGTCCCACTCCGCCAAATTACATCGTATTTGCTATTCACAATGCCTTTCTGCTGGTGACCTATTTCGGTGGCGCGATGGTATTTTCGGACACGAATAGGTGGCGGAAACTGAACGTCTGTTTTGTTTGCCGGCTGGCAAATATCGTTGATCGTTTGTGACGGGATTTCGTTTCTGTGTAGTTTTTTGTTAGAGCTCTGATTGTGAGCTTGGGGATTTGTTTTAGCTTCCAAACGTGTCTCGAACTTTTTGATTTCTGAATATGAAAATTCTGAAGTGTTTGACTTATTAAGAGTTGTATTTGGAAGTTGGTTCACACAATCTGCGCGACTTCAGTTGCCACGTTGTTGTTTTCAGTATAATCAAAGTACAAATAAAATATCACACTCATTCTTAGTTTTTGTGCTTTTAATTCCCAATGACGTTTTTAGAGCTTTCAAATGTTTTAACTTATGATAGTTTTACAGCTGGTACATAAAGCAATTTAAATGAAAATATTTTATTCTTTTAAATATCCTAAAAGCGATTCCTGTTTTCATAACAAAAATAAAAATAGACCAAGTAAAAGAATTTATATTTTATGGTTCTTTGTTACCTATTTATGTTTTAAGTAAATAAAACGGTGACGTAACTGTAACAGGTGACGGGCACGTCTCGAGCAAACCTTGTTCCATTCATAGTCCCATTTAAGCTGTAAAACAAAAATACAGCAAATGTAAGTAGCACAAAGTAATAAACCATTAAGAAACTTCACACCAACACGTTTAGAGAAGAAAAACTCAAAGAAACATACGAAAAAATATACTCTCAAGTAGATCCGTTAAACTTGAAGCTGAAAGAGAAAAGTTGCAAAAATTGCTCGCATCAGACGCGTTTAAACGCATAATTGTGTCGCCCGTTCTCTGCAAAGCTGTCGAACAAACTTGGGGACGCGCCGAATGTTGTTTTAATCAACACACGTCGAAGTTAGGGGTCTCTCTTCATAAGATTTTTCAGTTGATGTCACTTGGAAGAGTGATTTTAATGTTTAAGGATCTGCTAGGCAATTAGTTGCGTATTCGATAATTAGTGATCATTTTCAACTTCAGTTCGGTTTTTTATTAAAGTTTAACTACATTTATAAATTAAAACTTTAAGATTGATTAATATTTCTACCCAACAGAACCATGGTAGCCTTTCTTGCGACATTCCTCAAGACGAGCCGAGAATTCATCAGAGAGACACGAGTTGTTTGGATCAAGTTTTCCAGCCACCTTAACCGCAGATCTGAAAAGTTTTGTTCTGCCGCTTTTTTCTGTTTTTCTTATTTATTTTGGCGAGGACGGTATTTTCTTTGAGGCTCTTAACTCAAAGTGATTCTTTAACGTTGAATGCCTGTGCTGGGCGGTGCTTCGAAATGTGTACACGTGTTAATCTAGCTTTTGTTGCTTGTGTACTTGCGGTTTTAATCTTCGAAGAAAATATATGAAAGATTAGTAAGAAAATATTAAACCGCTAATTCTAAAGCATATTTTATCTTGAATACCTACGTACAAGGATACTTGTAATGACATTAAAATAATTCCTTAGTAATATTAGTAAAGTATTAGCTATGATTTAAACTGCCTCATTAGTCTAGTGGTTCTAAGCGCGACTGCTACGTTAGAGGTCTTTGGTTCGATTCCCAGGACGAGCAAAGTGTTATTGGATCTTTCTATGAAATTCTCAGTAGCAGTTCGGAGTTTGTATATGTGTCCGGTCAATGACAATAGGCTCACCCCCTATTACATGGGACCTAACATACCGATGAACAGTGGGTGTACATTTCTGCCAAATCCTTTGGGGAATGCACGCATAATAGTATGTTATGTTATGATTTAAAAATAAGCTATTCTAGTTATTTGTAATGTCTTTAAATTAAGTCCTAAATTGTTTTATTTACTATACCTAAATACAAAAAAACAATAAACCTATCCCTAACCATTCTAAAAAAACACTATCATAATATAGAGCCCCTATTCATCAACTCTCATAATATTATCTCCTTTACGATTACATTTTCATACACCCTACTTTTTTGGGCGTACATCAATAAATCAACAATTCGATTTCCATAATCTTTTACATCGAACAGGAATCATCTTCATCACTCGAGAACGATTCCATTCTCGATATAATCCGAAGTAAAAACTTTGTAGATCTCAGGGTATGTATGTGATAACCTACATGCCAATACGCCTCAGTATTATTAATCGAATTGCTTATTCGATAGCAATAGTGAAGTAATGAACACACAACGGAACTCTATGAATAGTTGCAAACTGTAGTAGGTATAGGTATTGAAGATAGACTTTAACGAGTTACAATAGCAGCCAACTATAGTTTTAATAGAAATGAGAAGATGTAGGTATTTATTCCTATGGATGAATCTTTATAACATCGTGAAAGGTGAAGATAGAGGGTACTCCTATCCAAATTCGCTGATTTATTATTTTCATTCACAACAATTATTTCTAGGTAATTATTTTTAGGCTGGAAGAGGTGTACACCCACATTTCACCGGTATATTTAGCCCCCATTTAATTGGGGGCAAGACTATTTCCATTCACCAGGCATAATACCAGACTGCGAGCTGCTACTGCGAATTTCACAGAAAAACCCAATAACACTTTTCTCGACCTAGGAATCGAATCCAATACCTCTAACGTAGCAGCCGCGCTTAGAACCACTAGACTATTGATTCAGTTATATAGTATCCCTCTATAACTGTTCTTAATACTTCAGCTGCGAACATTCCCGATATTACAAGTGCGAAGAGCCATTTGTTCCGGCTGGAGGCTGACAATAAATGCGTTATCGAAGATCATTGCAAATACAATAGTAAAGATAACGCGCCGCCGCTGGCGCACGCTTAATAACTCATATTTCTATTACCGTAAATCGGAACGTGGGGTTCGAGTTTGTCGTTCGACACGCGGGCAATACCTACGCACTGGGCGGAAAAACCGTCGGGAGATTGTGAAATACTGTATTTGAAATCAATAAATAAATTTGAATAGGCTAGCAAACTTGCGATTTTTATAAATAAAGAAAAAATACTGACTGACTGAATAAAAGACTGCCTCGTTGGTCTAGTGGTCCCATTCGCGACTGCTACGCTAGAGGTCTTGGGTTCGATCCCCAGGTTGAGCAAAGTGTAATTGAATTTTTCTATGAAATTCTCAGTAGCAGCTCGGAGTCTGGATTTGTGCCCGGTGAATGGCAATAGGCTCGCCCCTTATTACATGGGACCCAAACATACCGGCGAACTGTGGGTGTACATTAAGTACACCTCTGCCTAACCCTTCGGGGAATACAGGCGTGATGGTATGTTATGTTATGTTATTTGAAATCAATAAATTAAATTGAATAGGTAAGCATTACTGCGATTTTTATAAATAAAAAATGAAATAGTAGATATTACCTAGGTACAGTCAAGTGCGTATTTTAAATATGTACTAAGCGTTCGCAAAATTTCAGATACATTAACCGTTTAAGGTAAGTACAAAGAAAATATAATGATGAATGGGTATATATATGTACGTTAGATCTCATAATAATATGTAAATCTTTCAAGGTTTAAAATAGAATTGAAACAAGTGGATAAATCCCCTAACATCTTACAACGCTAAACCTAAAGATATCGTTTCTTAAAGCAAACACAGCACTATTGTTGCTATTAGAGATATTGAATCTCAGAACAACAACCTATTACAAATAGAATCGAATGCTCTCCGACTGAGAGGACTATGGCACCGTTAAGTCAAAACCTTTTGTTACTACCAGGAACTAATTGATTTCCAAATTACGGAGGTGCGTCCCTAACTGCTTCCCTTTTCATTTATCCCATTAGGGTCGAGACTAGTGGGCACAGGTAGTTAATAAATCCTTCGTCGACAACCGCTGACGTATTTGCGTACGTATTTCTTGTGGTGTAATCGTCAGGTAGACTTGTTCTTATAGAATGGGCAGAGATAAATCACCTTATGTACGCAAATGAAACGAAATTAAGTTGATACTCAGAGAAAAGCTAGCGTAAAACTGCAACGAATTTTTTTAAGAAACATTTAATTATGAGAGCTAAATTTATTAGTTTTATTTTAGTGAAGGAAAAAGTTAATAATTAAATTAAAAGTGAAGGTTAAGTAATCTTTACATGGAAAAAGCCTAAAAAATACAAAAAGATATTTATTTATAGTTAATTAAAGATTGGGTTCTGTGGCGTTTACCCAAAGAGGCCTAGATCCAGCAGTGGACGAATACTGGCTGATGATGATATTGGTGATGCATACAGAGTCGGCGTACACATCTTAACGGTGAGATCCTCCAAAAAGGTCAGGTGCGTAGTACTCGAAACCGGCGCGTATGTATAAAAAGATTTATGAATGTGAAGCGAAAGAGATATACAAGAGTCGTAGCAAGTGGCGGTCTATAGTTTCTGCCGACCCCTGTAGGAAAAAAGCTTGAGTATATGTATGAAGGCAGATTAAACATAAAAATTTAAAAATAAATAAATATTGACTGCCTCGTTGGTCTAGTGGTCTCAATCGCGACTGCTATGCTAGAGGACTTGGGTTCGATCCCCAGGTCGAGCAAAGTGTTATTGGGTTTTTCTATGAAATTCTCAGTAGCAGCTCAGAGTCTGGATTTGTGCCCGGTGAATGGCAATAGGCTCGCCCCCTATTACATGAGACCTAAAACATACCGGCGAACTTTGGTTGTACATTAAGTACACCTCTGCCTAACCCTTCGGGGAATACAGGCGTGATGGTATGTTATGTTAAATAAATAAAATAGAAACAATATTTTCATGACCCAATATTTCATTTATTTACGTCACTATTCAGCAAACATGAGAAGCGTTTTTAAATAAAAAGCTGCGTATTACTTACGTAGTGCGTATAACAGAGGATATAAGGAAAGTGCAGATTTAAGAGCTCGTCGTCAAGTCTCGAGGGAGTCACCAACAAGTCGACGCGGCCAGTTTATAGCGAGCTCTTACACTAGCTCTGATAAGGACATCGCTCATGATACTCTTTAGAGTGCTGCTCTAAAAAGATGGTTCTATTTTTTTTTTATATACTTGACTATAATCGTAACCTTCTGTACTTACAAACATACATATAAACCAAACTTCACTTTGTCTTGCAAATCAAAATTAATGTAAGCAAGATCATCATCATCATCATCAACCCATAATACTGTCTCACTGCTGGGCCAGTGTCCTCTCAGAATGAGAAGGCTTAGGCCATAGCAAGATACTCAAGTAAAAATATTTCATTAATCCTTGTTTAATAAGGCTATTGTAGCATTCTAACGTCCAAAAAGGACATTCAAAGTTTTAACTAAATTCATATATTTTCATTTTCAGTATTAGGTATTTTATTTATATAATATAGGCTAACGGTTTTATTTTTAATTTTGAAAATTCTTGAATGATCTGTCTGAGAAAGACGCAGTGTAAAAAAATTCAAAATTTTCAGTCTCTCGTCTTCGTTGGATAAGAAATGAAATTGTGACAAACAATGCGTAGGACTAGGTACTAGGGGTGCATATGTCTAAGAAAATCTACCCGAGGGACCACCAACAAGGGACGTTGACACTTTATGATGTTCACACCCCCTTGAGGCAAGCTTAGATAGCGGAGGCTTCAGTCAAAATACTTTTGGTTTCTGTTTTTTTTAATTAATAAGTTACATACAAATTAACTAGTACATAGTTTCTAGCTATAATAATAAAAATATAACGAAACATATTATCGCCGATATGTTTAAGTCCCATGTAGTAGGGGCAGAGCCTATTGCCATTAACTGGGCAAAAACCCAAACTCCGAGATGCTACTAAGAATTCCATAGAAAACCCCAACCCCCAAACTCAACTCGAATAAATCGAACCCAGGACCTTAATTTTAGCAGTCACAGTTGGGACTACTAGACTAATGAGGCAATAAAAAAAACTATTGTAAATATTATGTTATACAGGCATTTGATATATCTTCATCTGGAGAAGCATCTGGAGTTAGCGCATATAGATCTGCTGTTCATTAGGCTCGTCCTTTGAACTGGGTTCACCTTCAAACACAAATTATCAATGACCTTCAAAGTCATTGTTTGCCAACAACAACAAAAAGATCCCACTACTAACAGAATAATTAATACTGGTAACCTTGGTCTAGACTTCAGACCATGAGTCGGTCTAGACTATTCTCAGACGTAGTGGCGTGTCGCGTAACCGATAATACCTTCGCACCAATTATTAACTGCCAGAGGCAAAGCAAATAAATTTGTAAAGACTTGACAAGTATTGCTTACTCGGCTTTGTGGGAGAAATAATGGGCGCTTGTTCTCACGGTATGTATTTTTAACTAGTCATGTAAGGTCATTAATGTATATTGAATTCATTGTGGAATAATGAAGTTAAATATTAATAACGTTTTGATTATTATATGAGAATCCATGTTTGTTAATATTAGTATCTACATTGAAAGCCTCATTGCTGTAGTGGTCGTTAGCGCGACTGCTATGCTAGTGGTCCTAAGTTCGATTCCCAGAAAGAGCAATTTGCTATTGGGTTTTGTGATTGTGCCAGGTTAACAGCCTCTTTTAGATGGGACCTAAAAATACCGGCGAAATGTGAGTGCATATTAGTACACCTCTGTCTAACCCTTCGGGACCACAGGCGTGATGTAAAAAAATATGACTCATCATCATCATCAACCCATTACATTGTCATACATGTCATGCGAGAGGGAATAGGCTATAGTCCACCACGCTAGCCTACCGTGGGTTGGCGGACTTCACACACACTCAAGAAAATCTATCAGGCATGCAGGTTACCTCACGATGTTTTCACCGTTTAAGCGCGTGATAATTAATTTATTAATACGCACATGACTTCACAGAGATGCGTACCTTGGATTTAAACTCAAGACTTGGCAGTCCAATGGTCGTATAACTAGGCTATCACTGCAATGCAAAAATATGACTACCTATGTCTAAAAATACCTAGGTTGTGTTGCAAAATGGTGGTCCATTACTCGTGCATAAAGACTACATTAAATTTATTACACTACGTAGGAGCTGACTCACTTTATTGTTTACTTTCCGCCCACGTCCACTATTATGACGCAATCGCTTTCGCAATTTCAAAATATTTGGCCCTACTGTATAATGGACGATAATAAGATCTATTTATAATTCAAAATTACGTTAAGAATCATCCGTCTTAAGATCTTATCTAAAAATAAACTTGCATTCATATTTTAAGTATGGTACTGAGCAAAAGGGCAATTTTCGATGTTGTTTATTATTAATTGCAATTAAAATACATCATGACAAGTAATTAATTACAAAAGAATAGCAAAAACGCTTATTTATTTCAACCACTTACAGAATTCTTACGATATTTGTTTGTCACGGGCAATTTAATTTTCTTGAGTTATTAATCACAAAAAAAATAAAGCTCGTCGGTTTTTGAAGAGCTAAATAAAAAGGGAATGGTTATGATAATGGAAAAATAAGCTCATTCTACAGACAAATAAAAAAAATCACTTAGACTAATAAGATATTACGATCATACAAGAATACACTCGAAGAACATCCCTCTACTTTCACCAAACTTCTGTAAACAAGTTCGTCAAATCTTTACGAGCAAACAGCAAAGAAACACTGACATAATGAAATATGTATATTTGGAAGACAATCAGCGCCTCCGTTATTTTTACGGGCATCGGTTGGAACCAGATGTTACTCTGACAAAATTTACATACAACCTATTGAGGTTTAAGAGCTATCGTGCTGAAATATCCACGTCAAAAGTTAACCTTTTCTTCGCTACAGAAAGTTACAAATACGTTATGACCCTTGCTTATTTCGCTAGCGTTATGGATTAACCTTATCTAACTTTATAATTTATCTTGGTGAGAGCAATCAAGGATAGTATACGTTTTTGTAGTTGTGCTTAGATGTAACTGTTGATGGTATTCAGTAAAATTTAATTATGTATTTTCAACCGACTTCAAAAAGGAGGAGGTTCTCAATTCGTCTGTATGTTTTCTTTTTTTTTGTATGTTTGTTACGCGATATCTCCGCCAGTTGTGGACCGATTTTAATAATTCTTTTGATTTTGTTTGGTAGGTCATACTTCAGAGGTGGTCCCGTTCAAATTTTATCGAAATCGGTTGAGCAGTTTTGAAAATATCAACAAAAATCTAAAAATTGTTTACATCGATGATATTATCGTTTACTCCGAAACATCGCTGTCTTATTGTAGCAGTGCGTTTAGTTGGCTAGCAAATACTTCTAAACAAAACTTTCCACTAAAAATCACAAAATAAAATTACTTTTAACAAAAAAGTTAAACCGCCTTCAAAAAATAATAAAACAATGTTGTCTAAAACAGTTTGGGAAGTCGGTGGCGAAAATAAAAGACCCACTAAAATAGAAGTCACCGACTTCCCAAACTGTTTTAGACAACATTATTTTATTATTTTTTGAAGGCGGTTTATGTTAGACTAATATCACGTGATGATAAAGTGACCAGCATTTGCGACGCAATAAATGAGTTATGGCTCTAACTCTATAACTATCACAGCAACAACATGTAAAATTGCCTTAATAACTCAATGATAAAGTCCTCAATTTCATTTTGTGCCCTGTGTTCAGGAGTTCTCGCTTCCCTTTGATCCCGAAGGAATCTGAACCCTTCGTACAAATATTATTACGATTTTTTTGTTGTTCTTATTATGTTAATACGCTCTGTCGGCTATGTAAGACTTCCGGGTGATATTGGGGTATATGTATCTCTTGTTATGGGTTCTTATGCATGAGTAGATTTATACCTGTTTTTATACCTGTGTGGTTTATTGTTAAAATAATATAGAAATCATTGTTATTCAATGTGTTTTATTTAACTGAATTTACAAAAAAACGTAAGTACTTTCCGTCTGTTTCTAAGCAATAACCGTAAAGCCTATAGACGCTAGGAATACCAAGGGGTTAAGCGTTATCTGGACAAGTAATTTAAAAAATAAAACAGTACTAGCACAACTCTGTACAGTCTGAACATTATTAAAATATATAATTATCATCGAACACGTGAATGTTAATTCGCACCTTTGAATAAATATTTTGAATAATATTGAATATCGTTAGAATATTTCAACACGAAAATTAACATTCAATTATTTTAGTTATACTAGACAGTCCAACTGACATGAAAATTTAATTAATTTCTAACACGTTTTCCATTTGTCAGGAGACAGAAGATCATTATAATTATGCGCTTAATATAGTTACACTTTCGAAATATATATATTTTGATGGCACTGATGTCTGATTGGAATAACAAGATTAGATTGAATACACATAAACAGGTAGGTAATTCTGACTACAAGATGTTAAAATATTTAACCAGCGTTTAATAAAATATCGTTACTGAAGTTTTTTTGTCTATAATTGATTATATATTAGAAGTTTTTATTGGAAAATAATGTTATGTTTAGACGTCTCAATTAAGTATTATTAAAGTTGATGGTAAAGTTGTAATAACAGTTAAAAGTTTTCCAATTATATGTTCAGTCACGAGGTGACGAAGTGATATCTAATACGGACGGCTACACATTCACCAATTTCCAATATTAGCTGAGCTGCCATTGTTATGTAAAGCATACACAATGCAGATCACCCTATATTTGAAATATATTACGCGATGTTTATAGCTATGTGTATTGAATAAACTTCTTATATAAGATGAGCAACTTGAAATACGATGACGTCAGTATGCGAAAATATGGATGAACTTTGAAAGTTTAGGTTGCGTTTTGTTTTTTACTCTGTTTTTATGGATTCTTACATAATAAAGTTCTGAACTTTTAATACCACTGTGTAAAAATATAACACCATTTTAGCACGATGAGGCATCTACATTGTAGGAGTATATTAAGGGGGGTTCACGGGGTGGGTAGATTCGGGCTATGGATGTTATAAAAGCTGCTAATTTATAAACCATTAACATAAAAACCATTTTGACTACGCTGACCAATCGATATGCAAGATAAAGTTGTTTTCTATAAACGAACGATCATTCTTATGATAATTTCAACACATCGAGACCACACCGTGCCTCGCAGAACACCTAAAGCCATTGGACCCTGTTGGTATACGAACACCTATGACAATATGCTGATATTCAGCCGCATTTTGTTCGAGAAATGAGAAGGATAGTGACATAATTGGCAGTATCACGAATTCATATATTTCAGTATGACTGATTACAATAACAACGTAGTGTAGTGCGCCCTCCGGCAAGATCTTATGAAATGCGAAAGTTTGTTGGCAGACGCTGGATTTTGTATAACACAACTAAGGTGGCAAAAAAGCATGCGGCCCGCCTGATAGTAAGCGGTTACCGTATAGCCTATGGACGCTTGCAAAACTAGGGGTATCACTCTATGGACGGTTACAATACTAGGGGTATCACTCTATGGACGCTTACGACACGAGGGATATCACTCTATGGACGCTTACAACACTAGGGGTATCACTCTATGGACGCTTACAACACTAGGGGTATCACTCTATGGACGCTTACAACACTAGGGGTATCACTCTATGGACGCTTACAACACTAGGGGTATCACTCTATGGACGCTTACAACACTAGGGTTATCACTCACGCGTTGCCGAACCTGTGGAAATGGGATAGGAAGGAGAAAAGGGGACTGAAGTAGGAATTGAGCCTCCAGCGCTCCAAATTGATGCTGATGGATTCGAAAAGAGGACAGGGATAATTAGCGCACATTACATGGGGACCTACGACCAGCAGACAATTACAGACTAATGATGATGATTACAATTGTGCAATGAAGCGATACAAATATTGATAAAAGCGTGTTTGACGTGGCTTCGTCAAAACCTGGTAAACGCCTGCAGCTGTTTCATTACGTGACTTTAATGCCGCGACACACCGACGACAACGACCAACAACTCATCTTTACAACTGTTTGATTTACATACCATACTATCACGCCTGTATTACCCGAAGGGTTAGGCAGAGGGATACTAAAATACAACCACACCTCGCTCTGTTTAGATCTTATATAAGCGATGCGACTGTTTGTCTTATTTCATTTAATAACTCTGACATGAAACCTGAATTGAAATTGAATAATTACAACATAGCGACTACATTGCTTATCGGACAGGATAAACTTCAAAAAAATCTAAAGTTCGTTCGTGAGATCATCAAAACTAGAAAACATTTTTGTGCTTGTAACAATGACCTCTCAAAGAAATACTGAGTACAAAGAGTGGTGGAGCTCCTAATTTACAAAAGAGAGAAGATTAAAACAGGTATTTAAAACAGATAAGGGCTATCAAAATAGATTATGAACACAATATATTCTCCTAGACACGTAAAATATATCGCAGGCAATTTTATAAAATAGAGATGGGTAGCTCGCGAATGAGAGATAAAAATGAGCTAGCTCTTTGTTTCCAATCTAGCTCTCACTCACTCACTCGCTGAGAGACTAGCTCTCCGGCTCAATTAGTTCGATGAATCTTCATTGTAAATCGATCTTTATTTTTGTGGAGACAAAGTAGAAAGTGCTTTATCATATTTACTTATCTAGCTCTTCGCATCAATCAGCTCAGTGGTTCTTCATTGTAAATTGATCTTTATTTTTATGGAGACAAAGTCGAAAATGCTTTGTCATATTTACAGATCTAGCTCTCGGTCTCAATTAGCTCAATGGATCTTCAATGTAAATTGATCTTTATTTTAATAGAGACAAAGTAGGAAATGCTTTATCATATTTACATATCTAGCTCTCCTGATCAATTAGTTCAATGGATCTTCATTGTAAATTGATCTTTATTTTTATCGAAACAAAGTAGAAAATGCTTTGTCATATTTACATATCTAGCTCTCCGGATCAGTTAGCTCAATGGATCTTTAATGTAAATTGATCATTATTTTAATGGAGACAAAGTAGGAAATGCTTTAGGATATCCACATATAGAAAGAAAGAAAGAAAATAATATTTATTGACACAGTCACGGAAAATGCACACAATAACTTAAAAAAAACACAAATTAAAGAGTATATACAAAAAAAAAATAGACAATAAACAAAATTATTGTGTGCCCCACGGCTGTGCCAAATGGCCCAGTTCAGCTAAAAGCCAGACAACTGGTAAGCTGCCTGGCGCTGGTTTTCAACTGGACCTGGAAACCAAGTGAGTGTCACGGATGCAAACCAGTTTCATAACGCAGAATTGCATGTGAATAATAAATAAATACATAATAATACAAGAAAATACGAGAGCTAATAAATATAATTATAATAAAACAATATATGTAAATCAGTGGTATGTAATATGTAAATAAATCTACACATCTAGCTCTCCGGGTCAATTCGCTCAATGAATCTTCATTGTAAATCGATCTTTATTTTTATAGATACAAAGTAGAAAATGCTTAAGCATATTTACATATCTAGCTCGCTGATCGCTCACATGTTGTAATGAAAGGGTATGTAAGCATATCTCTCGCTCACCGAATAACTCATTGACTCAGAATTCAATTTGAGCTAAATGAGCTAAAGAGCTAAAAGAATGATATATCTCTTTTGATTGAAAGAGCTATATCTCTCTTTTCTTTTCATTGAGCTATTTCTCGCATCTCTATTATAAAATCGCAAGCGTTACATTATTTTATCTCTAGATGTTACCCGAGAGAGCTATTCTAATTCTTGCTCCCCAAACTTTCTACCCGTACATCTCACACGCCAAATGTAAGGACGCATGACGTCACACGAAGTGACTCGCTCCGAAGCGCAGTGTCGAACTCTCGACCGAGCGACGAAAATTAACGTTTAGCACCTGCGATACTAATAACTAGTACTAGCACTGCATGAACTGACATCACTTCAATTAACTAAATTACATATATTATTACGTGTGAAACGAGAGCGGTGCAATAATTGCCGAGTTCTGGTTGCCAACATTATTTCATACGATTTGATGGGATATTTCGGCGCCACAACACGCCCACCACTGTTAATTTGTGTGAATGATGATGTCTTTAATGTTCTCGTTTTAAGGAATAATTTAGCACGTCACTGTATTTGCTTAGAGTTACCTTTCAAAACGCTGACCACGGGTGATTTGACAGATTTCATTGAAATATCATCAAGAATTTTGAATTGTAAAACAACATGAACCTATAATGGTCATGGATATGATTAATTGACCTAAATATCTGTGGGTAGTATCTCAATTTCCACGACATTCTTTGAACGAAGTTTGGCTCGAAGTATACACATTTCTACTTTATTTTTATAAGTCCAATATGTCTTCAAAGGTAATTCGTCTTATCGAACGTCACCGGCCATTACTAACAATATAACCAATTTCCACCCTTTTGCTATCAAAAACAAAGTACCACAAAAGTATCTTAAAAGCCTTTAAACACACTAACCGATCCATCTTGTGGCCGCAATGTAAGCACAATACGTTTACTCATACGTGGAGGGTGATACTGTACCATCCATCATGCTTGCAATGCATTGACGGCGTGATAAATCTCCGGGTGTGAGCCAGCGATGTATGCTGTGCTCTGCGAGGATATCGCTCGGACGTGGCCTGCCGGATTTAGGGATTCTGCTTAATGTGATGGAATCTTATTGGACTGGTGTTATTTTTGTAGAAGAATACGGGTTTATATCAGGGCTTGTACCGACACTGTTGTCGTGAGAAGGGACTTTGCCTTAGTTAATTAAACTAGCTGTTTTTCTATATTTTATTTGCGTTCCAAAGTATTTTCTAAGTATAACACGCCGCATAAAGTTATTCACTAGATTTTGAGTTAGGCCTCCAACAATACAACTATGAATCCCGCATTAAATTGTGCTGTAGTTTTTGTGTTATGTGCTTAAATACAGACGGACAAACAAAGATTAACCTTTTGAACGCCATTGTCACATAATATGTGACAAACGAAATCTTACCCTGAACGCCAACGTCACAAATATATGACAAATATACGTCGCACCATATTATGAAATAAACAATTTAATCATTACTTTAGAGTGTTTTCATTTATGAAGGTCATTTGACAGAAAAAGTGGCCTGGCGTCAGGGGTACGGCGATACGTTTATACTCTGGCGTTCAAAAGGTTAAAGAGATAATTGTTGTTGTTCTATTCATCATCTATATTTCCCTCCGACTGATAATAGTTGTTTAGTCTCCAAATGTTCTTAACCTGTGACAAATAATAAATGCGAATCTATAAGTGCCATAAAGAGCTTAAAAAGAAAAATAAAATAAAATTCAAATTCAAAATCAAAAGTGTTTCATTTAAAACATTGATGTGAAAAATCCACAATATATATATTTTTTTGTAAAACGAATAAAAAGTCTAGAAATTTTAATTTCAACGCGTTCTGAATAATTTATAATTCCTAAGTTTGCTTTCAAATCTGGCTATCAGATTGTAACTCTTTGATCGTAAGTTATACAATCAAATCAGACAAACAGATGTTTTATTTTCATTTCATTACGTAGATCTCATTATTTTTATTCTTCTATGTAAATGGTGGTTTATTTACCTAGAATAATATTTTTAGATAATCACGCATAAATTGTTATCGATCTCATCTGAGGTCAGAACTTGGTTACACAAATCTATGTTTAATACATAAAAGGCTTTTATAAATAGTATGTTATGAAGAAAATGTTGAAAATGAGGTTGGATCTCTCTTAAAATTTTATTTATTTAAATTAATTCAAAAAGCCATTGTAGACGTTGCCTTGTACTAGAATGTCTAGATTTTATGAAAGTCCAGGTCCAGTCTTTGAGTTTGTTTGTCCATTCATTCACATCAGTCAGGAAATGAGATTAAAAATCAAAATATGACTTACTTTTGTACGGTTAATATCACCGGTAAAGATGATACCGCTAGTATTTTATCACGGGTCCTTGTCACAGATATTTTGGGAAGACATATTCAAAGAGATATGTCGATCAGATTGGAGAAGACAAACTTAGGGCAGAGCGAACTGGAGGAAGCTTGGGGAGGCATATACGCAAAACAGGCGACTTCCACAAATTAATGCATAACAATAATTGTAGTAACTGATTCAATGCTATTTAATTTAACATAATAATATATTGTAAATCTATACTAATATTATAAAGAGAAAGCTACATTATTCCTGGGTGACATAGACTAATATATAATATTATTATCCCCTAACAGTAAAAACGAACCCGAAACGTACAGGCCATGCGGGCGAAGCCGCGAGCAGGAAGCTGTAAATAGTATAAATAAATAACAGATTCGAATAAATAATATATATTAATTAATTAATATATCAATCATCTTTCATATATAAACTTATATATCTTGTAGTGTAACCCACCACTACAAGATGTCTCAATAGGCACAAGTCCGCAGTACCTACACTCCTCGCCTTACGGGGGTGAGCAGGGCCTATTCACGATGCAATACATATTCATGTTTAGTTTGTATTCATGAGGCTTCACGAATGATAGAAAAACATCAGCCACGCTGAATGTCAAAGTAGAATCAACATAACACTAGTTCTGTTTCAAGATCAGTTTACATATTAGATAGGTATCTTTGATCTGGTACTTCAAGCACATTTTAGGTTCAAATAAATTACTTTTAGTAGGAGGTGTAGATTACTTATATTGAGATCTGTAGGTACTTATTACAGAATTGAATATTTTGTTAGTTTATTGTTTTCCTCTGCTCGTCTAGTGGTTACGTAAGCGAATGCTACGTTGGGGGTCTGGGACTCAATTCCCAGGTCGAGCAGTGCTATTTGGTTTTTCTATGAAATTCTCAGTAGCAGCTCTGAACTTAGCTTTTCTTTTCGTTTCTCCGCTTTTCGTTCCCAGCAAACAGTGGGTATACACTAGTACCCCTCTGCCTAACCCGTCCGGGAATACGAATACAGGCGCGACGTACAATCTCATTCATTCACGTTAATTTGTCAATGTCTACAACTACAGCTACAGCTCCAAAAACATACCTCATTATATTTTATCTTAAACATGATAATCTTTCAACTACAAGATATATAAATATATCTGAAAGAGATGTTTGAACTAGGTCGACAGATAGAAGACAATAAGTAGGTTTATATGGTCTCTCTGTTGACGTATTTATAGAAATCCGCTTGTACTAAGTCGATAGAAACTCTATACTTGTATATCGAAATATTCCATTGTATCTCTACATCCATGGAAGATACTTGCTGTTCATCCCACGCCACCCTGTATTCACAGGAGTACAAACGGATCAAGTGGACGATACAAATCGCACAAGGCGCTGATATGCTTGAGTATTGGAAAGCCGATTGTGTGGTGCGATATCTACTTGAAGGAGGATTTCAATACCGCTTCAGATATATTTTATGTTTGGTATTTTATAATACCTGATCGGGTTTGAGTGGCAAGTGGCAACATTCCCTAGCTTACAGATAAAGTTTTTTTTAGCATTTTTTATTATTTAGCCACATTCATGATTTAATTACTGCCTATTATCGATATTGTAAAATACAATCTGTCGCGGCCTTCTGTTCAACCTCTTGATACGAATAAAAAGACGATATCGATCTAAAATACTAGATATACACGACCATAATATCAATAATAGTTACAAGAATAATCTCTGAGGCACAAGAACATTTCTTTGTAAGTATTAAGAACTAGACTGCCTCATCAGTCTAGTGGTCCTAAGCGCCACTGCTACGCTAGAGGTCCTGGGTTCGATCCCCAGGTCGAGCAAAGTGTTATTGGGTTTTTCTATGAAATTCTCAGTAGCAGCTCGGAGTCTGGATTTGTGCCCGGTTATTGGCAATAGGCTCGCCCCCTATTACATGGGACCTAAACATACCGGCGAAATGTTGATGTACATTAGTACACCTCTGCCTAACCCTTCGGGGAATACAGGCGTAATGGTATGTTATGTTATTAAGAATTATAACAAACCCACAGACAAAAAAATTGAGGATTAACGCTCTCAGTTTTAAGCCCTCTTTTACTTATCACTCTGACGAAAATCAAATCTCGGGGCCTGTAACGGTTGTTTTACTAGACCAAAGCTTAAATTGACTGGACATAAACACTAACGTAGGCTCTATTTCGGTCCTGTAAATAATCCTAAAACATCTACAGAACAGCCCTAGGTAGATTTACATAAGGAACAAAACTGAAGTGAGTCAGATTAAATCTCGTTGGGATCTTATCTCGTTGTATAGTGTTAGCAGCTATTTCAGGTTTATTTTGTTGTGTTGCAAGGCTTAGTAGGACAGCTAGTGTATAAACTGGCAACATTTTTCTTTGCACTTTTGATTCATTGACGAATAACTTTGGATAGGAGTAAGGATAGTTTATCACGAATTCTAGTCCTCTTACCTCTGACACAGCAAAGCTCGGTAGTTTTCCTCCTCCTGTAATCAAATAGAAATGTATTTGAATAAAAATTCACATAGAATTCAAGAAGGAATTCCAATAATTATGATTATTTTTCCAATCCTTTCAATCATGTTTTGATTGGATTTCTTTTTTTTTATGGCATACGTGGCAAACGAGCAGGCGAGCTACCTGATGGTCAGTAGTCATCGCCGCCCATGGACATTTACAAACCAAAGGAGTTGCAGATGCGTTATCGAGCCTATTTAAGGAAAAGGGAGGGGAAGGAGAAAAGGAAAAGGAAGGGGACTGAGGGAGAAATTAAATTGCATCGGTGAAACTACATTCTATAATTAATGAGTTGTATGAAACGACGTAATGGCGGATTGAGTTACCGGTAGCTTGCACCCTAAAACAGGATATTAAATTTCTGCAAGCTAAGAAAATTATCTCTAGAGACTCGAGGTGGATCCACGTTTTTATTAACTCCCGGACTCCTTTGAGTTCAGCAGACAATTGTCACAAAAACAAGACAAGCGACTCCATCTCATTTTTATTTCACTTAAAATATTAAATGCACTATTGCAGCTCTCCGTTGAGTGAAATTCTCTTTCAATTACCCACTTATTCTTTGTCGCGTCTTGAAACTTTTAGAAAGTAGAAAAATATTTTGTCGCTACTTTTAAAATACATTAAAAGTCTTGTAAATATGGTTTTAATATTCATTGTTAGCGTTTAATATCAGTTATATTTTCAAATTGTGAGTACATCTTAAGCAAATCATATGAACAGCAAATTGATGGAGTCGCAAATAATTGTTTACTTACACGTTTTATTTTAAAGTTTAATATAGGCTGTAATGACAGGTTAAGCAAATTATGGATATGCTATTTTATTTAACCAAATACCTGGAAGAAATATCTATGAAAAATTGTATTTCTGTTGGCCAGATTTGGAAACCAAAATTCGGACTTACACTCGACAGTCACATAGAAGAAAATCATCCTATTTTCCTTTGAAGTACAAAAAGCATTACTGACATCAAACAGATTTACAATCAAGTCAAATATACTCCATACATTTCTATATTTCTAAATCATCCAAGGCTAAGTTCTGATGAAGGTCGTCAACTAAGCCCATCTGATCATGCGTGAAAATTTATCCCAAAAAATTTGGGTCCTAGAATAACATTCTCATTTCGTCGGTTATTATTTGGGCAAAAACTTATGACAATAACTGAGCTAGGCCGATGTAGGCTTTTAAATCCAACCCTCACAGCGTCTAAGTGACGTAACACATTAGTCTAACATGAATATTAAGAGCCTCGTAATTATACACAAAAGGTACAAACACAACTAAGTACTGGATCCCAAAAAGCTTTTATATACGAAATCTACCTAAAGTAGGTAAACGTTTTTGATGAAGAACGGCCTGTTTGATGGAGTGGTGGTGTTAAATTAAATTTAAAATAACACTATTCAGATAATTGACGAGTAGTAGGTTCTGCCAATTTAAATGCAAATGGGGAAATACATAATTTATTTAATAGAATAGCTAGCTATAGCTAGAATAGCTGTGTACCCGTGATGATCTCGTCTTTTCCAATATTCCGTATGCATTTACGGCCTAATAATGCCCACTGCCTTCATCAAGAGAGAGCCACGTGTCTCAAACCATACCATCGCACTATTTATGTATATTGCATACAACAAAGAAACTTTAAAACTAACTTATTGCTGTATGTGCCTGTAAAGGTAATGCACACAGGCCAAGACCTCATTATTTTATACTTATGGATCATTATTGTGTAATTATCGATGGCATGTCTTTTAAATAAATAAATAAAACTTTGACGAAAAAAAACAAGTGTTTATAAAATAAAAGTTGTTCTGAAAAATCTGTACAAAAATAATCAAATCGGTTAGGTGTGTGCAGCGCCTTACGACACAGGCGACTGAGTTCTTTGTGCAAATTGGGTGTCAAAGAAGCCTGGCTGTGCTTCGCTCAGTTTATTGGACTCACTGCCTTGTTACTACCTGGTTCCCTACCTAGGTATAGTGCATACTAAATGGTCTTTGTTTCTCTCCAGTATTGTTATAAATTTCTGGATAATTCTATCAGGGATGTATTCAAAGTTATTGAGTGCGCTCAAGTTTGGGAATTTATCTCAAAAGTGGCCTTCTAGATGTTTTATAAAATATTATATAATAATATAAGTAATAAAGTAGTAAAGATATGAATTTTCTAATTAAAGAACATTTCTAGTGAAAGAAAAAATCGATCTCAGACAGGGTTACATTAATAACGACAAAACAATTGATTGGCGATAATGTTTTCAACTCTTTTTCATTAGTACCTATTAGGTATCCGAATAGTTATTCGGTTTCTACTTCCAGCACTTTGCTGTAAACCAATACTGTCTTACTATCTAAAAATCAAGCTTCAAACGTCATAACACCGGCCAGAATTTTATGACTCCCGTTACAATACTTCAAAGCTATCATTACACTCCATAACTGAAACTCCAGAACTCTTGGGTAGAAAGACGCTTTTATCCGCCTAAAGCCAATGATACACTCGTAACGAGCAATTACAGTTTTCAAAGTTAGGGGTGGCATGTTGCGCTACACGCCGGGGAGGGGGAGGACTCGGAGGGATCCGACGGCTACACGGGAACGCTTCTAAGTTGAGCGACGTCACATGGCGATTTAGGTAATCGTTTGGACGCGTTTAGTGGTGCACTCGGCACGTACGACCGACGTCGACGCCTCCGTGCGACCTGATGGGCTTGTTGTAGTTTTTGTTGAGATTTAACCACCTTCAGATGACGTGAAACTAAGTGCAGTAGCGTTTAAGGCCGAGTTTAGTGGTCATAATATTTTTTCTGGATTATGTTCTGGATAAGGCTGTTTTGGCTGTAACTACCAACTTTCTAACTCGAAAAATCTTCATTCTTTTCTTTAAAGTACACCCTAAAAATTTATAGTAAATAAATATACATGCAAGAAACAAAATAACGGACAACGTAGAAAATAAGCATTATTTTCCAGCGGCGGGAATACCTATCGTGTAAACGTAATATATTTTTGAGAATGAAATAATAATTATTAAAGAGAAATGCAGTATAATATTGAATTTAAAAATACCCAAATACCTACTAGGTAACTTATTAATATCCAATTCTGCAACAAGTTATACTCTTACAATTTAAAAATAGAACAAATGATGTCCAAACAACGGCATCCAAGACACTCCCACGAAAACTTTTACAATCTAAATGATAAACAGTGTCTGCCAGTGTTTTCCTTTCATTTCGATCATAATAGAAATCATTACCATTATCGGAGCGTACACCTGGACCCAAACAGTTGTCGTGTATCACGACAAATTGTGTCTCGCACCCCATCAATAAATGATACCAACAAATTTCCCTCCCCAAATCGGATCATATAAAATGCGACGTAATACAAAAACGTGTCTACAGAGGGAGTTGCGATGAAATAATATTAAAGAAACAATGTAGGAAGAAAGAAATTGATGTTTATATGAACAAAATGAACATAAAATATACTGTAATAAATTGGTGCCGTGAAGCATTTTTGACAATTGACTCTTTTGTTCTAAAATTTTATATCTGTACTATTTATTCTTCGACTATATTATATCAAAACAAACCTACGAACTGGGAAGTTATTTATCTCCAATACACAATTATTATATTTCAGATTACAGTGCGCACAAGTTAATGGTATCTTTGCCAGTCTGTTAAATAATTCAATATTGTACCTATCTCTAAGTCTCAAAAATGCAGTAAATGATTTTCAAACTCATCCCCTTTTGTGCAATGCAAAAAAATCCACACGGTCCTTCCGCCACCAAGGGAAGCCGTGTAAGTCGCACTTACTTTACCCATTTGCGAAAATCAGATATGTGATTAAATTCACCACGACCTTCATATCTCTGGTCCTGGTATACTTATATCAGGACCAGAGTTACCGTATCTCCTATACTTCGAAGATCCGCATATGTAGGGGACAAATGAGAGCGTTTCCACGAGCGATGATCCCGCACCGCGTTGACAACGCGTGACGTACGGCACGTCGCCGTGACGGAGTGACGACGAACCCGCTACACGATTACGCTTTAAAAGTCGAATAAAAGCTTTCTGGGCGAAAGGACCAAAATTATTGTAAACACTGATTATGAGTGATCTAACATTTTATATAAATTTTTCAAAGGAAATAATTAAGCTGTGCATATGAAGGACCTAATAGAATATATTTAAAATAGTATGCAGTAGTAATAGGATACGTTGGGCAACTGAAATGGTGTAACTATGTGTTGATCTTATTAAGTATTCTCGTTTGTACCTTATAAATGTTGCAAAATATGTTCCTGTCCATCTGAACAAAATTAACAAGGTACTCTATAAAAGTAAAATCTCCCTATTCTATTCTATTCTATAAAAATGTAGTATTTTCAAAGTACAATACCTACATATTATATGACATTGGTTTTTTTAATACTAGAAAACCTGATACAAAAGACATAATTACTACAATATTCTTCGTCATTTGAGATAAATGAATAAAAATTAAGTTTTCTCTTGAGTTATAACGACTAACTGAGTGTTAATTGGCATCATTTCTTCCACAGGCCGAGCCTCGGCTTTCGGCATTCGGCACTCACGGGCAAATCGCTCGAAATGCCAATTAATCGAGTCATTAGCTAAAACAATGGCGGGCTGGAGGCAAGACGAATTAATCGCACATAAAAATTAAATTACTAAAATTATTAATCTTTTGGAACAATGAGAAAGGAGACCATCTTTGGAAGTGACCCCCGCTATTCATTATTACATAAGCGCACCATAGAATCTTTTTATATTTTTCCTTATGATCCACTATGACCTTTGCATTTTTTTTACTTCTAAGCAGTAATTAACTCATTTGAAGTGCCTTTAATGTGGCTGTACCTGACTAGATGGCTTGATTTTTACTACAATGCCATTTTGTTGGTATAATTTGTGAATGCAGAGGTATTTATTGTGAAACCTTTAACTTATTTGATGAATCTAGTTCAGTAATGCAGTACTTTTCTAATTATACATATTATACCTATATGTGACGAGATTAGCTGGTACTGCTGGCGCCATCTAGTATTATAAATGTCAAACACAATTGTCTACATCAATTTTAACATTAAATGGTAACGTACATTCTTACCATAGAGTTAATGTGAAGAGTAAAGAACTGTCAGAAGAGTAGGGCCATTTATGTTAAGCGGGGTTAGTTTTAAGACTCACGCCTTCAGTCCGTCAAACATAAACAAATCCACTGCACGAGGAAAGGATTGAAGGGTCCACTAGATAATAAAACGGGATTTTCTCAAATAAAACAAGAATATATACGCACAAAGTATAGAATCGCGAGATTCGAGCAAATCCCTTGGATTTTTCTGTGAAATTGTGAATTAGGGGATGATTTTACATGATCTTAAAAGCCGTTCAAGCCTCTTTTACTTCTTTATACTCTTATAAAAACGCTTTGAGACCACGCATAGGTTTTACCGTTAGTAATGTTTTTTGGTCAAATAGTTTATCCGGCAAATCTTACTCAAAACAGTAGAAATACCGAGGGCATGTCCTTTTAGATTTTGAGACAAAAATTTAATTCCTCTCTCTATAAGTTGAAAATAAAACTTTTTATACCGAAGATTTTCTTTTACTTGTGTTTTCGAAGCAAGTAGCGCACCTCGTCCAAGTGCATGATACAGTGGAGTGAGCTACTATATTCAAGCCATCACTGGCACAAGTTTTGATTTGTTACAACAAACTCGCCTTCACCGTGAATATAAAGAACGTACTCTTACAGAAAACTTGGCTGTAAGAAAATTTTAGAGGCATTATTTATGATATAAAATTGCATCACATTTCTTACGAACAAAATATATGATGTACCTAATATATGTATATTTTAAAAAACAGGAATGTATCCAGGACTTAAGACGGCTTACACATGAACACCTAGTCCTGGAAACTCTGCTGAGCCGCATAAATAGTATTGCAACATAAAAGAATCGAGCTCACGACCTGTGTTGCAGTTGCCAATCATTTGCACGAACAAGAGCAACCATACCCTAGTGATATGACCATTGCATTGACCAAGGCACGCCACTCTGACTTCTCGAAGTCTTGTCTGTATTTAATTAATAAATTGTACGTAATCCGCTTAAACGGTAAAGGAAAACATTATGAAGAAACCTGCATGCTTGAGAGATTTCCTCAACGCCCCGGGCGGCGATCCCGCAGTAGACTAGCGCGGTGAACTAACGCCTTACTTATCCCTCTAACTTCAAAAGGAAAAAAGGCTCTTAAAAATTCTCATGACGTAATCGAGTAGAAGATATTATCATCACGTTAAAAAGAAGTTACTGAAAGTCAGACAAGGGTTAAAAAAATCGCCGTTTAAAATAACAAGACAGTCCGTTATCCACCGGCAACATGGCCGCCCCTCGAGTTTCGTATAAATCTGAACATTTTTCCTCCGCGCTGAATCCGAAGGAGTTTGAAAGTTTCAAACTGTGTTGATACATGTGATGGGGATTACCAAGTTTAGCCAGTCCTCAGTCCTCTCTGACGGGCCGCTTTTGTTTTATTTTAATGTTACTAAAGCTTTTGGATGACGGCGAAGTGGAACTCCCTCATGTTTTGCCCGGGGACTACTATTTGCGTATATTTTAATCAAATCAAATAAAATTTTATTATTTCACATAAGCTTTTACAAGCGTCTATGAAACGGTATTGACTCTATTAGCACGGTTCCAAAAAGTTGATCCTAAGGAGAAGAATCCGGCAAGAAACTCCATGGACAATAATTTATAAAGAGATTATCTCTTGAAGGGTTACTTAATAAAACGCTTTTAATATTAATTTACTTATGAACCCTTCCCATGTCATTACAATAAACACACACACACACAGAAGGCATTATATGCACGTGTCCGATACATCAAGTTATCTTTAGCTGTCTATGATATACCTTACTACAGATATTAGATGTAGTCACAAAAAAATATTTAGATACGGACAAAGCCAAATTCAATTTATTTTTGGTGTTTCGCAAATTGTAGGTACGTCCAAAACACATTCTGGATTTATATAGTAGAAAAATTGCAACATCAACTATAATTTATTACAACTGAGTCCTTAAACTTTCTTTCGTTTCTCCGTTCTTGTAACAGATAATAGTGTAAATTGTCAAATTTGGCAGAACTCTCTATTTTACTCTGCTATCTGCTAGGCAGTAACAATATTAAGCAAAAATTTTAGTACCTACTCAGTTGTCACATTATGGCATATGTCGCAATGTTAATTTCTACCGCAATGAACTAAGAATGTTTTATAGGCGCACAATTTGCCAGAAAAAATATGAATTTGTCACATAAGGGGAGAAGAGCCGCTTTAAAATATCTTATTTATTAAGTAATAAAGTTTAGGCAGTTGACAATCATCAAAACTTAAAAAAAACAGTTGTGATTATTGAAATCAATTGCTTATTGAGCTTTAGATATCACAACTGAGACAATTATAAGATTAATGATTAAACGAACTTACCTGAAGTGAAGTTCTATCATAATTATACGAATTGCTTCGTCCGAAGAGATTATTAAACTATGTAGTAACGCCATTCGGTGGTACTACTCGTCACTCGTTGAGAATAAGATCTCTGGATTTTTCTTTTTACTCTGTGCCCCGCGCCAGCCCTGCTGTCATTTAGTTTGGAGATATTGTACAGTTTGTTCGAAATAAGTAAGCCGATCGGAAGTTGTCTGCAAGTGGTTTAGAAGTGGTAAATTTTAATAGAAAGAGTCGACGTAAAGATAATTAGAGTCGTATATGTTTCACATTTCTAATTATTTTGTTTACTGATTTCGATATTTACGTATTAAAACACTTAATTATACGATTTTATCACCGCAGTAGTTCGGAACGGCTAACTTCCGATCGGCTTACTTATTTCGAACAACCTGTACCTAGGTATATTACCAGAACCCTTTTTGGGCCATGTCATTAGGGTTGGGAGGGTGATACTAATCTCTTCGGACGAAGCAATTCGTATAATTATGATAGAACTTCACTTCAGGTAAGTTCGTTTAATCATTAATTATACTTTTGCTTCGTCCTCGAGATTATTAAACTATGTAGACTTTGAGAGCAAGTTCTGGTAATATCGCATAGATATGATAAATTATGCCAGCAGGGCTGGCGCGGGGCACAGAGTAAAAAGAAAAATCCAGAGATCTTATTCTCAACGAGTGACGAGTAGTACCACCGAATGGCGTTACTACATAGTTTAATAATCTCGAGGACGAAGCAAAAGTATAATAGGTATGGCATCAGACCGCTTAATTCATCTCCAGTCTAAACATCTCTCACATTTGGCACATCCATAATATTCGTCATCTATGTAACAAGATGATCCTTCTGTACCTATCTCCTCTGCGGTCGCATCCCAAATCCACCTAGCGCCATCTAGCTGAAACAATGCTACAGCCTGCGACTGACTGATAAGCGGGATATTGATGCTCCCCAGGGCTGAGTGATTCGCGGCCAGCTACCCATTTTTATTATTAATATTAGATCAGAGTATATTTACAGGGCCCTCAGGAGTGAAATTGAACAATATTTTCGGATCTCGCATCGTGGTGACAGAGAATAGTTTCGCTATAAACATTTTGTGATGAGGTGTTGTGTTTGTTATTATTTAGCGTCATATTTTTTCAATAAAATAATTTGAATTGTACTGCGTGTAGGCATTTTCGTCTACTGGTGTTTTAAACGGTATTTTTAAGACGTTTTGTCTTTACGCTTCGCGAGACCGCCAGCCAATCACAATATTTTTAAATGTAACGTGTTTCTTGACAAAAAAAATGAATTAGCTTAACTTTCTAATGATATTCAAAGAGCTTTATTAATACGACTCCCAACAAAAAGATTTACTTGTTCTAAAATATTAACTTGCTCCAATAATTTAACTTCTAAAATCCAAGGCTCAATGAATCTATATTTGAGCTGAGATAAACCCGCCACTCAATTAATTAACAAACAAAACCCTTCAAAATCTCAACACTTAACAATCGCAGCTAAACAAAATAAAAACAAAACAAAGCTCAGGACTGTGATCCATCCATCAGCTGCACACATCTCGGAACAATTAAATTGGGATCCCGGAGCGTCGAAGTCAAACCTCGCACTAAGCCCAAGATAATTGGTCCAGATTGTCTCCCATCGCCAAAGTTTAAAGAATTGACTACAGTTATCTGCGGTCGGAATTGGCAAGGGTTAATGTTGGTAGGCAGCAATTAAAGTTGGTGATCCCCACTCTCGTTTGCTCGGCTAATGATGATGCTGTTTATTTTTACTGCTTGAGGGTTAGATTGAAATCATATTAGTTAAGATTATTGGCTTACGAAGATTAGACCAGTTCTATTGCATGTATATGAAAATGTGTTATACTTTTTTTGTTAAATCCGGAATGTTTAGAAATCTTTCAAAAGAGCCATCAAGCTTCTAAGCTTAATTAAGAACTTCGGTATTCCTCAAAGAACCTAAAGTTTCTAAGATTTTGTATCTACGTCTCTACTATGACAATAATTAAAAGTAGTTCTTGGTTAAGCAGACGGTTCCATCCCGACGGTTGCAAACAATTTCAAAATCAAACGGCATCTTTGTAAAAACTCACTGTTCTTAGATTAGATTAGATTAGATTTTCTGTTGTGGTAGGGCCACGCTGTTCGCAGCATGAATGGGCCGGCTTGACCGGGGAAGTACCACACTCTCGCAGAAGACCGACGTCCGAGTAGTAGCGTTTCGTTACTGCGCTTCGTTCGGTAAGCGAGAGGTCCGGAGTCCCAATTCCTCCCCCAATCCCCCTCCTTCTCCTTTTCTCCTTCCCCTCCCTTTCCCTAAATAGGATCGGCAACGCATCTGTAACTCCTTGGTTTTGCAGATGTCCATGGGCGGCGATGACTACTTACCATCAGGTAGCTCGCATGCTCGTTTGCCGAGTTATCCCATAAAAAAAAACAGATCATCGCTTCTATATTCCCCCAAAGTTAGCAGAAGGTAGGCAACGAGGAAATGAGTTACACTTACAATCATACGTGCTAAATCATATCAAGAGGCATAAACAATCCCCATACATAATTTATACAACTAGGCAACCAGGTACTTAAAGCTTTAGAAGTAAATACGTATCATAAACTGAAGAACTTAATTGACAAGAATACTAAAGCGACACCTTCACATAACAAAAGGATAAAATGTCTTTGAAACATTCCGATCCAAATTCTAAATACCAATACAAACTCATAATTCCATCAGACGGAAACGTAATTGTTCTGCCAATAAAATACGTTTAACTGTGTTTTCAAACCAGAAGTAATTGGCGGGGGCGAGAGGGGGTGAAGGCGGGGAGGGGGGTTCTTATTGGTAATTACCGGGCGACGAGGCACGCAGTTAATTCTGACGTCTGCTCGGAAAACTCAAACAAAAGGGAGAAGACTTCAAAGGACTCATTAAGTTGCTACTCAAATAATGGCGCTCATAGGCAGGGAAAGGCGTGCTGTAAGCTGCCGGTTTCGGCAACGTTCTTTAATGAAGGTTTTAATATCTTGGACAATAACACAATCTTTACTCTGTAGCTCGCCTTCAGTATAAATCGTATAAATATACAAAGCTCTCTAAATACACCTGTAAGATTGGATACAGTCACAATAGCGGGTACAATAAAGTACGGCGCGTGAGTGCATACCTAGCGAGGTACTGAGGTAGTTCGTACTAGAACAGTATTTATTACATTATTGGATACATTAAAAATGAACCCTTAAGTACCTATAACAAAGCTTGAAATGTAACTAACATTATTAATTACCTGTACACAACAAATTACCATTGAACTGAGTAAGTGAGAATGAGTTGAATTGAGTATCCATGGAGTTACTAGTCGGATTCTTCTCCATACGGTCAACTTTTTCGAAACGTGCCACTATAGTAATTACGTTTGATAACCACATATGTGAAATAAAAACATTTCAACTTGACCTTGAATTCTTACAATGAAAGTAAATGCTGCTGCAATGATTCATAGAATATTTCTTAAGATAGAATCTCGATACACAAGCTAGTTTGGCAAACTTAATATCAAGTTTCCGTAGTGTAGCGGTTATCACGTGTGCTTCACACGCACAAGGTCCCCGGTTCGATCCCGGGCGGAAACAGATGTTTTTTTATTTGTTTATTGAAAAATATTCATTTAATAATTTATGTTCAGTTTCAACTGCTTCAGTCTGCCCAAATTTATTTATACAATCTTGTGCAGCCAAAAACAACAACATACACCTAAAAATACAGATTATTCAACAATAGGTATACAGACATTTTAAATTGCAAGCCGAAATAAAATCAATACACAGTCGACAATTAAATCAATCTGGTCCAAAAAACCGCAATTCGACGAAATCAATGAAAGTAAACCGAATACACTGATTAAAAGTTACGTGGAGGCCCGACGAGGCCCAACGATGCCCAACTACGGTAGCTACGAGCCTAACGAATTGTTATTAATTGGCCTCGCCACGTGCCAGTCCAAAGGTCACACATTAGGTCACTACCCCAAATTGACAAATTTCATACGCAAACTATAAAATGTTGGGCAAACTTTGAAATTAAATTCGCCGCGCTACCGGCAGCCATGTAATCGTTTTAAAAATTGCCCAAACCGAATATTTTTTTGAGATAATTGATCGTTCGTTAATTCGGAATTTAAATTGGGAGCTATTAGCCTCGCAGTGGAATAATTGCGAGGATATGAAAGTAATATTAATTTAGCAACTGCTGATATTGTTATTGACTAATTACCTAGGTATGAGAAAAAAATACAAAATGCGAGTAAGAGTGTTATTAAAAGATTTATGTACAGAAATGAACAATATTTATCATTGAGAGCACGCAATTTTGACTCAATTTAAATTCAAATCAATGTGCAAGTGTTTTTATTTACACACAAATTTCGTTACTATCGTAAAACACTCTAAAACAAGGAATTAACTCAGTCAGTAAAGTAATGCTGAAATAGTGGATATCTCACCCACTTTATTTATTAAACATCTGATAAGAAGTTAAGCATAATAAAATGATTATAATGTTAATCTTTTTCCGTGCACAGGTAGACAAACCCAAGATACAGAGGAAAATCCATTCATACACAACGTTTTAAGCATAGATCGATTGGCTTAACGGTCGAGCAATCGATGATTCGTAAATCTAAAAATATTTATACATACACTCACGCCTTTTTCCCATAGGGGTAGGCAGAAACTACAGAATGCCATCTGCTACGTTCTTTTGCTTCGTCCAAATTCATACATCTTGTCATACACAGTAATATTTATATAACATACCATCACGCCTGTATTCCCCGAAGGGTTAGGCAGAGGTGTACTGAAGTACATCCACATTTCGCCGGTATGTTTAGGTCCCCTGTAATAGGGGGCGAGCCTATTGCCATTAACCGGGCACAAGTCCAGACTCCGAGCTGCTACTGGGAATTTCATAGAAAAACCCAATAACACTTTGCTCGACCTGAGGATTGAACCCAGGACCTCTAGCTTAGCAGTCGCGCTCAGGACCACTAGACTAATGAGGCAGTAATATTTATATATGTCCTGCAAATAGCTTTTTTTACACAGCTGCCGCTGCCATAGTTAGGGAGTACATCTATTTCTCCTTATAATATAGTCATACCAGTACGGGTTTAACTTACCTTGACATACTCCTCACATGAAAACAGGTATCTGTTTATTAAAAAAATATCACGAAAAACTCGGAAAAGCAAGCGTAACAAAGCCTGAAAAAATACTGTACGTTTTTACAACGACAGGTACGTATGTAGCAATGTAGGTAACTATATTGTATTTTTTTACAGTTGCCACAGAGTAAAAATATTCAGTAAACCAATAACATCGCGATGTTACTTAGGACGCTTTCAGCTGATAATGTAGTAGAAGTCCTTGGGTGGATCGGGTCGGACAAAGTATTATGAGTTTTTATTAAAATTCTCAGTAGCAGTTCGGAGTTTGGATTTGTGCCCGGTCAAAGACTCGCCCACTATTACATGGGACCTAAACTTACCGGTGAAGTGTGGAGTACTCCTCTGCCTAACCCTTCGGGATTACAGACGTTGGTATGCTGAAATGTTGGTTTTCTCCAATAAACTAAAATATTTAAAGACACAATACAATATGGTTCTGCTCACCGAGTGTCTTCATGGGCGTTGCTGAATTCAAGAGCAAATGAGGCTAAACATCTGACGTCTTAAGATGCCAAGAACCGAGTGATACCACTGGTGTCGCTTATCCAATAATATAACTATTGTCTGGACATTTAATTTTTTTACCATATAGACCATGATTCTCTGAGTTTGTTTCGACATTTCTTCTCAGAAGTTTGATAGACAATGTCGGCGCATACACGTATTTAAAAAAAAAAATACTCTTGTAAAAGTGTCTTTGAAAGATCTATTTACAGAAATATCATTTAATTTAATTTATAGGCTGCGGTTGCCGCTTACCATCACAAGGTCAGTGTGCTTGTATCTACGTTATGTTATAAAAAAGATTGATCTAGCATCCTGGTGCACTTCGAGTGATTATATTAGTTACTCTGTTATTGCACACAACTTGCCTGATAAAATTGCCCGAAGTGCACCTTCTGTGTCGACGTACTTTGTACTCATGCGTGGATTTTAAGCTCTTTGAATTGCTCTATGTCCCTCGGAGGACATTCGCGTTTATAGCAACAAGTTTATAGCTAACTATGTTATGTAGATTGAAGTGGAAGAACAGAGTGGATATGTGCAAGCACAATTTGTGATTAAAATTTACCCAGAGACAGAACTAAACATGCCTTTTTAAGTGCCTTTTAACAACATAAATAAAGTTTTTGTTTTGTACATGTGTATATATCTCATTGGTCTTGTAAAGGTAATCGCGGCTGTTGCGCGAGAGGTTGGGAATTCAATTATAAATTCAAGAAAAGTCAGTAAACGGGTACTTCCTCAGCTATTACATAGGATTTAAAACCATACCAATTAATTGTAGGTGGGTGTTAATATGTTTGCATTTATATATCAATTTTAAAAAAATCATAAATCATAGTCATGTGCTATATCCAACGACACGTTATAATTATTCTGGGATATATGTTGAAAAGATATTCAGAAATCACCACACATCAAACAAAACTGGGGAATACCTAATACATATGTAAACAAAATCTAAAATAGCATTGAACAATTGCCCGCAAAATTTTAGTACTGCGCTGGACGACGACCGGCGCTACGGGCTAGTGACTAGTGATGTATCGATGTAGAGTATAGAAATCGATTGACTGTTGAATTTGATATTAATTGCAGTTTTGGTATAGAGGTTAAGGTTGTCGATTAAACTTAAAAACAAGAATTAAAATACAGTCAACCTGGAACAAATCAGTCCCTCTTATTATTAATGAAAACACCGAAATAGAGGTCGATTAAACTTATCAGCTACATACTATGAATGAAGGTAGAGATTCGAGAGTTACGTACAAAATATTTCATAAAAATATAGACAACAACATGTTATATTTGCCAAATACCCGTGTATCGACAGAATGGAATAAGAACTAACTGAGAAATTGAAAGTGGAATACCGAGTTAGAAACAAAAAATCGGTATGTTGAAATATAATTTGTTCTTAGCCGAGTGAAAATACAACAGGTGTTTATGATGAATCGGTTCTTATAAACTTTAATTTTCCATTTAGTAAGAATAACATTTATTTTCTTGTTTATGAATAGTTAATAATGTAAGTTAAAATCTTATAAAGTAAAGAATGTGTTCTGGAACTTTCTAGTGAGGCACAAAAAAAATAACTAGAACCGCTTATGCACAAACCTACAAGACATTGCGATAACCATCTATGGCAAAGTCTAAAAGTATTCGATAGTCTATACCTTCTTATAAAATATCGATATCGAATAGATACTCGCGTCACATCACTTGACCAAAACAAATGAATTGTATGTAAATGAACGAGTGATTAGTGAGCAGCGGCGGTGAGCGATCGAATTATACTTAACGAGCCCCGGTGATTGTGGCGATGCGTTTAATGCCCGCCTAACCCTGCCTCAGACCCGCTGTGTGCCTATTTGTACCATTGCTCACTAATTCGTAAAGTTAATAAGCACATTTGCAGATTTTACAAGTAATTTTGCGTATTTTTAAGTACTAACGTACATTATAACTCCCGCAATTTAGTTGTTAATCCAACTCTTCCTTCCATACACTTCTCTTACTCTTGTTTTGCCAATCTCCGTTTAGTTATCCTCTGTACATTGTCCAAACAATTTAAACGAACCTTTTTACTCCACAAAGCCCATTCTCTATCCTTAGTCGCAATAAAAACACATTAAATCTAAATGCTTATTTCTAATTGGTACCGTACAATCGATGAGTACATTTTTTATAAAAGAAAACAAATGATTGTTATTGAAACCACAGCCTAAAAAATGTAAGGAGAAAATTGGTATTCGAAATTCGATATTATGACATAGGCAACTAATAATTTAGTACGTTACCACAAGCGATAATGGAGAGATTACAGATATTATTATAATAACTACTGATAATCAACTGCCGCCGAGCTAATAATCAAACACCACGTTGATTACATGGTCGTGTCGGTGTGTATTTAATTAACTGTTTTATGCTATACTGTGGCTATTTTAGTGTGTGTGCTTAACTTAATTTAGATTCGATGGTGATAAATGGAATTTCGAAATTGATTATTTCATCAATACACTTTGTACTTATTCCAAATGATTTTAAAGACTATCTTAATATTAGATATAACTCATATAATTAAAATATAGGTAAATTAAAATTCTTCTTTAAAAAAAACAGGCTAATTAATTAAGAGATCTTATCCAGTAAAACCTCCCGTTCCAATTTCAAACGGAAATCAGAGGCATTTTTTCTTCTTTTGTCCAAAGTCCAGCCAACATTCAAAAATATTTTGGTTTCAGCAAATAAAATAGAGTACCTACGTATTTTTTATCATAATGTTTATAGTGCTTTTTCAACATATTATATATCAAACGATAAAGTGATAATAAAATAATATCGCCTCATAGTTATACAATGGTCAATCACCACACGAATAAAAAATCATATAATATATTTATAGCATCCTATATAGATAATCCCAAAATATTTATATATCCGAGTGTTAAAATGAATCTCCTATTGACTAAATCTGTACATAGTTTCTTTCTCTAAAATATAAAATATAAACTACCAAAAACAATTCGCAGTCGGTAGGATTCGAACCTACGCTCCCAGAGGGAATCTGATTTCTAGTCAGACGCCTTAACCGCTCGGCCACGACTGCCACATGATGGTGGCTTAGAAATTAAAATTACACTCAATAATAGAAAGTATTTATTTAAACAGGTGCATATACTGAAGGCTAATCACAGCTGCTTATTGCGTGTGTACAGATGACCGAATTACGCAACAATTTCGAAATTGTTGTGATATCTTGAATATGGCAAATTAAAAGGTAGGTATAATTAATAAAATATATTATATGAACGGAAAAAGAACATAATTCACAAAAAGTTTAATTTACATAGTCTTTTTAAATGAGTTTCAGAATAAGTAGAAGGTTCTATGCTAAAAAAAAAACTACCGAAGTAATTAACATCGCAATTATTTCCTGTGATTTCAATTAAGTTAGTATTTCTTACTGTACACCCAGAAAAAAACTTTCTAATTAAGCAAACAGTACAAACAATTACGTTTATAAAATTGTAGCTTTGAGAAACAAGCAGAAAACCGGTAACCGGCTCTCAATAATTGAGAAGCAATAACCGCAGGAGCCGCTCCTGCACGGAGCCGTTACCGGGAACCGAACGATGGCTTCCTCCATAGAAATAATTGAGGTGTCCTGCGAACTCGCTGCGTCAGCGGAACTTGAATGGAGCCACAGCCATATACTGGCCAGTGACAATGTTGATCATCGGAACGTATTTAACAGTTCTTTTAATCATTTTTGAAATCCTTAATTTAGACAAAAAAATCCTTGTGAGGTTCCTAGTAAAATAAAACTGAACCCTGCCATTGTCACCTATTATTGAGCATTATATTATCTATGGAAATCCATTAGATCAATGTAAAAGAAAAAAGGAAGACTTAAATTAAGGTTTAATTATGCATTTACTCTAATACCTACGTCCAGTAAAAGTCGGTGTTACCCAACCGCAATTTCATATGCGGGTCGAGAATATTATGCTTAAGTAAATACTTACAAGAAGGTTTTCGCTATTTGTATGGTGGAAGTTCCTAAACAATGAGAAATATCTTCAGTTTCAGATAAAGAGATACAAGTACAAAAGAACTTCTAAAAATCCAATAGAAATCTAATCTCCGAAATTACATACATTAGAAATGAAGCCAACCCTTTCGATTGTGAGTCTGTCAAAGAATTCTCTTAGCAATTACTCTCACCGGTGCTTCGCATTTAGTGCGCGACTCAAAGCATACCTCTTACATTTTATTATCTCCTGGTACATCGTGCTCAGTACAAATATGTCGTTATTTGCAATGTTGTTACTTTTGTAAGAGCTCTTGGGATGGAAGCAAGTAGGTACAATATGATTATATTGAGTGTTTGCCTCTGTCACGGATTTTCATGTTACGTGAAGTATTAAGACGAGTTTGTACAAGATTTGAGGGATGCAATACTGACTAGAATATTAATAGTGAGATTAGACATAATTTATGATGAAGCAGGGTTCTAATTTTCATTAGGTATAATGTCTATCCGACTATGGATAATGGAAGACTAATGAGTTTAACAAATCTTGTATGTATGTTATACGTTTGTGATGTTATATGGATGCAACATCGTATTTTAACAATTGATACATCGATTGATTCACCTACATAGTAAAACATATTTGAAAAAAATAAAAAATACGACCAATGGAACATAATAACAGGGACCGAAACTTTTAAAAATGTACTAGATGACAAATTTACATGATGTCTGTTTATGTGACAAAATACAATAAATGTTTAGTTGTTAATTGATTGAAAGATACTGTAAAACTTGCATCCAAATATATAAGGTAAGCACACCAAAAAATTACAAAACTACTGAAAAGCATGAAACAAGTATTTTTTCTGAATTTACTTAAATTATACTCAAGACATATCGGTACATTGGTCTCCAGCCAGGTTAATTTGAAATCAATTTTTTTTTTTAAGTAAAAATATTTTATTGGTTTCATAAATTTCAGTTTTTTTCCGTAGTCTGTTTTCGCAGTATAGATTAATTTAGACCGCTGTCCAGTTAAGACAGGTTTTTTTTTTAATTATTACCGGTGTGTATTAAAGGAATACTGAAACAATTATTGCTGTATGACGAAACGTAATAACTCTTATTAATTTATTTGCAAACATAAGTTACATTTTGTACAACTGTCATGTGGCAGTCGTGGCCGAGCGGTTAAGGCGTCTGACTAGAAATCAGATTCCCTCTGGGAGCGTAGGTTCGAATCCTACCGACTGCGAATATTTTTTTACCGTCACCAAACAAGAGTGGGTTAATAATTTTGCTAGTCACAAACCGAACAATTAAAAAAAATCATCTTAAATAGCGTGTGGTGATATTACCAGCAACACTAATAATAATGTGAATCGTTAAGTTCAATCCAAATTTCAACAGGTATGTTTGATCCGTATAATTAACGTCAAATTCTTTTAATTTTTGATCCCGCCAATTAATTTCCGATCCTTATAATATTTAATCTCGATAATAATTCTTATATTTTTTTTGGTTCCGGTAAAAAAATGAAATTGAAAAATAAAAAAATGAAAAAAATGCCACAATTACAATTATTATACCTAGATTGAAAGGCGGTTTAAAAATATAAAAAATATTATAGAAAGATCATCAATATACTTACCAGGTATCAATAAAGCAAGTAAATATTTATAACACTGACGCTCAAAATGTAATCAACACTTAACTATTTAGTCGTTCTGAGAATTAGCCTTTTCGCGAATGAGTCGTTTTAAAAATTAGTACATTCGCGAATCAGTCCTTTCGAGACTCAGGTGCCATTTTGCGAACTAAGCATTATGGGACTAAACGTACCATCAATTGAGAAAATGTAGCAACAAAACTAATTGCCCACAGTCGTTGTAGTTTGAACATGTCCAAATGTGCAATCCAGGACATAGAATAAAAATATGCAGTAAAACCACTTCACTAGTTGCCTTATTATCTTCTCAATAGCTTGTTGTTAGGTTTATTGTTTACCAAGATTGATTTTGCAGCAATTGTAGTTGTTTTTATCCAAAAAACAGTGTGGTATGAGATATTGTATACGGAAGACAGAAATGTAATAGTACAACTATCAATGTTTTACTCACTAAACAATACGGTTTTTTTGCGATTAGTTATTTTTTAAGTGATCGTAACCTAAACTTAGTAACGTAATTACCAACTTAATAGAATTTAGAAACCATTTAAATTGTAAAAATAGTATTTACGTCACTTAAATTAAATAATTAAATATATATAAATGTTTGGGGTGTGAGTGTGTGAAGGATAAATGAGATATGAATATTTATATAATTGATAAACCAATATTCAAACCAATTGTGTTCCCTATTAGATACTATGACCCTTCTGTAGTCCATGTATCTAGTGGTGGGGGCGACTGGCACGGGAGCAAACAGGCCACAATCAGCGTAAAACAAACGTAACAGGCTGCCACTGATTGCAACCTCATAAACTGATTTAGGTCGCTACCTAATATTTCAGTGGGCTTCCCCAATGTCCGGGTGTTGTTCGTCGCTTTTGTGAAGTATTCAAAGCCTTACAACTCATGTATGGGACCTCACGTTTGTATGCAGTCAGTTGCAAACTGTTCCGTGGTATTTCTGATTCTGACTAAAGACCTTTAAGCATATTGTAAAAAATGGTATTTAAAATTCATCTGTGTTGGTCAAAAATCCCGTCTCTACCCCTAAAACTAACAGCGTTGTGTTAAGCTCAATTCCAATTGAAATCCATCCATATCCAATTATTATTTAAATCCAAAACAATATTCACCTGTTACTATATAATGTATTTTTAATCAACCTAAAAAATGGAGGGGATGCTCGAAGAAATGTTTGACCATATCTTTATTGTTTATGACTCGAATAATACTTTTTTTATCCAATATCGTTCCACATTTAGTCTGTCTGTATTTATCTCCTCCTCCATCCTCACAAAATGCTAGTCCTTGGTTTTCTCTTGCGAGAAACTACACGGCTCCTGGCCTGTAGTACTGCGAAGTCTTTCATATTCAGCAAGGTCTATCTATAAATCAGAACTTACTGCTATAATTCAATGTTGCAGTAAATTTTCTACAAGAAAGAAAGTTTAGTTCGAGTTCTACTTGAAAATAGTGTTTCTTAGTTTATTTAATTCTATGAGTTAGTCACGTTTGCGTTCCTTTGGTGCATAATCTTATCGTCGTCATTAACCAATTTACTGGTGGCCACGAGTCTCCTCTCAAAGTGAAAGGGGTTAGGCCATCACGCAAGCTTACCGCGGGTTGGCAGAAGTTAACGTTGAGAAAATCTTTGAGGTATGCAGGTTTCGTCACGATGTTTTCCTACTCTTCTGATTTCTTAGTCTTTGGGAGAAAAAGCATTTTTTTTTAAATCACTAACATTATGCAAGTTTCCTCACGATGTTTTCCTTCATCGTTAATTAAAACTTAATAAGTACCCATTTAAATCGTTGAAAGAAAACACCTTGAGGAAAGCTGAATATTCTTAGCTGATCGAAAAAAAAATACAAATGCTTTCACTCCCAAAGAATAAGAAAACTGAGGTACTTACAGAACTACATTGGTACATAGTTCTAATGTTATAGGACTGAGTCTATTGACATTGGCTGGGTAGAAATTCAAACTTCGTAAGTACTGCTAAAAAGGATTGAAAGAAAGGATTAGAAAAGATAGATCATTATCCAAGAGCACGACCTTGGAATCGAACTCACAAACACATATAAGCCAACCACACTCGTGAGCACTCGAGCAATAAATATTTTTAATGATCCTATAATTATCACGAAGAAGCAATATAAAATTGTATGGCGTTAATCACTATATAATTATATACGGAAGCGACAATCACCTACCCGTAATAATCTAAAGTATATCCACATAATGATAATAAAAGATTAGTCGGAGGAATAAATATGACGCAACATTTTATTTTTGTAATTATACGACGCTAATAATAGCACTCATGGAAATGGAACATACTGCCCTTTCTAACCTACAAACTATAATAAGTATAAAATATATTTTTAGCTAGGTACCTACAGCTACATCTACAATTATACCATTTATAATATAAATATATTTTACAGGAATTAAGCTTCGAAACCTTTGTTTTCCTATATTACGTAGGCGAGCACTATGGTCGGGACGAAATCCCTTTACACAATTTATAACATGAAAAAGTCTATCAAATTGATACGTAGGTAAACGTAATTAGGTCAATCAATTGAACGACGCCGTAAGGGATAGTAAAGCCTATTCAGGCCCAAATATTGATCACATTGTATCGAAATAAGTTGGGCTATTATGTATTTTGTAAGAGGAACCATATTCTCGAGGCTTCCAAGCGGTATTATACAGCAAACAACTCCCAAAGTTCTGCGCAACACCTTCCCAACTTTCGAGACTACAGCCTTCATTTTAAAGTTCGAACTTCAATATTATAACCTACATTCTCTCTGACGTTCAATGTTATCAGTATCAAATTCAAAATTAGAACAACCTTCAACGGGTACAGAATATTTTTTGTGCCTTTCACCGGCGCATGAGACGTCAAACTAGTTTTGTAAGTGAAAGTGTTCGCATGTGTAATGTGGGCGCAAATTTTTACTACTTTATATGCGGCAGTCGTGGCCGAGCGGTTAAGGCGTCTGACTAGAAATCAGATTCCCTCTGGGAGCGTAGGTTCGAATCCTACCGACTGCGAATGTTTTTTGGCATGGAAAATGGATTATTTTTAGTGTGACCTATTTTATACGCCTAGGTTGGTTGGTCGCTGGTAGCTGCGCTACAGTTTTTAACTTTTTCAGTTATCATCGTTTCAAATCTGTTCTACTGTACTTGTTTTTTGTTCCGAATAAACGATTTGTTTATTATTTAGGTATGAGATATTTACTTATTTTCCAACACATGCAACCTTCTTTTCTCAACTGTATTAAAAACTATCCAATTATTTACGGCTTTCGTTATTTAATTTTTCAAGATTATAGACAAGCGCCTCGTCTTTTTTTTAAGTTCAGAAAATCCTCATAAGTCATCTACCACCCGGAGGCAGGAAAGGTATGTTGGACTCGTAACATTCCCCTTGCTAATGTCGCTAATCATCCACATCTCACATCCATATCTATAGACAATTATTTTTTTCTAGCCCATTTCCTCCCACTGCTGGGCAAATGCGTCTCTTACCTCTTCCCAAGCCTATCTAGCCGTCCTACCTATCCAAAGTTTTAGATATAGACGATTAGCCCGTCAATGCATACAGTTTCCTCATGAGGACATAACAATAGATTTTACATTGTGTCTACAATATGCCGCTTGACAGGTTAACAAACAATTATACAAAACAACGCCCGTGGTTAATAAACGTAAGTACACATTAATAATATATACACACACAACACAATACATTCAGATAGAACTTTATATTTGATCTGTTCACCAATCTGACAATCTGAATACCTGGACATATTTCATATAGTAATAATACTTTAATTGTTTATAAATTATAGAAAGACTACTACTACTACTACGACTTGTCTAGTGGTCCTAATCGCGATTACTACGCTAGAGGTTCTGGGTTCGATTTCCAGATCGAGCAAAGTGTTATTAAGTTTTTCTATTAAATTCTCAGAAGCAGCTCGAAGTCTGAATTTGCCCGGTTAATGTCAATAAGTTTCGCCCCCTGTCTTCTTGCGAACTATGGGTGTATATCAAGTACACCTCTGCCTCACCCTTCGGGGCATACAGGCGTGATGGTATGTTATGTTAAGATAGAAAAGACGGCTAAATACTAATTTAAAACATAACATGTATTTTTCAAGGACGAGCGAAAGCAGGTATAGTTTTCCATACGTTCACTAAATTTTGTAAGTCTTGCATATTGTATGAGTGAGATGAGGGTAGCGGTATGGTAATGGGCTCGTGAGAGTCAGCCTACCCTCACTTATCACTTTTCGGGCTATGTCACACTATTTTTACCTGAATTTCAATAGTTTTGCTGATTTGGATATATCGAGTAATAAGGTTTAGGAAGAACAAGGAAGTAGGTACTTCACTAAGTTTAAAAGTTTGCCCCTGTTTCACGGCAAAAAGAATTCAGCTGCTGTGTTACAATAAGTATAGGCTTCTTGACTTAATATTTGTTTACGGTCCCATGAAAAAGTTAAACATAAATAAAGCCGAACAAAATTAAAGTTGGTTTAAAAATAAAGAAGTTATAAGCATTTTGATTTTATGCTAGACAGAGAGCGCACTGACGTCACAATCCGATATGCCATATAATTTCCATATTAACACCCTCTTGCGGGAAGGGGACAGAGCATCCCCCTCTTATTCCCCATCAAAAACTTAAGAAGTTTATTAGTAGATTTAAACTATTTTTTCAGTATAATGTCTTATATTTTATTTTATTTAACAATACCCTTCTACACTTCAATATATTCATATTGAAAATAACAGACTTAGTCCAATACCAGTCAACTACCCTATTATTTCCAGTACTGTTAAAAAACATATGATTAAACTGTAGATTTTTCTGTATTTGCAAGGCAAAAATATTCGCAGTCGGTAGGATTCGAACCTACGCTCCCAGAGGGAATCTGATTTCTAGTCAGACGCCTTAACCGCTCGGCCACGACTGCCACGTGCTTAGAGTACATATTGAGCTACTCATATCTTTGTCACTTATAGTACAGAATACGTCATCTTGATCATATAAAATGTTATAGAAGCGCAATTATAGTGACGTCATTCATTACCTCTACTGAACACACATGACTTAAATGAACACATACTTAGGTACTTTCTTTTATATTAATTTGTGATATCTTAATAATGAACTGCCGTAATAGTTCAGTGGCCTCAAGTGTGGCTTCTTACAAAATGTATAAGAAACCTTAATTTTCAGGTTTATTTCCATTTGTAACCCGATGATGATACACATTCACAATCGTGCGAGTTACAATTATTTCCTAAAACTCATGATCGTGAGGGTCTGATTGCTAGAGACCAGCATCGGCAGGATTTTTTTGATCATTTTTCTCATATGTTCTGGACACTAAGGATAATACGCAACCCTGTTTTACCAGTATTTATAGGAATTTCAATTTCTCTCAGTTGTAAAGGGTTAATTTATTACCCCTTTACAACCGACTATCATTTTGATATAGATCTATGAAGGGAGACAGTACTACTAATAATACTCACTTAATTAGACTGTTCCTGAACAAAACATTAACAGGTTCAAAAATTAGTTAAGTATTCATGATACCAATAATAAACGTCACATCAAAGACGTATATTCAAAATGGCGAAGGCAAATTTAGACGTGGCGGGTGGGACTCGCGGTGGCTTAGTGGTCATAGCTTCTGGTGTATTTAACCAGAAGACGCTGGTTCAAATCCTGCCCGCAGTCAACTTTTTCCTAACCAATAATAAATTATATTAACCACAAATAGGTATAGGTACTGCTACTAAGAATTTCATAGAAAAACCCAATAATTCTTTGCTTGACCAGGGAATTGAACTAGCTTAGCAGTCTCGGTTAAGACCACTAGAATAATGAGGCAGTAAAATACATTATAAAATAAAATGTCGACTTAGGATTGATAAGGGTAATAACTTCTACATAACTATAAATACATTTCCCGTACAGATGAAAACCAGCATCAAGCACAAAATTTTGCTTGACATTGTTTTGATATATTTGCACTCTGATTTGAATCTAAATTTGACATTGATCACGTATATAATATGTTAACCTTTCAAGTTCCATATTATGAACAATGCAAAATCTTTCGGTCTTATGAGTCCAGTACGGGCGTTGCTTAAGTTTAATTATGTTTGCCTTTACAATCGTTTTTACTTTATAACTCAAATTTCGCGATTGCAGCCTCAAATAAAGTAATTATTCCATCATCACGAAAGCATAAGGGCCAGTTTACATCGCTCCGTTAAAATTGTAATAATCTGCAGAACGTCTGGAGTGTCTAACAGGGTCGTAAATAAGTTAAATAGGCCGGTTGCGAGCCCTGTATCAGAGGCGCTTAACTTCAGCCCCTGAAAACAGATGGCTGCGAATTCATGTTTTATTTCAGTAATTCCAGATTGTGATTTGCTAAATGCAATTACTGTTATAAATGGAGCTAGTAGAGATATAGAAAATTTAAATTGCATTTTAAAAATTGTAATTTTATAGCAATTTGTAAATATTAGAATGTCTACATACCTAATAGTTTTATGCCTGGCTCTTGGTGAAAATTCTGTTTCTTTATAATGCGACTGCATTTTTAAAGTCTAATTATTGCTTCATAATGACATAAGGACTAATCGTATATTTTCGTTTATTTCGTATATACGTGATTCGCAAACGAGCAGGCGAGCAACCTGATGGTAAGTAGTCATCGCCGCCCATGGACATCTGTAAAGCCAAAGAAATCAGTTGCGTTACCGAGCCTATTTAAGGATAAGAAAGGGAAGGGAAGGAGAAGGAAGGGGACTGAGGAAGGAATTGGGCCTTAAATTACAAAGACTCGCTAGAATGGAAAACGATAGTTAATAAATATCTTTCTGTTTTTCAATAATGTCCTTTAAAAAGTAATTTATCCATTAATGAGTGATAATGATCCGCTCCCGCGTACCTCCTGGCTTCGTAGAGCCAGCGTCCTCTATTTAGAATTCGTATTTATTATTATTGTTTTAGTTTCCGAGTTCTATTCCAAGATTTAGCGGCGGCTTTGTTCAGCGCAAACAGTGGCCACTTGCACCGATGTCCGCACACATTTACTATAATAATAATAATCCGTTACAGATTTAGATAATGTTGGCTATTATATTTTATGTTTGTTGGGTTGTGGGGAATGTTAAAATAAGACTCGTAGCTCCGACAAAAGGGCAAGGGGCAACATCAAAGCCTTCGCAAGTGGCAGACGATCTAGTATATTAGGATCTTTACACTATAAAAAAAAGGTTTCTATATTTAACTATTAAAAATAAAAACCTAATGTTAACCATAATATGAGCAGTGGTGGCCCAGTGGTAACGGCCGCGACTTACGAGTTGTAGGTCATAGGTTTCAACCCAGATATACGCTTCAATTTGTGTAAATTATATTCTTCAGTGAAGGAAGCCATCGTGAGGAAACCGGCATGTCCGCCAACCACCAACCGGCAATGGGCCCGCATGGTAGATTACGGACCATTCCCTCCCCGAAAGGAGGCCTGTGTCTGGGCCTGTGTCAGCAGTGGGACACAGGTCTCCACTAATAATAAAAAATAATAATAAATTTAAAATATTAAAATAAATTTATAAAGATACACCTCAAATTTATTTATTTTAGTAACAATCTATATAGTAGGTACCTACATTCAATACGTGTTTAAGTAATCGTGAAGCAGTGGAAAAACAGCGTGTGACGATTTCCGGCCCATCGACCGTGGTTGCGGCCTGAATGCCGGCGTACCGGAAGTACGTAAGCGGTGGGTACGCCGACATCCGGCCGCGCGGCAATCCCAAACTTTCGTCCAAATAACTTTGCCGTTGACGTGACAAAAAGGATGTTTTTGTTGACGGTGTTTGTATTTAGCAAAACGTATTGTTATTTTTAACTTTTACAACAATAATAACGCCGGTATTACTCAAAGGGAAAGGCAGCGAATTTATTATTTATGATGACTGAGATAGTTTAAAAGAAACCATTGCATTAGACATTAGAAAGAAATAATACTAATGTTTGAAATAAAACTACTTTTTACGGATTTCATCGCGTTATATAGATATTTTTAAGTTCCCGACGTTTCGGATCCTTTACAGCATCCATGGTCACGGGTGGACTGAGGTGTTGGTCGTCCTAATGTCAAAATTATTTATCAACAGCTACCCTACATTTTGTTGATTATTATTTATTCCGTAAAAAGTAGTTTTATTTTTCAATGTCTAATATTAAGTGTTAGAAACCAGAATATTAATGTTATTCGAAAATGTTACTAATATGCTGGGAACATCACATATCATTACGCCGGTATTTTGGTGGCGGTATACTTACTGCTGATCTACGACAAGGTTCAAAGGAACCTATTTCATAACCATCAAAAAACATCAACGGATACTTAAAAAATTAAAATACAATTACGCCCGTATTCCTATAATGATTAGTTGGTGGTAAAACTTTAAAGGATCCTACAGTTATATTTTATATACATCAAATAGACGTCAACTTACTATTTATATAAATACACCATCGCACAAGCAAGACAAAAATCAATAAAAATTTAAAATAAAAAGTTACTTATTTCGCTTCACCAGACTGTCCAACTAATCCTTTGTGTACGAGTATTTCCATCTGCCAGAACCGCCATAAAACTTTACGTATGCGTTACAGCTTCACGTTAGTTGAAGCGTTGTGACATGCAACGTCACCATGGAATATAGGAATAAGATATACCTATGGCGACGTATGGTCAAAATGGGCATAGATACTTCCGGGGAATTCCGGGAAATCCTTTTATAGTCTAGTGGTCTGAAGCACGTCTGCTACCCTAGAGGTCGTACGTTTGATTATCAGGTCGAGTAAAGTGTTATTGGGTTTTTCTATTAAATTCTCAGTTGCAGTTAGGAGTTTGTCGGTAATAGGGTCGCCCCGTATTACATGGGACCTAAACATATCAGCGAACTGTTGTCGTACATTAAGTTTACCACTACCTAGCCCTTCGGGGAATACAGGCGTGATGGTATGCTATTATGGCATTACATCCTTATAGACACGATAGGACTCAACATATGCAAAATCTATTGTTTCGCTCTCATGAAACCATTAACACCACGGTAGATATTTAAAAAAAACCTTCACACAATCCATTCATCATTTCTTTGTTCTTATTTCCATGTAGAGTTATGCTACATACTTACTATTATGGTAGCTGTTCTTCACTCAGCATCTCATGCGATAATTTGGTTTAAGTTTGGTTAGTTTTAGAATATAATATTTTAACTTTTCCTATTACCTACCTAATTGAATAATAAAATATGTACTAACGTAAATTATAATCCACGAGCAGAAATTCTCTCAGGTTTTCTGTAACAACAATGTTTGTTATTACAGTAACGCTAAGAAAATCTCTTATTGTATCAGTACGACAAACATGGAAAAGCTTATAAGCTACAAAATACAAAGTCATACAATTCGTTTTTAGGGTTCCGTAGCCAAATGGCAAAAAACGGAACCCTTATAGATTCGTCATGTCCGTCTGTCTGTCTGTCCGATCGTGTCACAGCCTTTTTTTTCGAAACTATAAGAACTATGCTGTTGAAACTTGGTAAGCAGATGTATTCTATGAACCGCATTAAGATTTTCACACAAAAATAGAAAAAGAAAAACAATAAATTTTGGGGGTTCCTCATACTTGGAACTGAAACTCAAATTTTCTTTTTCATCAAATCCATACGTGTGGGGTATCTATGGATAGTTCTTCAAAAATGATATTGAGGTTTCTAATATCATTTTTTTCTAAACTGAACAGTTTGCGCGAGAAACACTTCCAAAGTGCTAAAAAAAGTGTCCCCCCCCTGTAACTTCTAAAATAAGAGGACGATAAAACTAAAAAAAATATATGATGTAGATTACCATGTAAACTCCCACCGAAAATTGGTTTGGACGAGATCTAGTAAATAGTTTTTTTTAATACGTCATAAATCGTAATGCGCGAGTCCGACTCGCACTTGGCTGTTTTTTTTATTTCTAGTATTCCCCCACACAAACCCTTGTGCAAAGAGCTATTTCTAAGTTATAATTATCTAACAATGAAGCTAAAGTAAATTCTAGAACCTTTACTGCGCTCTTCCATCTCACATTTTACCAAGTCCTTGTTTATTAAAATAAATATTGGTCAAATGCGAGCATATTCGTAGTATATTTTTTTAGTTACATTAAAGTACACAAAAGCTCACTAGCAATGTGGGTCACACATTACTAGAATTCTTGTTAGCCCCTCATACCTACTAAGCTAAATGCTTGTATTACGAGTGGGTTCACGTCGGTAGTGCAATGAGTGGGTTTCGAACCGGCAACCACATGATCGCAAGTCCGATGCCCTAGCCATACCGCCGCTTTCAAAGTCCGAGTCATCGTCCTAGCCTTTTCCAAATTATGTTCAGGTCACCTTCCAGTCTAACTGGATATGGCTGAATATCAGTATTTTACACAAAGCCACTGCCATCAATCATCCACAACCCAATTTCTGAGCAAAAATGGTATTCGAAGGTTAGACTAGTTGTCAGACTTTTTGGACTTCTGACTACTACTAACGATTTTCATAGGTTTGCGGATAACAACCGGGACCTACAGATTTGCATAATCTCTGAGGCACGGACAAGTCTCGAGTGCACGTTAAGTCATAGTCAATTTAGACATCCGTTGTAATTATTTTTGCAGTGTAGAGTGTAATGATAGCCTTGTGATATAACCATTGGACTGCCAAGTCAAAGGTCTTGAGTTCGAATCCAGGGCACGCACCTCTGTCTCTTCGAAGTCATGTGCTTATTAATAATTAATTATCACGCGCTTAAACGGTGAAAGAAAAACATCGTGAGGAAACCTGCATGCCTGAGAGATTTTCTTGACGGCACGTGAAGTCTGCCAACCCGCAGTGGGCTAGCGTGGTGGACTATAGCCTAATCCCTCTTGTTCTGAGAGGAGACCTGTGCCCAGCAGTGGGACAATGTAATGGGTTGATGATGTTGTCATTATTTTTAGTGTGTTACTGTTTGGAAATTCCTTATAAATAAATAAAGAGCGACACATCTGCGCGTCTTCGACGATCTGCCACAAAACAGTAAAATGCCAGCAGACTTTTGGTACAAAACACAATTACAATAAAAGGTTTTGAAATGTTTGAATGCACAGCCAGAAAGGCCAAAGTTTTGCACTCCGCACTGATATTGTATTCGTTAGCAAACAACTGTCATTAGAGCGCCGACACTAATTGCAAGTTGTGTTTTGTAGTCTATGGTTTATGGTGGATCAGCTGCCTGGAAACTAATCTTGGAATGGACGGCACTGCATTGCTACTCAAAAGAAATGATCAGAAGTTCCATATTAATAACTACTAAATTTAAAAAATTTAAAAGCTCCCGTTAATTGCTATATATTTCGACCGATTTTCATCAAACATAGCTAAGAACAGTCCCGACTTTTCACCTTCTAAAAAAAAACTAAATCTAAATCGGTCCATCCATTCGGGAGCTACGAAGCCACAGACAGACACACACATACACACAGACACGTCAAACTTATAAAACCCCGTCGTTTTTGCGTCGGGGGTTAAAAAATAGGATTTTGTTAATAGAGTTGTTGAATGCTGTTGAAAATAATAAACCAATTCTAAAATAAATTAAATGTGATACTGAAAAAGTAATTTTAATCGACTAATATTTTTTTAGTTGAAATTGAGAGGAGATGGGATCCTTACCCGCACAAAATAAATAGCTGAAGTTACTCCTAATAGCTATCTGCCATTAAAGAACTGGTCCACACCTTTAAGAGATTACCTGGAACAAACACACAAATTATTAGAGCTACCATATTACATACTTTCAGCTGCAGTTAGTAAAAAGCTGTTATTTTGACATAACATACAGATATTTAAATTTTATTTGTTTTTGTGCAGCAATACGTATAAATAATGTCTGTCAAAAAGAGAGCTTAAATTGTACGTGAGAGACGTAGCGAACCTTCTGAAACATATATTTATTGTGTTTATAATACGGCACTGTTATTCGATTTTCCCGGTCCACCCACAGTTTTAGTTCATAACTTATGAGATACTTATAAAATTGATATTGACATAAACGGGAGCTATGGTATAACTATGTTGTAACTTAGGTTCAAGTGAAGAATGTAGGTACCATTACTGAATGACCATTATCGATCCCCCTGTCTCTGGTTACTGGTAGTAAGTACTACAAAACTATTTATGAACTAAGGCAGACGCGGCCTAGTGTGACTGGAATTCATATCCCTAGTGGGAGGGAGCGTAGGTTCGAAACCTACTGAGAATGCGGAGGACTTTCTGTTATTATAAAAATCTTAAGATAAACATTGCAAAAGTAATAAACAGTATTATATCAAAGATCATTATCATTTCCAATATTTAGTCAGGCAAATATTTTTGGTATAGCAAAATATTATAAATCATTGAAATAAAATTGTGGTATCTATTATTTTATACAAATAAATAGGACTACAGCCATTATAATAACATCGCTGAACGATTTGTACTGAAATATTTACATTTCAATACCGCAAAAATAACAGGGGACAGATAATGACAACGTCCATTTAAATAATAAAACCAGCCAAGAGCGGGACGGGTGTCGTAATGAGGGTTCCGTATCAATACTAATGTGAGCAGTTTAAAATATTGCCAAAAAAGCCTGCAGTTTTCCGTTAATCTATGACACAATCTACCCGTCAACTAGGCTTAATAAAAAAGGGGATATTATACAATAAATACAATGTTTATGACTAATCGTTCTCTGGTGACATAATAGGAATGGCATGTCCTGGCATGTTTTTGAGAAAAATCTCTGTGACGAAAGCGATCTAACAAGAGCACCGTTTATCCGGTACGGAACTCTAATAAATTGTCTCATTATAGATGCATCAGTCAGATGGGTCGTATGACATTCTGTTGTTGCCCTGTGCAATGTATGCATCAACATGTTTTTATAATTATTATTTAAGATTAATTATAGGCAATCCCATTTCATTTTTAAAATGGTAACCCACCATTTACGCTGGAATGAATTCATTAAATATAAAAAAGAAAAGACTGCCTCATTACTCTAGTGGGCCTTAGCGTGACTGCTACACAAGAAGTTTTGGGTTCGATTCCCACGTCGAGCAAAGTGTTATTGGGCTTTTCTATGAAATTAGCAGTAGCAGCTCGGAGTCTGGATTTCTGCCCGATTAATGGCAAAAGGTTGACCCCCTATAACATGAGACCTAAAAAACATACCGGAGAAATGTGGGGTACATTAGTACACTTCTGTCCAACCTTTCGGGTAATACAGGCGTGATGGTTTGTATGTAAAAGACAGATGGAAGATGGATGACGTGGTAAGACAAAACTTCCTCTTTGCACGCTGCAAAGGAAACAAAAACCCACCATTCTAGGTAGCAGGATCTTATATTCCAGCTGAATAAGCCTCAAACAGTTTTACTGTGTTCAGTCATGTGTATGTTAAAGACAGAGAATGAAAGCTTTCGTAAATAAAATATACTATCACGCCTGTATTCCCGAAGGCTTAGCCAGACGTGTACTAACGTAAACCCACAGATCGCCGGTATATCTAGATCCTATATAATAAAGAGCTTATAACAATAAGCTGGGCATAAATCTAAACTCCGAGCTGCCTACTAAGAATTTCAATTAAAACAAATAATAATAACACTTTGCACGACGTGGGAATCGAACTCAGGAAGCGTAATTCTTCTAGCGTAGTTGTCGCGCTCTGTAACTACAGTAATGAGGAAACCATTCATTCCATTCATTTGTAAATAAAGAGAGATCCTTCAAAGAGGTTGATTGACACTAAAAACATGTGATATTGAACAAAGAGGCTAATTTGACATTCAGAGTGGCAAAGCCATGTCAAAGAGAAAGGGGTTTTATTAAAAATACCTCGGGTGCCATGGACGACGGATTAATTTTTATCATCGTATTTACGAGTTTGCTTTCAGATTTATTAATATTTTTGAACACACTTATAACAAAAATGACTCCATATTTACCTTGTATAATAAAAATGAATTCCTATTTACGTTATATATAAAAAATAATCCCTATTTCCCTTGGTCACGCAATGACTTGAGAAAGAAATTACAGATTTCATTCATCTTTTATATTAAATTTTCTAATACTTCAACTTGAGTATTAGAACATTTTTTTCTTACGGAAGGGAAACAGAAAATTGGCAAATGCATGTGTTTTTTTATTAGTCATTCCAGTTCTAAATGAATATTCATAGCTTTGACAGGACACCGTCTGTCGAGTAAGCTAGTGTTTTATAAATTATGAATTTTAGCAAAAATGTATATCTTCAAATACTTCTAATGAAAAAAAAACAGTAAAAAGGTAAGGCATTAAACTAACTTTAAAGTAGGTCATTTCAGCTAAGGGACAGAGTAATATGTTTCATTAAAAGATGGCGCCAACGTCACCTTAAGGCGTAAAATGTGAAAGAAAAATTCGACTTACATGGAGTCGTCTCGGCAGCTTACTTCGCAAAAGCGTCCAGTGTACTTTATTTTCGGTAAAATTTATATATTCTGTAAACTCATACAACACACAACATACAAAACTTATAGCTAGCTATAAAGATACAAAACAATAAAGTTTCTTCTTCGACACTAGATCGAAGAAGAAACTCCTAAGCACGAATGCTACGCTAGAGGTTCGATTCACAGGTCGGGCAAAGTTTTCAGCTAGCAAAACATTTATGAAGAATATTATGAAGACATTTATAAAAAAAAAGTTTAACTTCGCGCAGGGATCGAACCCACACTCTCCCCGCAGCCACGTAACTTAGGCAAAGCTCGAGTTTAAGCTTTATCCTTTAAAATATCATTAATTACCTTGTGAAGGCTTGTCCGTCAAAAGTTCATAATTATTTCTAAATTGGCAAAGGATTCTTACTTAATGATTAATTTATTAGTTTACAGTAAATTCTTTAATGTTATTTTGATTAAAATTAACATTATATAAAACTAATTGTTGTAGGATTCAGGTTCCTACACTCACTGAAGCGAATTGTAGATTATTATGAAAAAAAACTTTAATTAGCAGCCTTAAAAGTGTTTACTTTATTTTAAGTATTTGATTGTAATTGACTTGTATCTTTTAAGTATTCCACTTGTATTTTTTTAGTTATTCCACTTGTTATTTGTTTTTTAAATTCAGAATACTTCTATACTTGGCTTAGAGTGTTGTTAATTGTGGAAAAATACCTAGAAATATCGAAAAAGTCTTAAAATTTTTGTTGGCAACCAAAAACCTGCACATAAAAGAAACGCAGCCGGTAGGATTCGAACCTACGCTCCCACTGGGAATCTGATTTCGAGTCAGACGCCTTAACCACTCGGCCACGACTGCTTGGTACAAGGCTTTCGAAAACCGTGGACACAATATATTTCAATGATTTAAGTTATGCTGATTTTTGCAGTGGTTATGGTCATTTTAGTAAGTACCCATAGTCTGCAATGACTTGAAGTTAAAGTTACCTTTTTTTTAGTAAATATATTGCCTGCAATACAGAATAAACCTTGACAAGCCCAAAGAAAAGACTAGAAATATTAAATAAACGGACACAAAGTGTACCTAAGCTCGAAATAAATAAGTATCTGTAGTTCACATTAAATATTATTTTGTCTCTGTGAGATCCGAACCCACAGTGCTCGGGTGCAAAAAAGCTGTCAAATGTTCGCTATTTAATTTTTCAATTTACTTCGAGCTTTGATAGAAAATACGTATGTAAGTAGGTCAAAAATATTAAGAATCTCTTTATTTAAAAAAAACTAGTGCAGCTGCAGAGCGAGAAGTCTTGGGTTCAAGTCGCAGTTCGACCATAGTGAGATTTTTTCTATAAAATGTCAGTACTTAGCTACTTGAGGGTTGGGTTTTGTGCTTAGTTAGTGGCGAATGTCGCCCCATACTACCTACATGGTAAGGGATTACGGGCGATCTGTGGATTGCATCAGCAATGGCCCTTTGCATAAGATCACCTCTGCCTAATCCTTTGCGGATACAGGTGTGATAATTTTTATTTTAAGTTTGTTTTCAGTATGTTGAGTATAGGTATGTGATAGGTATTATGTTACGTTTTTTTTTAGCTTCATTTTTAGTAAGTAGGTATACGCATTGCTTTTCAATGTTAAACACTCAATGCTTGCTGTCACATTAATGCTTAAAGTAATCACGTTTCGCTAATTGAAATACTATATTATCATAACGGTACTATCAACTAGATTCTTATAACAATGAAAACAAAATTCAATTCTAGAATTTTAATCCCAATTTCTTTAGAAATACTTAACACTGAAATGCTTAAGCAAACGGGTTCAAAAAGCAACTGGTAAATCGGGGCATTAGCATACAGATCGATGGGGGACTCTCGTCGGTCCGACAGGCCGGGGGCGTCCCCCACCCTACCCCCGCAGCACAGTCCATCCGTTAGCAAACTCCAAGTTCTACAGATAAACCACTTTCCAAATAGAAACTTGAATTTATTAACCCGTTCTTATCTGGAATTTGAAATTTTGTAGTGTGGCATTGGGATTTTGAATCCATTTTGTTACATCTAGACACGACAGTGTTATGTTTTTTATGTTATCTTCACTACATTATTATAAATCAAAGTCGCTCCCCGCTGTCTGTCTGTCCCTATGTATCCTTAGATCTTTAAAACTACGCAACGGATTTTGATGCGGTTATTTTTAAGAGATAGAACGATTCAAGAGGAGGGTTTATATGTATAATACATACATATTGTATTACCGAGAAACCGAGAAACCACGCGGGCGAAGCCATAGGCGGAAACCTAGTGCATATTAAATAAGCTCAATCTGGTGTACACCGCTACACAACAAGCTATACATATCCAGTATAGGCTGGCCTCGCATTGTGCGAAAAGCGTTTACAATGCTAGGTCAGTCGATACTGGATTTGTTTAGCTAGAAGTGTAGCTGTTCGTACCGCAGGTTATTTGTATGCGCCTACTCTAACCAATGTTTTTATTTACTGTAAAAACATTACCAAAACTACAATACCTGAAATACAAGTAAGTATTTAAACTCAATTAGAGAGTAAATTGTATATTAGTAGTTTTGCTACAAATAAACAACAATAACGCAAATATTTTAAGAACAGCAACTAAATACTTTACTTGGTACGTACTCCAGCGAATTATTTTGAAACAATGCGTGACAAGGAGTATGAAGAGACGGAGTGCGCTGCCATCGTAACGGTAAAGGGCACAAGTATCATTTAAAAAAAATGAGTTATAGGTACATATTACATATTTGGAATCAGAAATAAAAGTCCAATCTGCCTCTTTTTGTAAAAATAAAATAAAAAGTTAGTTATGCCCTTTTTGTTACGACGGCAGTGCGATACTGCCAGCTCTTCTAGCCAACGAGCCGGAGTCTCAATGAGATGAGAAGGCGCATGCGTGACGCTGCAGCTGAGGCTTCGGATAAGGCGTTTCAACGTAAATTGCATATTCTTTACCAGATAAGCTTTGGTTTAAAAAGAAACTTAATTAAATTTAACTTTATTAGTAAACAATGTTGTCACACTAATATTACTAACAAACTTTCCGTCTGTAAAGCGTGCTCCACGAAATTTACATAAATCGGTCATATTTATTGGTACTTGTGTACTATTATGAGGACTGCCTCATTAGACTTGTGGTCGCAAGCGCTACTTCTACGCTAGAGGTCCTCGATTCGATTCCCAGACATTGTTATAGGGTTGTTCCATGAAATTCAATCAATAAAATCAATAGCAGCTCACCGCCTATTGTATGGGACCTAATCATACCGGCGAACTGTGGGTGTACATAAGTACACCGCCGCCTAACCCTTCGAGAAAAATATATACGTGTATGATGAGTGACTATTAATGCAATTTCATGAATACATTGTTGGAGTAAACATTATTCTTGTTACTCCATTCTTATTTATCTTCGTCAGAGAACTCCAACAGGACGTTAGTTACCCCTAAATGAACGTTATTGCAGCCATTTGGACGGGGGTAGCCCTAATTTAAGGTTATAATTCAAAATTAAAATGCCGGGAAAGTGTAAGTTGGTAGTCGTGTCGCGTATTCTGTAAAAAATAACCGTAAAAGTGTCCATGACGTTTTTTTTTCTAGATTCTTCTCCATAGGAAATTTTTAGACCCGATCAACGAGAAGCGTTGAAACTTTGAGCCCGATTGGATTTGATTTCTTCCTTTGTGAGATTGACGTATTATGAGTTATTTGATGTGTTATGGTGGTTTATGATGGTTTATGATGTATTATGAGTTATTACGAGTTAATTATGGGAAACTATTAAAAGGATAAAAATTTTGTTTGTAATCTCCCGTCTCGACGTCGTAACATTTAAATACCTTTGTTTAACGATAAAATAAGGATTGTATAATAATACAATCGATTTGCAAACCTGCTTACTGGTCTCCGAAAGAGGAATATTTTTATAAAATAAAAGAGAATCCTAAGCCTTCCGAAAGCGCTGTTATCTCACATTTCATCGCGTTCTTTATCTCGGAGCCGTGACGTCACCAGCGGTTATTACCGCCCACCCCGATCGTAAGGGACCTCTGTAAATTCTCTCATATTCTCAAATTGTCCTAAAATATTGTGTGAAAGATATATGAAGTTGGGGTACTAAAAGAGGATTTAGGTCTTAAAATTAAGGAGCAATAAATAGTCAAGATGCTACCTCTTTTTCGGGGTCACGCTCGAAAGGTCAGCCTGGGCAAGGTACTTGAGGGTAGATACTATGATGCTTCCTCACTAAAATCAGTGCCTACCTACATATCAGAAGAAAAAAAACTATAATTCATTTAATAAGATTAAATTTAGAAGCGGCGGTAGCCTAATGGCTAGGGCGTCGGACTTGCGATCATAATGGTTGCCGGTTCGAGCCCCACCCATTGCACTACCGACGTGAACCCACTCGTGACACAAGCATTTAGCTTAGCTCGAGGGGCTAAGAAGAATACTAGTAATGTAAGAACCACATTGCAAGTAAGCTTTTAAAAATTCACGATTTTTTTATTCCAATTAAAGGTACTTAGTAATAGCTACAAAGTAACTACGTATAAAAGGCTTAAATTGCTTTCTACCGCTTTTCCAGCACGCCGAAATCACAAATTAACCGAACACATTTACAATTAGTTCCGAGGTGAAATGCACATCGCGGCGGGCGGCGGACGGCCGTCAGCGCGCGATCGCGTGCGCCTCGCAGCGATATCGCACGATCTATGCTATTACACAGACGCCTTCCGACGATCCTTACAACTCACTCGCCAACTCATATATTACCGCTATCATTGTGTGCACCCAACTAATAGAAATAACTCAAAGTTTGTGAGAAACTAATACGTGTAAGTGATTAGCAGGAATACAAATAGCTTCAAAGTTTTGCTTAATGCACAAATCAACAAGAGTATGGTGGCTTCATTAATTGTTGTGTGTTGATTTTAAAATGTTAACCTATAGTATTTCTTGGAAAAATATGATGACCCTAAGGAAAAAGGCAAAGAATTACTGTCTATTTTGTGCAATCATGTTCTAAGGCATCTCACTGATTATACCTAGTCGTTCTCAAAATCGACAAATACAAATGCAAAACAAACAAGATAACAATATTCTCAAATCAAGTTGAACCTCCGAACATTTTCACCTCCGCCGGCAGCTCGGGTGTCGCAACTAAACGCGAATCAACATAAATCCCTACATTATGATTTCGAAATCCGAAGTCGTGAGCGAGGCCTCACGAGACGCGCGAGCGACCCCGAACTCGCGCGGACCAATGCGGACGCTTAGCATTTGTATGGCAAGCAGTTTGCCATCGAATTCCGGGCCTAACAAACGATTGCTATAGCCGATAGACTGCGAAAATGTGCGACCCGACACTGTGACCTCTGATCGGTCGGCAAATATTCGATTTGCACAAAGTGTTTTTTTCTATGAGAGTTTATTTGATGTGATGTTGATTTGCATTTTTTGTACAAATTGTTGAAGGTTAAGGGAAACGACTTTCTCTATATTTCTGTTTGATTTTTTTTATGTTTTCTATTGATATCATCTCAATGGCAGCACAAGGTATACACACTTGCAAATTAAACAAAAATTAAAGCAATAAGTAGACAATTCCTAATAATAAAAAATACAATATTTTCGCTAAGATTATCATGTAAACGAGTTTAAAAGTCCTCAACAGAACCATTTATTTCTTTAAAATATTTACAAAAGTTGCACTTTGTTGCATTGAATGCGTTGCACTTAGGTTCCTGAAGGTGTTCGACTGCATAACAAGTGATAACGAGATATTGTGGGCGTCATTCATTCCCGTTGACTATGTTACAGCAACATTTTGTTCTAACCATGATTAATTTTTGGTGAAAATGTTACTGTAAATGATACAAGTTTGCACCTGGTTGCATAGAACGCGTTACAACTTAGGTGCAACTTAGATGCCTCATTAGTCTAGTGTTGTTGTAGTCTTGTTAGTGATAGTATATTTATAAATTCTAGTTTGAAAGACAGTTTAAATTCATAATACAACTCTTACGCTTTCTATTAACCAATAATTTTATTTTATACCTATTTTAAATGCAAAAACCAACAATATACCTATCTTATTTTATTATTCTCTGTCTTATAATTATTGAGAACGAGGTCAGTTCGATCTACAGAAATACAATAAACATTAAAATAGACTCGAATCACAAAGTTGATGTTAGGTTTACTTTTCAATTAACATAAGTTTGATCAACAATTTGTTTCGGGACTTGTGAAATTGTTTTAGTAAAGCTCGACGACTGCGTCAATTATTAAGGCTTATAATATTGATCTTCGTAATATTGATTTTAATTTTGTTCGCGATTAACAAAACTCGGCCAAAGCAATTGCGGCAATAAATACTGTAGGTATTCGTATATGAGTTGGTTACTGAATAAATACTGTAGGTATTCGTATATGAGTTGGTTACTGAATAAATACTGTAGGTATTCGTATATGAGTTGGTTACTGAATAAATACTGTAGGTATTCGTATATGAGTTGGTTACTGAATAAATGATTTACATTGTACTAGATTAGCGACTTAACGCATCGCGGCAGTCGTCTTCCCGCACCCAATCAGTTAGGTCGTTCATATTAAGGTCCCATATGTATTTATAATGTATTACTAGCCAGTAAAATTTTATTATCAGGAACTCAACATTTATTCACGAACCACCTCATGTAAAAGTAAAAATAAATACTTATAGCAGTTGTACACAACTATGTAAATAGTGGTTTTTAGACATACAAGTATTATTACGCATATATTTTTTTTTGCTAGCTATTTCAATACTTTTTTAATCAAACACTTTAAGTCTTCCTAATACGACTGAATAACAATTTGTATGATGATCAGAATCTAAACACCTAATATAAATCATGCTCGCCTCCGATACATATCGCTCCGTAGCTCAAACAAGCGCAGGTCGCGTGCGCATCGCAATCAGTCGCACGTAATCCTCCGATCGCGGTCGGTATCGGACGATCTCGCGCGGTCGCGAACCGCTAATTATCGCAATAGATACTCACGAATACATAAGGTGTCGAAACGCCTACTCGTAACTTTTGCCGTAAAGTGAGATTGTATCTTTATGATATTAGAGAGGCGAAATCATGCTTCGATGATCAAGATAAATTATGACTGCATGCATGAAAGAATCCAAATTTGCATGAAAGCTTTACTTTGTGTTCATTGGTGTGATGGGATGGGAGCAGTTGTGATTGCATCACGGCTGCTCTCAAATAGTCCGATTATCCTATGATAAACACAGCATAATCAGCAATAGTAGTCATACAAAACTTCTTCAATTTTATTTGATTTTCTTCAATCATGCCTGTATGAAAGCTTATCGCAATAATTGCAATCATCATCAACCCATTAAATGGTATTTGCAATTTTAAAAATCACCGCACTCATTCACATCACAAGATTACCATTTTGGTTAATATCTCTCATAAATTCATCTAAATAGAAATATCACTGCCAACCTCTTTCTTAGGAATTAAATTCTGAAATTCAGAACGTTTTGAAGTCGGGCTGTTTATGTCTAAAACTGAGGTTGATACGCGTTATGTATGGTAATAGGCTTTCTGACTCACAGATGTAGAGCTAAATGTGCTAGAATTCTAAATGGTCGCTCTTGTGAGGGCTCCAAAGAGATAAAAGAAGGACCTATATTGAGATGTGAATCCGAATTTTTATTCTGTACGTCATATTTCAGTCTACTCAAGTAGCAAGGCTACAATGAAAGAGCCTTTACAAAATACAGTTATGTCCTGCTTAATAACATAACCACATTGGTGAATGACTGACAGGTTTGGCGTCATGGCTGAATATAGCTTCCACGTCGCGGGTTCGATCCTGGGATGGAACAAATATTATAAAAAATAATATAGGTAGTAAACAGTAGCTGTTTGTACAGCGAAATTAACGGATAAGTGTGTTTTAAAATGTCTGTTGTTTACATAAGATTAATTTTATCTTATTATAGGATTTATCTTGGTATCGCAGAATCTTTACACAAAATCTCACATACTGATACTTAGATCTATAATAACTAAAAAACACATACTAATCCGTTACCTGAATCGTTCCATTGCATCGCTTACCGATCGGTACAACGTAGCAACACACTCAATCCGAAACGGATAGCTTTGAAAGCCATGAAACCCGAAAACCAGAAAACCGAAAAATTTAAAACCGATTGGGCGCATGTTTGCACGGCCATAAACGTATCAGTTACAAAAAAGAACAGTGGAATTATTCGGTAAGTCGAAAAGTACAATACATACAAACAACGAAAGAGGCGAGGGGTGCTAACGCAAAAAGGCGGTTTGATTTCAACTTGATAACGATAGGCGGGGTTGGTCCTTCTACCACAACAACCCGCCACTAAGGACCAGAAGTTTTACCATTAAATCCATCGCCCGCTTAGTTTCAATGATTAAATTTTGCATCCAATCTAGCCAGCAATGTAAATCGAATAGAAAAGACAGTTGTATACATTGATAGTTTTGTGATGCCAGTATATCCGGAAAGCTAAAGGTAAACAGCAATGGTGTTGATTAATCATTGTGAAATAGTATCGCGCATTCAGATAGCGATTTACACAGATTTTTATGTTGAAATGTTAATTTATGTCAGTGTTACCTGACTGCGATGCGTGTGGCATTTCATTTTGTAGTTTAACTGTTTTTTGTTGGTTTTATCGGAAAGAAAGAACATCGAAATTTCTCTATTAGTAACACTTTTAATGTACTTATTAAAATTATTACTATTATGAGCTAACATTTTATACTGCCGTCTATGGAGCTTCTTTAACTTAGAGTTCGCTTTGGGCATTGACCTCACCCAAAGATAAGTTTTAGCTCATAGTTATAGAATGTACGTGTAACTAACTTACACTCAGTTCAAAAATCAAAGTTTCTGCCCGAGGGAAGTGGTCTGAACCGGATATTAGCGCAACCGTCCACCGGAAGTGGTAGTTCCTGCGAGTTAAGTATCGTCGCCTGGTCCTAAGTTACGGATGAGGCGGTGTACTATAGTTATGATATATAGTGTTGATAACTTCTTCATGTGGTACTCATCTATAATTATCAATTGTTATAGTGATACATTTCACTATGATACCGTTCAACGTTGTTATATGGGAGAGCCTATTGTCGTTAACAGGGACAAATCTAATCTCTGCACTGATACTGAGCATTTCTTAACAGAAAAACGCAATTAACTAACTAACGCAATTAAATGAACTTAGGAGCATTCGCGTAGCTTTACGAGTAGCTATTTGTTATTCAAGTTCAAGTTCAAATGTTTTTATTTCAAATAAGTCTTTACAAGCATTTATGAAACGTTATGACTCTAGTTGCACGGTTCCAAAAAGTTGATCCTATGGAGAAGAATCCGGCAAGAAACTCCATGGACACTCTTTTAAAATAAAAGGTACCTATAACATTTTTAACTGGTACATTATGGCAATATGAGGATGTGAGAACATTGAAGGTTAATGTCTGAATTAGCTTTAAGTCAATATTAAAATCAAAAGGTTCCCAGCAACTGAGAACTTAATTTCATCCGAAATTTATAAATGACCATTGAGATTTTGACCTTGATAGACCTTGAGATCAAAGTGGCTAAAATGTATGCTGCAATGTGAAAAGAAGCTTATAAACCAATCTCAACAACCGTGATAACCTGATAACTATCACATATTATATTTTATTATCATAGTTTATTTTCATTTTGTTTTAGTTTACGTACCAGGAAAACTTATCTTTATAAAATAAACTATGCCGACCAATGTAATAATAATTTCGGTGTGGCATAATTTTATGCTTATTAAATAACCTCGGAAGAATTCAAAGAAATAATTAATCCCATACTTCATTTTCGAATAAACAAACGAAACGAAATCGTAGCTTATAACAGCTACAAAGATTGCCCTGAATTATGTGCCCACACAAAGGCTTACAAAAACCTCTTCATTTCCGTTCTAAGTCTACCATTCAGAGGTAACTAAGCCATGATACTACATTTTATTATATCTGGCTAGTAAATTAAAACCTTTGACCCGCCGCCGCTTGCCGCGCCCGCTTGCAAAGACTCACCCACTCGTCTAAAATATTTATACTCAACGTCTAATTAATACTTCTGTGGTGAAATATAAAGAGGCTTACTAATTAGATCCGGGTATTCTTGACTTTGTATGCATTTTTTTCTTTTATTAATAAAAAGGAGAAAAGATTTCCTATTGTAATTTTTTTCATTAAACACTCTTCACGTTAGAACTTGGTACTAATTAGGCACGAGTTAGGAAGGAAGTAAGTGTTGCTTTAAATTTAATCATCATAATATATTTGACCTGTATTACACGCACTATACCTATGTCTAGTTATCCTAAGCGCAACTACTACGATGAAGATCTTGAACTCGATTCCCAGGTAGAGCAGTGTTATTGGGATTTTCTATAAAACTCTCATTCGCAGCTCAGATTTTAGATGTATGAATGACTAGCAATCGCCCCCAATTACGGGGGACCTAAGCGTATCGACGAAGTATGGGTGTACATTAAGTACTCACCTGTCTATCCCTTCGGGGAAGACAGGTGTGATGGCGATGGTATGTCAAACAAAAAAATTTTCATTCAATTACCTACTGCGGCTGCTGCCATGAAGTAAATAATTTAACTTCGAAAAAATTAACCATTCGAAAAATACTGACGTATCGGTACAATCAGATTTTTTTATACCACTAAGTCAGTGCTTGCTTATTAAGACGTCAGTGGCTCCGTCTCATTTGCCCAGTAATTACTGGCTTCATTACCTTTCGCACCGCAACACATTAGGCGAACATAATACAAAATCCTGTGCATTTCACGTCGTCAAACAGTGTCATTAAACTTCATATACATTGTATAGCTGTCTCCATATTTGTATGTAGTGAGCAAAACTCCTGCCACGTTCGTAAGTCCAACACAAAGTGTGTTTATGCCACTCGGGGCTGCGCGGTACAACGACGGAGTTTAGCGGTGCATTACGATGTGCATCGTGACGGCATGGTGACACACAGACCACCCTAGCAACTGTGCATGTAATAAATATGTATCTATATAACAACAATACAGTTCATATTTATATGAAGATAAATAAAATATAATAGTTATGTAACCTTTTATAAGACAATGAAATGATCTTTACGTGAATTTTTAATTACATAAATAAGCCGTTCTGTAACATATATATATATATACATGCCAATCATTAGCCTCCTTTTTTTCGTGTACGTGCAAGTCATCATAATCTGTCGCCGCCTAGGTCAGTTTTTGGAAGTTTTCATACTTCTATGACGTAACATTTAAAAAGGTTATAATCTAATAAATCGGTGTCTTCATTGAGACGTACACATCGCAATATACTCTCATATAACACACGTATCGTACCCCAATAAATCAGCACATAAATATAATAAGCCAATATCGATAGGCACGTACGAATCCGACCAACAAGATACAACACGAAACCCAATTACTAGTGCGGAACAACACAAACAACAATCAGTAAAATGCAATCAGAACACCTTGTAACATGGCCCCCACTTAGCGCAACTTGCATCTGACCGCAAATCGTATCAAATTGTATCAATTGACTGGCCCCGGCGCCGCCCGCTTTCTTAGCAATTAAAGTTGCGCGGGCACAGGATCGAGGGAGTGGGGGACCTGCTACAAACTTGGCCCGAACTTGGCCGGAGTTACCCGAAACTTGTCCAGCTTTAGACGGCGTTTCCCTTACGAACTCCGCCGCCTAACTACCCGATCGACTCACAAAAGCTTTACGACTAATTTGTTTAACAAAAGTCTGACGCTTAGATTTACGACTTGCTACGCTTTAACTAAGTAAAATCCGTTACTATATTAATATAACAAAAAGGAATCAGTATCTTATTGTATCTCTATTACATAAGTATCTTCTAAACTTGCTTATGTTCGTAAAGATTACAGTTTTACAAGTTTCAAGAGAGTACAATAACAATTACCAGTTTCATAACGTTCTCTTCCCGGATAATTAATACTTTTCTTTCCTCAATATAATCCGGATAAAGGATTAAAATATCTTTTTGTCCGTTCAAAATAAGCAATAGACATTTCCTTGAAAACCGGTTTTACAAAGTTGAGTATTCGTTGAGCGTCTCATCAATTAGTGAGGGGACGTAAAAACGAGGACTGTTGAAGATCTCGCGGCCGGAGATCCGTGCCGCTGATTTATTTTCTAATCCATTTTATCGATACTGCTTTTTGTGCAGTTTGTATAAGATTGGGTATTACTTTACGATGCCGGTTGAATTGCATCAATTTGTTTTGAGAATTCGATACTTAATTAGTCGGATTGTTTACATCAATGAGTTCGATTGTAATCAGTGTTACAAAATTATTTTAGATACTGACCTGGAATTTTCTTAACATGAAATTCAGCTCGTCCCCCATTTTTTCCTTCACCGTTTAAGTTAATTAATTATATAATAGTCAGAGATGGGAACTCGTCTACTATCATTGAACAGTACCATGGTAATATCACTAAGGTATAACTGATATACATCGTTACACATCTTCCTACCCCTTCGGAAAACAATGATTGTACGTTATACTTCCACTTCCATGAAGTACAAAATCTGATTAGATAACTTCTTTTATTTAACTTCCAGAAGAAGAAAAAAATCTGCTCTCCTGCAGTACTTTCTGAGGTTTATCCTTAAAATAACTCATGATGTTTAATTCAGAAATACATTAACTTATTCACAGTTGCGCGAAAAACTTTTGCCTTTAAAAAAGTAAAATTCAAAGTTCTCGAATGTCGTCTGAAGTGGCAACTTGTTACTTGTGAGGTGCATGAATATTCTGAAACTAATACGTGGAGACAACCACGTCCCTTCTGAAACGGTTCTGATGTTCGTCCTGCGCTATTTGCATTTAAAAAATATTTCTACTTCGAAAGTTTCAAGAAAGTTGGAGACTTCAACTAACTAGGAGGATGCCTGCGGATGCTTGTGGATGCTTGTGGATGCTTATGGATGCATTTGATGTTCCGTGCAATCTTTATGCTTGCATCATTCATTTGTAGGAGTACAAGTTTGAGCAACACAAGATTATGCTATGCTATCATAATGTGAGTGGTACTGTGTGTTTGACTGCCCCGGAGTCTGGATTTGTGCCTGGTTAATGGCAATAGGCTCGCCCCCTATGGGACCTAAACATAGCGGCGAAATATGGGTGCTACTATTTTAAATATTTCCTGGATAATTTATAATTTTTTCTTGTATATATAAAAGTAATATACTGAGTTACAGCCTAATCCCTCTCATTCTAAGACGAGACCCGTGCCCAGCAGTGGGACAATATATGGGTTGATGAAGAATATACTGAATTTTCCTTTAAAATATTAGATATGTTTTTTTAGTTCAAATATGTGCTTGGTTAATGGCAATATCGGAATGTTTGTAATTTTTGTATATCTGTGAATAACTATTTGGGAAATATAGGTGTAATGTTAAGTTATATGAAACAGTGTGAATATAAAGGAAAAGGAAGAAAATAAATCAACTTTATCACTACATATTATAAAACAAAGTCCTCTGCAGCGTCTGTCTTTTAACCACGCAGACGAAACCATGGGCCGAAAACTAGTAAACTATATATTACTAGCTTTCCGCCCGCAGCTTCGCCCGCGTGGACAACACGATTTTCACTGTTTAGTTTTTTCCAATTTTGGCGGGAAATTGCAAATTATCCTTACATATCTTTCCGTCCGCTTCTTTGCTCGGGTAGACCACAAAATTTGCCCAACTTTATTATTTACTGACACAAAGGTCGAAATTTCAAAAACTCTATATCATATATTTATTTATTCCATATCAAGTGCCTAAATACAAACTCCCATACAATTTTTCATCCCTTATTTTCCTTTTTTCACCCCTTTTTTACAACAAAACGTAGCTCATATCCTTTCCCAAGGTCTAATCTATTTTTGTACAAAATTTAACCAAAATTGGTTCCGAGGTTGGGCTTCAAAGCGTGACTTTGTTTAGACTTCCATATGAACTTTCATCCCCTATTTCATCCCCACACATGTCGAAATTTTTAAAACGCTGGTACTCATTTTTAAGAAGTAAAAATGTCTATCAAGTGCCTAAATCCAAAGTTTCATCGTTTTATATTCAACAATGACAAACTCCCATACAACTTTTCATCCCTTATTTCAACCCCTTTTTTAAAAACAAAACGTAGCTTATATACTTTCCAAAGGTCTAGTCTAATTTTGTACCAAATTTCATCAAAAATTTATCTTCAACAATGACAAACTCCCATACATCTTTTCATCCCTTATTCCAACCCCTTTTTTTAAAACAAAACGTAGCTTATATACTTTCCAAAGGTCTAGTCTATTTTTGTACCAAATTTCATCAAAATCGGTTCCAGGGTTAAACTTGAAAGCATGACTTTGTTTGGACTTCTAAACGAACTTTCATCCCCTATTTCATCCCCACACAGGTCAAAATTTCAAAAACGCTAGAACAAATATTTATTTAGTAATATAAAGTTTCATGGTTTTATCTTGAAAAATGACGAACTCCCATACAAACTTTCACCCCCTATTTCAACCCCTTCAAAACTATTTTTTCAATAAAAGGTAGCCTATGTCTTTTCTCAAGATTTAGTCTATCCCAGTACCAAATTTCATCAAAATCGGTTGAGTGGTTCAGGCGTGAAAGCGTAACAGACAGACAGACAAAGTTACTTTCGCAATTATAATATTAGAAGTAGGGATTATCACGTGTTCGAATTCCGGTTGTAGTCTCGCAATAAAGTCACGTGAAACGCGTTGTATCTCATTGCTAATTAAGATTTCGTCTGTGTTGAGCAACGCTCGTCCAATTTAATTGCTTTTTACATTGCTTTTATTGCGAGCTAGTAAGATGATTAATTAATTTAATTACTTTCTGTGTGCTGCACGTATATTCGGATACATTGTAAGCTAATTGCATTTTATGTTTGCTGATGATATTATGCGCAATTAAACTGATATTTTTATTGAAAAGTTATGAGCTTTGGTATGAATTAGTATAGGCACATAATTTATGTTTGGACTCAAACACACTATAAAAGTCTAGTTAAGATGTATATAATTTTTTTATGGTTTGGTATTTTTGTATTTTATTGAGTATCTACTAGATGTGAAGAAATTATGACATACTGGATAGGGCGTAGCATACTTAGTTAATACAGCATAGCATACCGATTAGTGCGTTGTAATACTGGTTGCTACGCCGTAGCACACTGGTTAATATAGCGTAGACCGTATTTTACTGATAGAATGGCGTAGCCCTTCTATGCTACGTAAGTTCGTAGCCTACTAACGCATTTATTATGAAACGTACTTCGGAAATTTAAATAACATTATGTACATCAGTTAAAAAATTAACACCAAATTAGTAACGCAATTATTACTCCAGCGCTCCTAACTTCGTCGACATAAGATAGATGACCTTCTTCAAAATCTCATTTGTAAATTTTTTCTTTCTTGCCGTATACAGAAAGCGAATTCCTTCGTGAAATTTTTATCTTTAAAGCCCCCTAAAATCCTTAACCACTGAACCTTCTACTAGTAAATAAACAAGTAGTATGTACAAGATATAATAATAATAATAATAATAAAATTCTTTATTGAACAAAAACACACTATAACTATAACATTGGTTGCGGTAATACCTACATTAGTAATAATACTGTGTCGTAGGAATTAACGCCCACCTCAGGAAAGGGACAATCGCGTTCGAGAATTTTATATTAACACAGGTTAACTACAGATAGTTTACAATTATATTAAGAGTTTTATGTTAATAAATATTGTTAATGTGTGTGTGTGCGTGTGCGTGTGTGTGTGTGTGTGTGTGTGTGTGTGTGTGTGTGTGTGTGTGTGTGTGTGTGTGTGTGTGTGTGTGTGTGTGTGTGTGTGTGCGTGCGTGTGTGTGTGTGTGTGTGTCGGAAGAGGTCGATATTGGAAAATAATCAAATCAGGGTTTGACTAAGCTCTCCATGTCCTCATAGGTGAGGGTTTGAAGCCAATCATCAGTGAGTTTCTTACAATCCCTATAACAACGAGAATAAATATGAAGTAAACTGTTAACCTTATTATATAACCTAGAGCTAAAGAATTTGTATTGCCGACGGACCACTTCAAGTTTCGCAGACACCATCTCACAGACTCTGACTGATCTACACCCACGCCTATGGACAATAGTGACTGAAGGGTCGTAAGGCAACTCCGAGTGCTTGCGTAACACTGTGCACAGAATGAAGGACCGCCTTACAGTGGGTAGCTTCCATAACGAGTACAACTCCTGAGTCGGGAAACGAATGGGTTTGCGTGCCATAACCTTAAGGACTGCTCTCTGTGCCCTCTCAAGTCGAAGGAGAAGACACTTCCCGGCCCCACCCCAAGCCGTTATACAATATGTGAGAATGGAGTGAGCAAGAGCAAAGTAAACGGTTTTCAGGGTGGAGACGTTTGCGGAACTTCTAAGGTTTTTGAACACAAAAATTAATTTCCTTACTCTAGAAACCAGATACGTGATTTGCTCGCTCCATGAAATTTTGCTATCGACTACTACTCCGAGATATTTAATAGAGTCCGTGCGTGCGACTCTGGCACAAGAACATGCCACATTCAGATCAGGATCGCACACATGAGCTATCAGGAAGTAGTTTGGGGGCGGTTGAGATGCCTGTTTTGGGCCAAATGTGATAAACCTTGTTTTATCAAGATTGAGGGTGAGCAAATTTTGAGATAGCCATGTCATAGTTTTTTGTAACGCTGATTCTGCAAGAAGACGGGCCTCCGTCCAATCCCTACCGTGAACAAGGATGACTGTGTCATCAGCATAGGTAATCACCTTAGAGTTAGCTGAACTTAGATTACAGAGCTCGTTAATGTAGACAAGGAATAGCGAGGGTCCAAGAACGCTTCCTTGGGGAACTCCGTAAGTTAGACTCACGTCCCTGCTGGTGTGTCCATCCAGTGAAACGACCTGGGAACGTTCTGACAGGTAACTTTTGAACAAGTTAAGTGGTAGGCCTCTAACACCAAACCTTTCGAGCTTATCTAGCAAAAGGGGAACAGAGACGGTGTCAAATGCTTTTGAGAGATCCAGAAAGATACCTATAGTCTTGTCTTTATTGTTTAAGTTAGAAGCCACTTGACCTACTAATTCCAAAACCGCATCTTCGGTACTTCTACCCGATCTAAAACCATACTGGTTGTCAGAAAGTACGTTATTCGAATTGAGGTAGACAAGCAGACGCTTATTTATAACTTTTTCTAAGAGCTTAGAAAGACTAGATAAAACAGAAATAGGTCTGTAATTATTGACACTGTCTCTGTCCCCGCTTTTGTAGATGGGATGGACGACAGCTTTTTTAAACACTGCAGGAAAAATACCTGTTGATAAAACAATGTTAAAAACATGGGTAATGACAGGGATAAGAATGTTCCTGGCACTATAAATCAGTGTGGCAGGGATGCCGTCCCAACCCACGGCACACTTAAGTTTCATACCATGGATGAGACGTTCAATTTCCTCCTCATCAGTGTCCAGAATAACCATCGAGTTGGCGCTGGAGTTGAGTACGAGAGGAACGGTTAGAGAGGGTGGCAGATAGTTTGGGGAATTTAATATTTTGGATGCTAGATTAGGTCCAACTTCAGCAAAGTAACCATTAATGAAGTCAACTGATTGTGATGGGTCAGACGAAATCGATAGCAGCTCACTGGCAGTAGTTTTATTTTTTTGGAGATTTGAGATAGACCGAATTAAATTCCAAGTAGCCTTAGGGTTTTTACGGTGTCTTTCGAATTCATTTTGCTCGTATTGTCTTTTAAGTTTCTTCAATAAATTGTTACAAAAGTTCCTATACCGAAGGTAAGTCATTTTTAAGGTAACGTTAGAAGGATCTCTTTTAGATTTACGATATAAGCTGTCTCGGTTACGTATACACCTAAGAAGCCCCGGAGTTATCCACGGCTTCATAATTCGTTTTTTACTTGGAATAACGGAGACGATAGTATTTTGATCAACAACTGAAGAGATAAGATTAATCAATGTCGAAGCTGCAATGTCAGCATCCCGACAGATCATGACTGAGGAGAAGTTTAAATGTTTCAGCATCTCAACACAGGCAGAGATATCCACATGACGAAACCTTGACGGTGATTTTGGGGTATTTAATCTTAGACTAGCAAAAACTATAATCGGAGCATGATCGGTAATTAAGGAATCAAGAACTAAAGTTTTGGAAGGTTTATTTGATTTGATAATCACGTGGTCAAGGCAACTATTGTTTCGGGTAGGGAAAACATGAGCAGGTAACATAGCATGAGATGCAACAGCATTTAGATATGTGTCTGTGTTTACGTCCAAACAGCTCGGCGCAATGTTTATATTAATGTCTCCAACCAAAATAATAGATCGAAAAGTATTCAGGGAGTAAAGAATCGAATCTAGACTAGTTATAAAATTTTGTATATTCCTATTTGATGGAGATCTATAAATAGCGACGACAGCGACATCTGTAGAGAATTTGATGACAAGACAGTTAGCATCATTCAGAGTTGGCTTTTCAATTGTAATTTGTATGTCTACTTTGGAATATACAACAACGCCATCATTTTGGTTGGAGCAATCAGATGAAGTGGACGTATAGCCAGGTATTGTAGGTAGGTGGGAACATTTATGTAACCAGCATTCTGACAAAACAATGATGTCAAATTGAGTCCCTATTCGATGAAGTAATATGAGAAGATTGTTGAAGTTTGTGATGCTTCCAAGGCTTCTGATATTAACATGAAATATTTTCAGGCTGTGAGTCATATCATGGAGATATGAGCTGACCTGTTCAGGGGAACATTGATAAGACGCTGACCCTGAAAGCTCCTCAATTTCGTCGATAATTTGAGACGTATTATTCATAAAAGAGTTCATAAATTAACATTTGTAACAAAAACATTATGGGTAACAAGCAAGTGATTTTTGGTGATATAGTGGATTTAATTAGACAGCGAAACAGTCGAAACTCAAAAGAAATCAATATCATAAATATGGCGAAGCATTTAAGATAAACTCTTCCTTTGTTATATGTAGTGTTATGGGAGTAAATGGGTGTGTGTGGGTGATGTGATGAGTGTTTAAAATTAAATGTTAGTAGTAAACCAATAATAAGGTAAAACATCAATAAAAAGTACAACAATTTTACGCCAATATCGACGCAAGCAAGAGAAAATACATCAACAGAGCACAATTCAAGCAAACTGACAACATAATAATAATATTTAATATAACATAGTCATTTCTCTTTCGGAGTAGGCAGGTCAGAAACGTCTTTTATCATTAAATGTTGGGCACCATCTCTTTCACGGAGAAATATTTTGCCATTTTTTACCCAGCAATACCGGAATTCATTAGTTTTCGCAAAGTCACGGGCCAAGAAAAAAAGGCGTTTCATTTTAGGTGACAGATTTTCAGCCAGAAATACAGGCTGTGCAGGTCCACCGATTTTCAAATGCTCAGTAGATAATTTGCTATTTCCCTTGTTAAAGTTCTTGTACCTTTGAATAATTTTTTCTTTTAGTAGATTTGAGGTAAAATCTACAATAATAGTCCTGTTTTGAGAACTTGTCTGACCCATGCGAAAAATGTCTTTAACTTCAAAAGGTTGGAAGGGTACGTTAAGGGTGGAGCCAATTTGAGTAATAGTTTTTAATAAGGTGTCCTTGGTTTCCGACTTCGTCGAGGGTATATTCCTTATTTCCAGGCAGGATGATCTCGCACCACGTTCCAGGTAATCCAGTCTATCTTCCATCGATCTTAAACATTTGGAATTATTCTCCCGTTCAGATTGAAGCTGGGATTCTAGATTTTGAATTTTATTTTTGAGGTTCTCGTAGTCTTGGGACAAAAAGCTTACTGTAGACTGGATACTAGAATTTTGAGTTTTTATTTCCTCGATAGATACACACAACAGCTCGATTTTCTTATTTTGTTCCTCCTTGAACTCTAGAAACATGCTCTTAATTTCCGACATGAATACCGTTAGCTGGCAATCCTGATCACGCCTAGACTCCGAACACTTTCTTTTGTTACGGTGAGCAACGTTGGAAAACTCACACTCAATCTGGGAAGTATCGATTATGTTCGGTTCAGAGGAGCTATGCTGCAACGTGTTCGTAGAGGGCACTGCGAGTGCGGAAACCGGGGCAGGAGTAGTTGGTGGAGATCTATTTATTGGCATTTTTCTTCACTCTGCAAGTACCACGGCGCAAGAATGCACGAACTACACACTACGTGACAAGGTATGTTTTAAAGCCCAGTTAGTATAGATTATTGTAAATAGGTGTATGGTACTGCTGATAACCCAACGCTTTATGAAGGGAAATGATATGATAACAAAAAAGTACCAGGCGAGCAGCAAACGAAGGAGCGCCGTTGACGACGTCACTTGCAGGGGCGGAGCTTTTGCCGATGACTAAGGTTGGGGCGTACCTTTCACTTTGTCTTCACTGGTAGGACTAGTGCTGGGTGGGGCCGTCGATCTTCAAATGGCTGCTAAGTACTCGTGCGCAAGGGGATGGGCGACGCGTCTCAAAGATGGCCGTTTAACACTCGGTGAGTAACTTGAAGCTTCAGTGAATTTATGCACTCCTATTTTTACTTTTGAATTTTGTGTGTTAAAAATTGATATTTAAAGTTAAAATAAATTAAATGGTACAGAGTTAAGACACGTGTGCTCGTTGTCGAGGTCCGGAGGGAAGGGATTGTGTATATAATCATATACACAATGTTTTCCACTTTAATATGTTCCGTTGCAGCGGTGAACTCGCCGACTCAAGAATGCACGCCGAGTGGTCCGCGAGGTGCGTTTATTGCATTTTTGAGTGCGCCCCTCCCTCAACCCCGGTCGCGGTATGGTGGCCATGACGCAGAATATTTTGAGACAGAGAAGGAGAATTAATGGAAATGATCAGACGTGTATCTACAATGTAGTCTTAAGATAATAGAGATAGCCAACATGCTAGCATGCATTAGCTTCTATGCTTATGCAATGCAATCTGAATATTTTAAAAGATCTATAATGTACACTTAGCTCAAATCAATTCAAATCAAATGTTTTTATTTCAAATAAGGTTTTACAAGCGTTTATGAAACGTTATTGACTCTAGTTTCACGGTTCCAAAAGGTTGATCCTATGGAGAAGAATCCGGCAAGAAACTCCATGGACACTCTTTTAAAATAAAAGATGTTACATTATTCACTTTACACTATGGCGATAACAGGATGTGAGTACATTGGAGGTTTATGTCATAATTAGCCTGAAGTCAGGATTAAAATTAGAATAAGGTTCTCATTCGGTCTCACTCGTTCGCATTCAAGCTACGCATGAAGCCAGAAACGTACGAAACCAGCATAGGCTGGCCTTGACTTGCGCGGAAACTTTTACAATGGGTGATCAGTCTAAACTGGTTCCACTCAAACACAGCAATTTTTCTTAATTGCAAATCGTAACCTTAGACATTATTATTCATTATTACAGTAGCCCAAAGGATGTTTTTAAACTAGTGCCAGTAACAAAAACTCCATGTTTATAAGCACCGCACTAGTACTGTCCTGCCACGCGACAATATTTTGGTAAACCTACCTTAACTGAAACTTGCAGGAGTAAGAGCGCCTAGTGCGATGTGCCCATGAATTTGTTTCTGTTTCATAGTTCGTCGTCGTCATCGTCCTGGAAACGTACAACATCCTAAACTGGAACGTACCCCTTGTACTCACTAAAAGTAGAAAATCGGCTCAATTTGTTGAAGCAAATTAGTTTCGTATTAAGCTTCACTTCACAGCTCTCAAAAGACTACTCACAAGACTTTAGGAAGACTATAAACTTACAAATTTTTGTCTACTCTTCTGGAAATTCCGATAAAAAATACACCGATTCTAATAATCGCGTCTTGGCAAGCGTAGTGTAGTGCACCCGCCGGCCAGATGGAGTGACGGCTTGCGGAAGGCAACTGGCAGTGACTGGACGAGGACAGCCGAAGATTGGATCTTGTGGCGTTCGCTAGGAGAGGCTTATGTCCAGCAGTAGAGTATAAGCTGATGTTATATAATATAGGTGTTTGTTATGGAACAATTTTGTTTTACAATTCAACATCATCAGTCATCACTTCATCAGGAACCTACCCATTTATTAAAATTAACCTTTCGCCAATGCAATCATTACATTCTTGATACAAGCTACTCCCTAGGAAATATCTAATAGATTCTAGGATCTATCTTTGCTCCGCATGCCGTAGACTATCCTCCTAAAGTTCATTGTTCTGGTAATGTTAGTGATGTGAAACTTGTATCAGCGCTCACGCCGAGTGAGTTGCCCCCATCTGTTACTTGTATCACTGTTTGGAGATCCCACATATCCCACCGGTGATCACACTCATTTTTAATCACTTTCTAAACAAGCTGTTCTTGGCTGTAGTTTTAACATTTTCTTTGGAAGTTTCGTCAATTTGTAATGCAAGATAGCGGTATATAGATATCAAAGACTAGTATTTCTTCACTTATGTAGCAAGTAGATCTAATTATGTATGTAAATACATAAGGAATAATACATTTCATGCTCTTATTAAAATTGTATGTCAAGAGACGACCGTGTTCAACAAATAAACAGTAATGGGTGACAACAGTAATTAAGTACATTTTAATAATAAAAAAAACACAACTTAGATCATATTGAGACAATTTTCCATAGGAAGCCTATACTGAAGAAGTATGTACAAACTAAACTGTGCAAACTAAACTGTGAAAGTTAACGTAACTTATAGCCATGCTTGGGTCCCATCCTTTACATTATTGTAACCTTCAACGTAAACTTGGTGCCCATATTTTCAATTTCATTGCCAACCCCCACAAATCAAATCATACATACATTACTACCAGTGAAAAAACGAATTTCACAAAAATGTTTTTGAAAGCGCCAACAATATTTTATTATCTGACACTCGAAACGTAACCATTAAAAAATGTCGATGAAAAAATATTCCATTCCGTAAGAAATGGGTGGACCCACCCTCTAAGGAAGGAAACCAGTTATCGGGAGCAAAAAGTTGATAATAAAATACGACCGGGTGGGCTGAACGAGAAATGATGAATTGTTGAAATTCCACCAGCGTGTAACAATTCCATAAGTCAATTTGGTCGATACGTACCTAAGGGAAATTATCGGAATGCTGATAGTCGCCTTGGGGAGCGCGAGCTAGGTAGGATCACGACAGAATTAATATTTAAAACGTCTCCGATATATTGTGGAGCGAGTTGTTCCTCAGAGGAATATGCTTTGTCATTTTTAAGCAAATCATTTGTAATTCGAAACTTACGGAGAAAAAATTATGGCAAGTGATTACAAATAATTATATAGAGCAATAAGGTAACATTATGTTCGATAAACAAAATTAACGTATTTATTTGTTCATATTGTATTCTGTCATCTTATCTTATACGTACTAAGAAAGCAATTGAAGTTTACCTTTTATGAATAAATAATTCATACAGTACTGTTCCATGTGTAATAGAACAGAACAGAACACCCACGCTTAACCTTTCACATACCTTTTATCTTTCACATAAAAAAATAAGTCTATTATTTTATCCACTTTATTCATTGTGATGGAAATGAGTCGTGAAATGAAACGTAAAGTTTTTAAGAACCAGTGAAAACTGTACCTCTCTTGGTCTAACGCATCTGTGCGTCTTCATAAATTGAAATGAAGGAAAAATATTTGTTACTTATCATAACATAACATACCATCACGCCTGTATTCCCCGAAGGGTTAGGCAGAGGTGTACTTTATGTACACCCACAGGTCGCCGGTATGTTTAGGTCCCATGTAATAGGGGACGAGCCTATTGCCATTTACCGGGCACAAATCTAGACTCCGAGCTGTTACTGAAAATTTCATAGAAAAACCCAATAAAACTTTGCACGACCTGGGGATCGAACTCAAGACCTCCAGCGTAGCAGTCGTGATTGGGACCACTAGACCAACGAGACAGACTTGTTACTTATCATTTTTTTCATAATATTTTCAAACATCCCCAATCCACCCCATGACTGGACTCAGTACAAAGATGCGCCCTTACTCGTACTGAAACGTCTGAAACTTTTTTAATTTCACGCAAAATATTCATCCCTTAGGAATTTCGGTTGAATAGGGATATTCCTCGTTAAAATTAACAATGAAATATTGGCGCTTGACTAATGGTTCCTGCCTAGAACGAATTTTAACTGAACTTATCAAAGACTTGCCCCAAGCTAATTATAATGTTGATTGAGCTTGATGTAATCAGAACGGAAGATTATTGATGGAACGCAATAAACTTTATTTGAATAAATTCCAGTGCTAGCAGAAGATCACTCCACTAGGTGCAGAAGTACCTTAATACATTGCTGTACTCTAAGAATCCATCAATTATCTGCAACAGTCCTACCAAGAAATAAATTTTATAATATTTATATAGGACGACATACATATATGCTCCTATACTCTGCCACTTGACAAAGGCAAGAGACAGAGGCTTGACAGAGGCATCGAATCTTACACCGCACGAAATAAACAAATCTATGGACCGATAAACAGGATCCTATCTTTGAGGTTTTGGAGACGTCTCACCCACGTTCCTTAAAAATGGTACTCTGTGTGATCCCAAGAAAGCAGAAAAGAACAATTCCGCTGCCTCCTACAGCAACTACAGCGATGGTAGTTTTCCCATGATCTAGAAACTAACTTCAAGAACTCTGAAGATTGTTTTTGAAGGCACTTTTGCTACTGTATGTAAAGTGGCCATGTCTTAATCATTAAAGCATATTTTTAATTTAATTTTCAGTTTAAAATAAAACATTCCCCTTTATTCCTTTCGCAAAAGACAAAAGGAAAAATCCCCTTGTTTAGCAAATACGTTTCCAACTGATCATTTAAACCGCCGCTTGGGTTGCCATGTCGCTATTAAAAATCAAAGAGAAAGGGGTTGACCGTTTACTTTTAATTGGTATCAACTGACCCGTCATGGAATACTCTGTCAATTATTTTTAAAAATACGTTTGTATTTTTATGTACTTCAATACTGTCTGAAGTTGACTTTTGTCATCGACTTTAAGTAGGTCTTGATATTTGGTATAAATATGAACTTGGTCTTAATGTGGGGAAGATGGCAGAAATTATTTATTATTATGCTATTACGCTACGCTATTGCTTATTACGCTGCATATGATTGAAACATATTATAAAAGTGTAGTGATATGTTTTGACTGCCAAATTAAAAATGCGAATCCAAAGCACGGAACTTTTACTTTTCGAAGTCATATTTAATAATTAGTTAATTATCACACGTTGATGCGTTGCAGGAAATGATTGCGAGGGAACTTTCATGCCTGAGAGATTTTTTGGCGTCGTGTGAAGTCTGCCAACATGCACTAGGCCAGCGTAGACTATAACCTTATCCCTCTCATTCTGAGAGGAGACCCGTGCCTAGAAGTGAGACGATATAGCGGATTCACGATGAAGAAGCTATAAAAAGAATTCACTGGTGAGTTTAATATCTTATGTTATACGGCCCGAGCCTATTGCTGTTAACGGAAAACATCACCAAAATCGGTGTGTATCCTAATATTCATATAAAAATCTTATCTACCAACAAATAAACGAGACAATGATCATTATGCATTCAAGAAGTGTACGATCGCGTCTCTCAGTTTACCCTATATGGAGAAAAGTTACAAATTCTGCAATGATCAAAGGTGTCCCATAAAACAAAGGTTAGGGGAGGCGGTTACCATTACCATTTGACTTCCGTTCCACCAAGAAAAGTAGGTTTAAATGCTTTCGCAAAACAATTCCGCTCTTACGAATCCCTTAATTGGAAATTCACTGCCTTGGCCTATCCACGCTTATATATTTGTTATTTTAAGTAATTTAGAATTGAGTTGTCTTGAATACTAATTATATTATAACAAGTTTACTTATACGTACATAAGGGAGAAGTTTATTTTGTTACCTTTACGCAGCTTTAGTACCTAAGTACTTGTAATATTGTTTATATGGTAGTGTTTAAAGAGCATACTGATGAAAAACTTAAGAAACTAATAGCGCGCTCAAAATGAATGATTAAAGTAAGTTTATGTCCAGACAATGTTTTTATAGTTTCTGTAAGATACACGTTTTTACATTACATTAAATCTTCTTGTATAGTCTGTCACCTGGGGAGGCGGCAGGGTATATTAGATTCGTATCAACACAAACCCATTTGCACTGACCATGTACTTGTAATTTGACATACACCATAAATCTTCTATTTAGTTTCTTCTATCTACTTTCCTACCAACAAATTCACAGTAACAAATCTAAATCATTCTGTATATCAATCTACAAAACAAATGTTAACGGCCGAAATTAATAATCAATCCTAATCCAAATTTTGCTATCCCAGATTGCCTTTTCAATCTATTTTGGAGGTGAAGGATGTTAATAACCAATCCACGGATTGAGTTTACTATCTTTAGAATCAAACCATCTTTAGGAGGGCGGACCACACATTATGGATTGACCTCTGTTCGAAAATGACAGTTTGTGCGTGTCAATAACCTATCCGTCCATTTTGAAGTTTACTTCGATTGATGGAAACAATCGCAGATTGCAATCCAAGGAAGTTCGGGGATTGATGATTAGTTATCATGAAATACTCAAAATAATTTGTATATAAATGGTATTTCCAGACGTTTTTTTTTGTTTCTCATATTTTAGTTTGTTGTTGGTATCATTCGTTGTTATTTAGAAGAAAATTTGTCTCTATTTGATGAGGTGAGAGGCTCGCCTTTTACCTAGTAACAAATCATTGTAAGTAATATAATCATAGAGATTTATTGTAAATGCGCGGCAAACTTAGCGTGACCGCTGGGAAGTGCAACAAAAAACATTTCTATAAAATAAAACATTAAGTTCTTAATATTTCACCATCCATTTTACAAAATGATAAAAGATCACACACAAGTTGATACAAACTCACAGAGCATAATCACGTTTGCAATAAACACACAAGTGTACTAAAATTCATCCAGCTGCGGCGTCAAAAAAACAGGGTGCCCACGTTCCGTTTTCGTCCAAATAGGTTTGAACAATGCATTTTAAAATGCACAAAAACTGATGGGCTGAAATTTATAGGTGTTTTTACACATCTGGTTGTTTTGTTTTAAGTACTTATTGAGTATTTTTTTGCATTTGAATACGTATAATGTATAACTTTCGAGAGGAAAAGGATCGCTTGCAATCTATCGTTTGCAAAAAACATGGAGCGCACAGATTTGTTATTGACATGTGGATTGGAGATCTATGCATCGATAGGCACCAATCTCAGATTGGTTTAAATCTTGGTTAAGAGATACATTATTAATTTCGGCCGTTAATCAACTGCAATTTTATAAAAATACCGAAAACTATCAAAATATGACTCGACAGTATGCGATTAAATTTCAGTTGTCGTAAATATACAATTCAAATGAGCGCGGGAAACGAATTGGCGTTCCGACACGACAATTAGTGACGTCAACATTCGTAAGTCACCGGCGGACTCCGCAATCAGTCGCGCGGCTCGCGCGGCACCGACCGGTGCGATTTTATTAAACGCTCGCCCAATCATTATTATTGATGGTGCACTAACTGAATTTAACAGACTGTGAGTATTCAAATGTATTCCTTTTTCAAGACCTGTATTTTAAATGGTACCTATTCTGTAATTCTGTTAATATGTTTGCCATAGCATAATTTACGTCAGAGAGTTCAATGCCTTAGCGCCTACCACCGTTTTTTTGTACAGTTTGTTCGAAATAAGTCTGTCTGAAATTGTCCGCAAGTGGCTTAGCAATGGTAAATTTTAATAGAAAGAGTCGGTGTAAAGACAATTGGCATTGTATATGTTTTTTATGGTTTAACTCGGCAAAGCAGCAGACGAGCTACCTGATGGTAAGTAGTCGTCGCCGCCCATAGGTATTTGCAAAGGAGAAGGAAGAGGACGGAGGGAGGATTGGGCCTCCGGCCCTCTCACTCACCGAACGAAGCGTATTAGCGAAACGCTACTACTCCGACGTCGGTCTTCTGCGAGAGTGTGGTACTTCACCGGTCAAGCCAGCGCAGCAGCGCAGGGTCACGCTGCAAACAGCGTGACCCTACCACAACAAAAAATTTTTACCTTTGTGATTTTTTTTCATTGCTAATTTCGATATTAATGTGTAAAAACGGGGTGCCCGCCGTTTGGCCGAAAAGATTTTAACAAAATTTCATTACCCAAACAAGTTTTAGCAACCTTTTTTTATACCATTGCAATATTTCGAATGATTTTAGTACGCATATTTTTATTTGGACGAATTTTTACTTGGCAAAATATTACCAAGTATAATGTCAGTATGGCATTTAGTATTTAATCAAATGATTTATTACAGCAAACAATCTTCAGACAAAAATCGTTTAGTGAAATGATTTGTTAAGAGAAAAATTAGGTTAATTTCTTCTTAAAAAAAATGGATAGGTTAGGTTAGGTTAGAACTGTGACCTCCTACGACGCCAGAAACGACTTGCATCAATAGAAAAAAAAAATAGCTTATTTGATTTTGCGTAAAAACTGGTATTCCAACTGAAATATTTGACTAAATAAAAATGTTAAAAGTACTAGTTGGTAAACAAGTTATAGTTTGAACGTTCATTTCCCAAACATTAGGTTTGCGTTATATTTTTTGTGAATAGATTTTTTGCTAAGTGATAATTTGGCAAATGAAATTATGCGAAACATTTTTTGGGAAGTGAAAATTTGTCAAATTCCTTTCGATCAAACAAGGGAGACTCTTAAAACGGTTTTACCAGCGCGGTAGTTCGGAACGCAGAACATCATCAGACAGTTATTTCGAAGAAACTGTAGAGGAATATTAGTCTATTATTTTTGGTCCTATGATATACGAATTACCAAAATGACTTTTCTTATCACAAAAAGAGAAGCAGAATATTATAGATATATATTTTTGTGATGACTATATAAGTCCCTAGTGCCGATTTTTGAGTGGCTAAAAAGGATTAATTCCCAGGGTTCATGCTGCGAGTGTCACGAGCAACCACGCAGACTAGTCGACCTATCGGTGTCCTCAATTAGAAAAGTCGAGGCAGATAAATTCCCAAATTGTGTTTTTATTAAACTAAAAACACATGGGCACAAAAATATTTAATTAAATCCATTGATTGCTTTTCGTAATAACGTTCTTCTATACATTTCAATTTCTGAACCCTTTCAATAAAAAACGAACACACTTAACAAATCCGATTTAAAAATTAAAAGAAAAACGTAATTCAATTATAAAAAAAAACATGAACAAAATCAATCGAAATTAATGGTAGTTAAATAAGAGGCTATAAATCTTGTTAAGGGCTTGTTTGTCTAGCAAGCGGTTAGTCCACCATAATTAATCAATAAAAAAGGATAATTTAATTCTAGAGTCGTCTTACTTGCCCTTATTAATAAATACAAACTGTGCTTATTGTGCAATGGAAGTGAGGTTAATTACTTTTACAGTAAATATCCGCCAATATGGACAACCTTTAGCTGAATTTGCGGCAGAAAATGGTGTTGAGAATTCACCTTAAATTATATCATGGCAAAGATGACCATCGTGTGGCATATACAGGGTGGAAGGGTTGAACAACCGCTTAAATGTATAGAACAGCTGATTTTAAACAAATAACTGACGAAAATTGACTGCCTCATTAGTCTAGTGGTCCTAAGCGCGACTGCTACGCTAGGGGTCCTGGGTTCGATCCCCGGGTCGAGCAAAGTGTTATTGGGTTTTTCTATGAAATTCCCAGTAACAGCTCGGAGTCTGGATTTGTGCCCGGTTAATGGCAATAGGCTCGCCCCCTATTACATGGGACCTAAACATACCGGCGAAATGTGGGTGTACATTGATACACCTCTGCCTAACCCTTCGGGGAACACAGGCGTGATGGTATGTTATGTATGTTATGTTAACTGACGAAAAATTTAAACTTTCAGGGGTCCTGAATAATGTAAGCGGTTGTGCGTCGATATCCCTTCCACGCTGTATTGACTGGGACTTTGCACACAAAAATTTGGTATCTCTTTCTCATTTTAAGTGTTTTTATGAAGATATCTCACGATTATTACGATTATTTTAAGCTGTCGAATCGAGTAAAGGTCTGCAGAAATGCCTGTTTTATGGTTTTTTATGAAGATGTCTGGATATCTCACGATTATTACGACTATTTTAAGCTGTCGAATCCAGTAAAGGTCTGCAGAAATGCCTGTTTTATAGTTTTTTATGAAGATGTCTGGATATCTCACGATTATTTTAAGCTGTCAAATCCAGTAAAGGTCTGCAGAAATGAAATGAAAACGAGCAGATGGACCACCAAATTATAAGGAGGCCACCCGTAGACTGGCTGCACACACAACCACGCCACTGCCTAGGGAAAAGAGAAGGGAGAAAAAAAGGGACTGACGCAGGATTTGGGCAGTAAGTATGCATACTGGTACTTCTCGTCGATATTCTGCCTGCAATCAATTAACAATATGCCAACTGTGTTGTAGTTACTAACAACAGTAACTTAATCAAATAATATTAAAATGAGTATTACAATCCTTGAGGCTAATGAGTACCTAATTCAAATTTACTTTAAAATAAAAACTTGAAAGCTTCACACAGGCGCTACGTGTAGTTTTTGCTGCGTATTTCTGTCACGTCCCGCGAGGCGCGACCGAGTCGGGCTATTCACCGTAGCTAACACGTTAGCTTATTTCGCGCTCTACATCAAAAATGTCTAGAGCTGCATTTCGGAATAGCACTACATTTGATTATAATAAAATTTACTGTTGCTCACCACGAAATCATTTTGTATCTATGACTTCTATGGAATACTAGCTTTCCGCCCACGGCGTTGTCCGCGTGTTCGTTTCAATTTGACAGTAAAATCCCCATTAACAATGATGTGAAACAAAAATGTGATAAATAAAGAACCGCTCGACCGATTTCGTGCAAACTTAACATAAACCATCTACCAAATAGTCCGAACAAAGCCTAAACATTTGGTTTGGATATGTGAGCCCGTTCTTGAGTTATAAAATTACAACGAAAAGTGGCATTGATTTATATATATATATAGATAGAAGATAATAACGAAAAAGATGTTTCAATTTAGTATAGCAGTAACTACAGTTAATAAAGAAAAATTACAGATGAATCAAGCATATTTTAGTGTTTTACTGAGATTAATACACATTCCTCCAGTTTTAGTAAAAGGCATTTTAAGGTATGATCATATTCTGGTCTTAATACAATCACATTGGTGCAGTTTGGCTTGTAATATAAAATATAGAAATGTAATGATTATCTGATACATTCAGTGGTTCACCAGTCATCGTTCATTCATTCGTTCGTTCAGTAGGCGTTCGACGGCATATAAAATGGCGAGTTAATTGCCGATCTGCCGCACCAATTGTGAAGCGGTGATGTGTTGCTGTTATTGTAAGGTTACACACATCATGATAAACTTTTTCGTTCATTCGTTAGTTTTTTTTTCAACTAAGAGATAATGTCAAGTAAATAGGTTTGGTAAATAGTTGGTAGTCCGGGTTTTAGGTTAGCTGTCAGATCATTTACTAAAAAACTATAGATAGAAAATCTACTTCTGAAAAAAGCCTGCTCTCTCTAGAAATCCCTAGAGAATTCTCGACTTGTAAAGAACAGTTTTCAGTTGACAAATTTTATTTGTTTACTTGTATTGCACCATGTTTTGCCCATATGAGTTTAATATAAGGATAACACATGCTCAAACGCTGACAATTTCTATGGTACATAACGTTTTTTTCTTCATTATTTTAGGATACACCCAAGATTCACCGACATGCTACGGAATAAAAAAATGATTCCATTACAAAACATTACACTGATAACCAACTACATCAACTTCAACACAACAAATACAAACCAACGGAATGCCCCACAAAGCCTCTTATTCACTCCTCAATCTTGACACAGCGTCCTCCTATTTCAAAATCAATTTTAAAAGTAAAATACATCCAGTATTTCAAACAAACAATATCTTCAGAAATTGTTTTTGCCGCGAACAATATTTCCGTGGGCGATCGGAACACCAATCATGGAGCTATCCTGAACGGCGGGAACGGGCAAATAAGAAAATATAAGACATGGAATATGCATTGGCGAATGAGGTCACGCCTCAAGTGCAGTATTTTTAATGAAAAATAATGGAACACTGGCTTTCTAGTTTAAAGTTTTATTTGACGGGCGTTAAAAGGAGATTGGTTTTGAGACGTTTATTAAAATACGATGCTGTACGTTTATTAAACTTTTAGATATAGGTAGGTACGTGGCGAATTTTTATTATTCTAGAATAAACACTCATTAGATTGGCACCATTAACTCGTTTAGACTCTGCGAGTTTTAACCAAAACACTCATATTTATTATCATCTAATACAAAACTAAATAAATCGGTTTACAATAAATAACATGGCTAAGTGCCGAAAAACCTTTATCCCAATTTTATGTAGATCGTCAAACAGATTAAAAACATTAGGAAACTTACCCGTTTTCCCCGAAGGGTTAGGCCGAGATGAACAGATGTACACCTACATTACGCCAATATGTTTAGGTTCCATGTAGGTAATAGGGGGCGAGCCTATAGCCTATATAATCTAGGTACAGACCCAATCTACGAGCTTCTACTGGGAATTTCATGGAAAAACTAAATAGCATTTTTCCCGACCCCGGAGTTGACTAATGAGGCAGTCAATCATTTCATTTATTATTAACTCATTTGAAAATGGTTCACAAAAGTTCGGTCCAATTATAGGTATACCTATCGTATGTAGATTAATAAAGATAGAGTTAATAAAGATTATATCTCATTTAGATAAATAAAAAACAATGGAACTAGCATATACGACTCTTAAGCCAAATAATTAAATTATATTTAACGTAAAATGAATTAAAATTAATAACCAAAACCAATTCTTCTGAACATAACCCATTCAAAATTACCCGAAGCCAATTATCGTCCTCAGTTCCGGCTGAGCCGAGCCGTACGCCCAACAAAGAGGGGAGTAATGCCAACATTCTTAATAGTCACTGAAGCCTTTTCTTTTAACGTAATACCGTTCCAAATGAAGAGGTTCCGCGTTATTGAAATTACAAATTTAAATGATCCGAAAAACACAAAATTCGCTCTTATTTCCATTTACATAAAGTGGTTCAAAGCAAAATTGAAGAGCGATTGGGTTGTAAAAGCGAATCAATCGGCTCTGCGATGCGATGCGAGCTTTTTTAATCAAATGGACTAGAAATGACTGTAAAGTCGACCATTACGTTAAGCGAACCACCTTTGTCATATTTTCTTTTGTAATCGCTCTAGTAATTTGGACGTGCAATTAAACCATCCCAGTTTTCCCTTTTGCATTTTTTTTTCTTATTAATTGGTTCCTTATAAAAGAACGGATAATTATTAACGATTTTAATGGTCCAGGAATTCGTTCTTTGTTTCAAATGCGTTTTATAACAGATATTAGAATTTGAGGTTCTGTTATTCGGATTAAAATCTTCTTTTAGGTTAATTGCTTTCGTCAAGACAAGACCGTTCGTTATTTAGGAGGAAAATGTATACATTATCTGAAACTAAGACATTATTATAATACCAGCAGCATTATTAGGGTAAGTTGGGTAAATAGGGTAGTTGACGGGCTTTTGATTTAGTAAACAGACGAATGTAGTAACCGCCTCCTTTTGGAAATTTCTAAAGTCGGTTAAAAACAGCCTACGCGAAAATTTTATTAATTATAATTTGTATTCTGAAAAAAGAACCATTAATTGTCTAGTTAGAATCTAAGCGTTTATATTTTTAGTACAGATAAAGAGAGGATGCTATGCTATATGCAAATTGAGTGTAAGTACGTACGTAATCGAGTGTAAATTAAAAATTTGTTAAGAAATTGACAATGCGTTTAGATAACGAATATCCAAATTATATAATACTATACGAATTCTGAGAAATTCTAGTTGATTTATTTTCGTCTCATATAACAGTTTCTCTTTCGATAATATGGAGTGATATGAATGAATCCATTGCCAAAATTATAAAAAATAACGTCACATTTCACCTCACAAACGTGACACATCCCCGAAAAATAAATAAAATATTCGCGGCATGTGAAATTGGAGAAGCAATAACGTTCTAATAAAGCCATAGTCTACGATCAGGTGAATATTACGAAACATGAGTATATTTGAGTACAATGTGTAGGTACATTACAGAAGTGCCACTGCTTACAATAAGTATGAAATACAAAAAAAAAACTATTACTTTTTTAACGAATTTGTGTTACAATAAGTGATTGGAGCCTACTTTTAATATATATTAAGAGACTCCGCTCTTTCATAACTTTATAGTATTATGCGAGTATGAGATACGGAACATTATTCAATGGATTTTTAGTCTTTTTAAATATTTCTAACACTAAACGAATAGGTTTAGTAGTTGTAGTTCTTCCTGAAACCTCGAAGTGTTTCGCTATTGGACGATAAAGATCGTCTGAATCTGATTATCTTTCACTAAACTTACTCGAAACCGCCGACTGACGAATTATTTGATGTTTACTTTTATTATTCTGCATACCTCTTACTATGTAATTCGCATTGATATATTTTTACCAAACTCATGGTACTCTTTATTTACTATTTGTCATTTTTTTGTATATAATTACAACTCGCGCAATCTTACTGTTAGTAATTAAAAGTTATTTTCTTGTGATCCTTCTGAATGTACATACATAGTGACATATATAGCTATTCAATAAGTGGGGGAACGGGAGCGTATTTATCATAATATATGACTGGTGATCGCGTATTGATGCTCTCCGGTCGAGACAAGGAAAATAAAACGTTACGATAATTGTGCCGTTATTTATTTATTTACAAGCTTTTCTGTGTGTAAAAAGGTTACGCATAGTTATAGAAAAAAATATATTTAAAAAATGCCTCGTAATTCATTCATCATTCAATATTTGAAATACCCATAAGGACGGTAATTTCGTGGGTATGTAGTAATGCATAATTGTGCGTGCTGGGACTGCTTATCAAGTTGTGCATTTAACACAAACGACTCTAACTTCTCTCTTTAATTTTTTCTCTTCTTCTTTATTAATAGATTATAAATAAAGGATAAAATATACTATACTAGAATAAATATACCAGCTTCAAATCTAACCGCTGGCAACTCTGTTTAGTCATTTAAAGGGCAACATGGCGACACTTACATAAACTATAATTTAACATAGATTTGTTTTGACTAGCTACAGATTGAGCGGTGAGCACATTGAATTTATATTTAAATATATATTTATAATAACAATAAACAACGGTGACGTATACTGTCCTAAAATGGTTCACTGACAGATAGGTTTATTGGCCACAATACTCGATCGTCGATATTTTTTTCTATGAACATGTTGCTGTTTTTTATGAGAGTCAAGTAGTTGGTTTCTATATTTTCAAACTTAATTACTAACCAAACTAGGAATATTTAAAGGTTAAAGTTAGCCTTTTTGGCGGACAAACAACGAGTTGCGAAGTTTTACGGTAAATTCCGAAACCGCAATCCGAAAATCGAAACCCGGACTTTACCTGATAGCAGTCAGACTAAATAAGAAGGAGGTTAAAAGTCACAATTTATTTGATCAAATCTAGCGTTCTTGTATTGTTTATTGTTATAAAATGACAAACAGTTGTCATCATGAGACCTCAGTTATTAAGTGTCATATTTCAATAGCTACAATGACCTTCAAAACCGAAACACAATCATTTCCCCACATCATTGCTTAGCAGCAGAATTATGTCAATGGGGTGGTACAACCCCAGACAAGTTTAACCCATAAAAAATCTACGAACCTCTATTGCCTCGTTAGTCTAGTGGTCCCAAGCGCGACTGCTACGCTAGAGGTCCTGGGTTCGATTCCCAGGTCGAGCAGTGTTATTGGGTTTTTCTATGAAATTCCCAGTAGCAGCTCGGAGTCTGGATTTGTGCCCGGTTAATGGCAATAGGCTCGCCCCCTATTACATGGGACCTAAACATACCGGCGAAATGTGGGTGTACATTAGTACACCTCTGCCTAACCCTTCGGGGAATACAGGCGTGATGGTATGTTAGATGAAATCTACAAACGTTTCAAGAAGCCTAAATAATCACAAACAAATAAAGATAAAACACGCCCCAAATACGGCGAACCATCGACATAACATCTTCGGAGGCCTGGCTCCCTCGCAGCCACAACGCCGCATCCCAAACAGCTAAGTCTTGACTTAAATCAAGATTAGAGTCGGCCCTTAAACCAAAAGTATCGACTCGCTCCCAAATGAGGCGTAATCGAGAATTAACTGATATAAATTGCTCGTAATCCAGATCTGATGGGCAGTAGTTGTAGACTTTAGTTTTGTTGCCGGCAGATTGTTTCGTACTGTTTATGTTATTGTAGTTTTGAACAACAGTATTGGTATGGCCAATTGAAGTAAACTCATTCTAGAGATGATTACTTACCACAAAACTATTTATTGTCTAAAAATAAAAGTCTAAATCCTATTCCTACTTATTTGACGGAAGGATTAGTGCAGTCGCTGAGCTTGGGGTCGCGGGTTCGATTATAGAACAAATCAAATTTTGTGGGTTCGATGTTTGTGTATGTGAGAACCTGTGGTGCACCCACGATGCAGAAAATGGTCCTAGTGTTTGGACCACATAAAAAAAAAAAACAGATATGTATGTGTTTGTGTCCGTGCAGATTATTACAGCTACAAACCTTTAAATAGTTTAGATCCACCAAACCAAATCACCTAAACTACTTCAAAATAGTGACAGTTATTTAACAAAGAGCCCTCCAAATTCGTAAAATCATAAAATGTATTTAACTAAAACAGGTTTAATCATTCACTAGAATAATTTAAATTTAATTCAAGAATAATAATTTAATTAATTCACTAGTATACCGCGTCAGTATGCTTACACCCTAATTCTCCTGCAGCTGATACACGATAAACCGTAGCACAGGTTTCCTCGCGACACAGCGGAATGACGTGCGTGCTGACAACTCGGCCGTCGCCGCCGCACCGTGCCGCGTCGCGTTGAACCGCATTTCATACCGCTATTTTATGTCGCGCCAATGCGTCTGCAACCTTCATTTTGACGGGTTTGTAAACTTGCTAAATTTGGGGGGTAGGAAGATTGACGTGTGAATAAACAACTTTGTATAGAACTATTTTCAGTCGATAATTTGTATTTCTATTATATTATTTTGTTCGGCATTTCTATAGACCCGATAATTCAAATCTTTGAGTACGTGACCTAAATAGTGTGCTACTGATTGTTACCGGTTATTATTTAACACCAACCAACATTTGGATGGACTTATGGAAGAACGAAACTTGATGCCTAGATAGTCTAGCGTAATATCAATAATAAGTATGAATGCAAGAATCGTTGCAAGGGGCAGTCTGTAATTTCGGTCTACATAAAATAACATACCATCAAGCCTGTATTCCCCAAAGGGTTAAGCAGAGGTGTAATTATGTACAGCCACACTTCGCCGGTATGTTTAGGTCCCGTGTAATAGGGGGTGAGCCTATTTGCCATTAACCGTGCACCGATCCAGATTCCGAGCTGCTACTGAGAATTTCATAGAAAAACCTAACAATAACACTTTGGTCGACCTGGGAATCGAACCCAAGACTTCTAGCGTAGCAGTCATGCTAAGGATCACTAGACTTCGGTCTAAGTTTGTGAAAAAAAAGAGTGAGCGTATGTATGTAGACAATGAACATATCACCAGTCAAAATATGTTTTTATTTATACTAGTAGGTTAAATACACTTTCAGGGTAAACAGGACGCAGCTGCCTCACTTCCCTATGAGTAGTTAATATGAGCCAAGAAATATGTTCCGGACGATAACAGAATGCCTGCATATATATGTGTATCGAGATGTTTATGACTATGGCAATACAGCCGTGGTGCCAACACACCTCGTATGAGGAAATACCTGCAAGATATATGCCTCGTATAAAATACCTGAAAATGCGAGTAGGTTTTACACAAATTATGTTTACAGTAATATAGTAGACGTAGTATGTATGTAAACGAAGTATTTACTTTTTACTACTTTAATTGTGAACAAAGTTTGTCAATAAAGAATTTATTTATTTATTATTTATTTAACTATTGTCATCATCATCATCATCATCATCATCAACCCATTACATTGTCCCACTGCTGGGCACGGGTCTCCTCTCAGAACGAGAGGGATTAGGCTATAGTCCACCACGCTAGCCTACTGCGGGTTGGCAGACTTCACACGCCCTCAAGAAAATCTCTCAGGCATGCAGGTTTCCTCACGATGTTTTCCTTCACCGTTTATGCGCGTGATAATTAATTATTAATACGCACATAACTTCGAAAAGTCAGAGGTGCGTGCCTTGGATTCGAACTCGAGACCTTTGCCTTGGCAGTCCAATGGTCATATCACTAGGCTATCACTGCACTTAACTATTGTAAATGATATTAATTACAATTTAATTCAATTCAAATTCTTAATTTCAGACAATCGAGTCCATAGATTGTTGTTAATAGACTGGTTTCTTCGGGGGAACTGCCTCATTAGTCTAGTGGTCCTAAACACGACTGCCACGCTAGAGGTCTTGGGTTCGTTTCAGCTGCTCGGTGTTTGGATATGTGCCCGGTAAATGGCAATAAGCTCGCCCCTATTACATGCGTACATTGGCACGCCTCACAGTGTGTTATTTTGCCTTAGTTGCGGACATGTCAGTTTTATTTTTTATTTTTATAGATAAAACCTTAATAAAGCATTCTCAAAAATACCTGTATTTTTAATTCACTTAATTTGGGAGATACAAATATTTTAGTGAAAGGTCGCTGACCGCTGGTTTGAAATATATACACTGTAAAAATTGCAAGTCCCTAACGTCCAAGGAACGAGAATAAATAATGATTTCGTTAATAAACAAAAAAAATTATATAAAATTAGCTGTTTACGGGTCGCGTTTTTTTCTGTTTGCATAATGTACTGTTGTATAGTACCTTCAACTTGAGAAAATTTTAAATATGTATCTAGCGAGATCTTGGAGATATTGCGTTTCTAAGTTTTTTTAAAAATTCTATGGAAATAGGGTTGTCACAAGGTATGAAGGTAGTCAATATTTAAGTTGATTAGTTCAATCAGTTATGTGAGCTAATTCTCTTTGATTTTTGATGTTTATGACGTATATTAAATGTCAATAAGGATCCGATGATTCGAATGCGCGGTAAACAAACTATGTTAAGTATCATATGCACATCACTATTGAAATCAGTAATTGCTAATACATACATGCAAACATACACTCACGCCTTTTTCTCACAGGGGTAGGCAGAAACTATGGACTGCCACTTGCTACGACTCTTGCATATTTCTTTCGCTTCTTCCATATTCATACACAAGCGGCGGTTGCGACTACTACGCACCTGACCTATTTGGAGAACCTCGCCGATAAGATCGGAGAACGTCCTTCTAGGGCGACCTCTCCCGACGCTGCCACTAACATTCGCCTTGTAAATTCCATTCGTAAATCGTCTTTAATTCATTCTCTCGACATGCCCAAACCATCTTAGTATATTCAATACGTGTCACTATATCATCTTTCAGTCCGCAACGTTGTCCAATCACACTATTTCTCAGTCTGTCATTCCTAGTTACACCGCACATACTACACAAGGAACGCATTTTCACAGCATTTATTCCACTTTCATGTCTCTTCTGCCATACCCAACATTCATTTCATTGCTAATACCTGACACAAAAATAATGAATCACAATAAGTAATATTTGCATGAAGTAAGTATTGTCTGTTGCACACAGGTGTGATTGACAACCCACACTTTTAAAATTCAATATTTCCGAAATCCTGGGTTTGTTGCATCTGTTTTTTCTTTGTGGCGATAGTTATTAAAAAACGCGACCATGAAGAGAATCCCTGATAAAAAAATATTTACTACATCATAGAAAAAAATAATTGTCACGTCTGTGAGCAAGATTTTTACAGTTTTCAAGAAAAAAATGGTTCTTATAATAAATTCCTATCACACCTAAAAACATTTAGTGTAAAAATCAAATCCAAAAACAAGATATTGCGTTTTTATGGTTTTTAATATTTTTTCTCGATTTTATTTATTTCTCTTAAACTAGTAGTCAGAGCCGGGGCGGAGTTTTATTAATAGTCTTGTTAGAATGTTAGCTTTCCAAAAAACACATAAAACGAGCATGTCCGCAACTAAGGCAAAATAACACACTGAGTCGCAACGCTGGTTGGTGCGTAACTAAACGCGATCCGGGGATTTGCCTTAATTTCTTGTAGTTGATTTTAGAGTACAGGTTACGTATCTATAGTTTTTAATATAATTGACTGAAATAGTATAGGAGTTAGGTTTTAGCAATTGCCTAACGAGGATGAACCCTTCTTTATCCCACACAATATCCTTCATTGAAGATAGATCTAAAACAAATAGTGATCAAATTCAATCGTAAATGTTTTTTATTTAGACTTTAACTTTCTGCAATATTTTTTCATATAAACTTAAACTATAAACTATCATGTACACGTGACAATTTAAAAAGGCAATTGCTAATACCTGACCTAAAAAAAAATTAATCACATTTAGTAAGTATTATATGTTGCACAGAGGTTTGATTGACAACCCTAACCCACAATTTCAAAATTCAATATTTCCGAGATCCTGGGGTTGTTGCATCTGTGTTTTTTTGTGGCGATAGAAATGATTGTGGTCTACAAATAGGTTCTTAAAAAAAACGCGACCATGAAGAGAATCGCCGGAAAAAAATATTTTCAAAATCATAGAAAAAAAATCATTGTGGCCTGTGTGAGCAAGATTTTTAAAGTTTTCAAGAAGAAAAGTGTTTCTTCAATAAATTCCTATCACACCTTAAAACATTTAGTGTAAAAATCAAATCCAAAAACTAGATATTGCGTTGCTATGGTTTTTAAGGATTTTTCTCGATTTTATTTATTTCTCTTAAACTAGTTGTCAGATCCGGGGCGGAGTTTTAATAAGAGTTTTGTTTAATTGTCAGCTATCCAAAAAACACATAAAACGAGCATGTCCGCAAGTAAGGCAAAATTACACACTGTGCGCCTGTGTCCAACCCTTCGGGGAATATAGGCGTAATGGTAAGTTATATTATATTTAAAATAATTATGTGTCAATCAAATCTTAGATTTCTTTTTACAATACATAGATGGCGATCTTAAAAAAAACTAATTTGATACAAGAAATAAAATGGTTAACGTTTTCCAAAACTATATTTTAAGTAGCGCACAGTCGAAGGGTTTTGGTCGCCATTTTGTTGGCGTCGCCCCATAGCAATCTCAAAATTGAAACGAATCTAACGACAGCTCATTTATAAGAATCGACGAAGCCATTCGGGTGATACCAGGACATAAAGAATCTGACATACTTACATAGATGTGCACGAAAATATCCCTACTTTTGGTTTACGCTTTTCAGCAAAAAGCTCTGTCTTTCTTATTGCGTTTTACAGGCAATGATAATATAAAACATAATGAAAGAATAAGAAAGACATTTTATTCAGCTAAGAACAGTGAGACGTATGTAACCTATTTGAAAATTGGTTAAAATTTAAAAATATTTAGGGCTTGGGCTTTTGTCCAGGAAAACTGCCAAAAAAAATTAACACTTATTAGAAACTTGGTCAGCTATTCGGATGGTTTGTGTGTAGTTTTTTTTTAAAGCTTACAAGCCATGTGGGTCCCACATTACTAGTATTCCTCTTAACCCCTCGTGCTAAGCTAAATGCCTGCTTTACGAGTGGGTTCACGTCGGTAGTGCAATGGGTGGGTTCCGAACCGGCAACCACATGATTGCAAGTCCGACGCCATAGCAATTAGGCTACCGATGCGTCATTATTTTTTATAGGATAGGAATTAGGTTTTACATAGTTCCAATTATAATAACTTTCTTAATTCTTATTCTTAATTGATGAAAAAATCAACATCCATAAACATTAACCCTAACAACGCTATTCCCAGAAAAACAAAAGATCTCAATTTTGTATTCAGCACGGTACCCTGGAATTATGATAGTTTATCGAGAAAGTATCTATCGAACAAAGGAAACATTATTTGGAACAACTACTGCTTATCTTTACCGTTTACTAACAGTTTCGGATTTGGCGCGGATATTAATTTCCTATCTCGCATTGTTAGGGTTATGACTTGACAAATACGGGTATTTTTTCGATGTGAACGTGACTGATAATGTTTGAGTAGGTTCGGATATCATTGTTGAGGGATTATAGGGTTGATTTGAGTGGCACAGTATCATAACGTTATTGAGAGTTTTTTTGGCTTATGATAACTTTCTGAGCAGTTCCTTCAGTAAGTAATAAGATATTCATCTGAAATATTAGTTAGACTTTTAAAGACATAACTTAATTCTATTGATTGATTGGTTACTTCTTGATCACAGATGATATTATATCAAAGATAAGTAATATAAATTCATATTTTAGAAACAAATATTTGCACGCCCCGTTGTGTATAAATAGAGACGAAATAAATATAAGTCGTATCGTAACCGCTGCTTGTTTACTTCGGATATTCAACATATCCGAGGACACTCCCATCACTATTTGTTCGAAGAGAAACAAAGTTGGTAACAGTTGTCGATATTGGAGCTGTAACGTGTAACTATGCCGTTACTTTTAACGCTACTCTATAACCGAGAGCCGGCCATACCTACTGGCACAATAACTGCCACATGTTTATGTTATCTCAAACTGTTGATTGGTCTAGATAATTAAATAGAATTGTACTGATAGTTATGTTATTATTATGTGTACGTATGTCTTCTTAGCAAAACTTTGTCCAAGAAATTCGTACGCATATCATCAACATTATCTTTGAAGGAACATCAGAAGTCCGCACTCAGGGTTTGTCAGCGAGCTATGGAGCACAGTATCTTCTTTAGGAGTCTAGCTATCTGACCGTATACTGCTTCAAAAGTCAGTACGCCGACGTTAGTCAAAAAGCCGCAAGCTTCAAGTGGAATAGGGCTGGTCATGTCTGCCGCATGTCGAATGAGCTGTGGGCAAAACTCACCACTGAGTGGAGCCCACACAACGTCAGCCGACGTCGTGGTAGGCCAAGAAGGAGATGGCGGGACGAACTAGACCTTTATTGAAAGGATTTGTCGCAAAAAGCTCTGAACCGATAGGAGTGGAAGGAAGGCCTTTGCCCTGCAGTGGGGCGGTAACGGATGAAAAAAAAAACAGCCTGATAGTCTGGTTATGTCATTCATCTTTGTCCTCATAAACATGTCACCGTAGGAATGTCATCATTTTAATAACATCAATTAAATTAAAGCCTATTATGTAGGTACCTATACATGTAAGTACAGACAGCTACAGGTCAACCTATACATTTCCAGTTTTAACTGATCTCGCATTGTATAGGATTTTTGTACAATAAGAGGTCAGCTTAAACTAGATTTTTATAGCTCGACGTGCCGTAAGAATCACAATCATATTACTTAGGGTCGACCGAATTTTAAGGAAATGGCAACACTCAACTAAGATTCCTCATTCATCCGCTCTAGTCTCTAATCCAAATGTAGGAGTACCCGAAGCCGATCTTAGGCTTCATCCCACATGCCGGGCGGCTTTCTCGTAAACAATTTACTTGAAACGCCCGACGCCCAAGTTGTAATTAATTGGATTGTAAGAGACACCTCTCGTATGTTTTAAACCGTCCCTGTAACACAACGAGGACTTAATTTAAACAAAATGTTATAATTATGAGTGACGCTCCAAGTAGGCGTGCAAAATACACATAAATATTCTACTAATATTTCACTAAACTAGGTTTAAGGCTAAAAGTTGAACCTTGTGAGCGAAATTATATTTTGTCTTGTTTTTTTGGTTTTTCAAATTATTCGGCTATAACACATTCTAGGGACATGGCAGTAGAAACTGCGACATCAACAATAACTTATTCACGATTGTTTGACCTTGTGTCTTATAAGCGAGTACAATACATCATGGACAACACTTTACACTACAGGATATTACATAAAGTTAAGAAGCTTATGAAATATGCAATAAAGTATTGAGTATTGAGTATTGAGTAAAACAAAGAATATAAATGTAGAAAACCTTGTTAAAAAAATATATCATTATTGAATCATTGTTACAGTGAACCTTAGGATTAGGATAACAACAATGTTACATCTGTAAATAATAACTAGTAAAAAAGATACATTAATTGATGCGAACGAAGGTCCCCAAACTAAGCAACGCTTAACTCTTTAGCCTGAGTTGTGATGATATTACGTAATGTATATTTCCGCTGGAATACGTGTAAGTTGTTGGTTAAGGTTGTTACCTATATTTATAAAAGCTATTCAATACAGATATACACACAAAAATCGACCTACCATTCGATAATACTATTCTCAACACCTTCGAAACAATAAAGCGAGCCCGACGTAACTTTTTATTTCGTATATCAGTTGTACACGTACGATATTATCAAATTCAATTCGTTGTTTCGATACAAAGTGGTGCGCGGGCAGACGTTTGTTCAGCTGCTGGCGTCAATAGTCGACCAGGGGGCAATAACGGAGCGATGGAAAAGGCTAATATACAGGATTAGGGCTGGCGACTGTGGACTAGAAGGAAAGTTATCATATTAACATTATACAGTTTTAAAAAATATCTCTCTCTTTAAAATTAATCTTGTGTATTCAAGCACCACTGCAAAAACTGATGTATTGGATAAGCATTGGTCGGGTAAAAGTTATTGAAGACCTCTTTGAGTTAATTCTCTACATCGTGGAGTTCGGATTTGTGTCCGACAATAGGCTATCCTTTTATAGAAAAGGTCCTACACACTCACCATTTGCCGGTATTTTAATGAATAACACCGGTAAATTGTGAATGTGGTAGGTAGTAGTACCTCTGCCTCATCTCTCACAAATTACAAGCGTGATGTTATCTTTAACCATCAGCACTACAAGCAACTTTCTTTTACAACCCTAGCAGTGTCGCATGAGTGTCGGTAGCCCAATAACACATAATGTGACAGCGCGCGCCGGTCACGACTTTGTTCCGTTTTTAATCTACGAAATTTATCGGCTATACCTGACTATCCGGTTTACTGAAGAAAGAGTGGAATAGCAGCATTACATAATCTACACAGGAATGTTTCCATTTTGGTTTAAAGTTTAAAAACTTGGTGTTCTAAGCAAGATGCGAGAGAAGATTGCATCAGCCAGATTCTAACCAAAAAGCCACATGTAACACTGTACAATTAAAAGTACATATACCATACCATCGTTAGGCAGAGGTGTACTAATGTACACCCACATGTCGCCGATATCCCATAGATCCCATGTAACAGGAAGTAAACCTATTGCCACATTAACATTTCAGAGCAAAACTCAATAACACTTTGCTCGACCTGGGAATCGAACCAAGGACCACTAGCGTCTTACGACAACTAGACTAATGGGGCAGTATTAAAAATACATAATATTGGATTAGAAATTTTCAGTTCTTAGGCTGTTCTATAGCCTGACTGAAAACACCCAGTTTTTTTACCACACAAGGGTGTATTTACGCCCTGATATTATCACGATGTTTATAGAGCTTGCAGTGTTTCTCATAAAAATCGAGCTAACAAAGTATAAAATGGCAAAACTGACGTAAAAACTTGTACGGCGAACGACGGTTCAACGGTTAGTTACGGAAAACTTGAGCTATAGACATTAACAACTTTTTACGCAACAATCAGCTGTTCTGTAATAGCCTGATGCATGTTTTTATCAAATCATTTGGAACATTTTATAAACTGAAAATTCATCTCAGTTATTTTAGCCATATTATCTTAATTTCCCGAGTTATAACTTATTGTTGTAGTTATTATTATGTTCTATGGAACCAAAGGGATTGCACTTTGTTCCTTGTAAGAATCCTCCGAAGGGTCCGCCTAAGATATATATAAAGTTATAAAAAAAATAAACGGGGTTAAACAAATTGAAAACGCGGATTCCTAATCCTATTACTCAATATGAGAAGGCGCTTACAAATCTGTGCAGTGATAGCCTTGTGATATGACCATGGACTGCCATGTCAAAGGTCTCGAGTTCAAATCTAAGGCACGCACTTCTGTCATTTCGAAGTCACATAACATAACATAACATACCATCACGCCTGTATTCCCCGAAGGGTTAGGCAGAGGTGCACTTAATGTACACCCACAGTTCGCCGGTATGTTTGGGTCCCATGTAATAGGGGGCGAGCCTATTGCCATTCACCGGGCACAAATCCAGACTCCGAGCTGCTACTGAGAATTTCATAGAAAAACTCAATAACACTTTGCTCGACCTGGGGATCGAACCCAAGACCTCTAGCGTAGCAGTCGCGATTGGGAGCACTAGACCAACGAGGCAGTCTCATTTCGAAGTCATGTGCGTATAAATACTTAATTTTCACGCTCTTAAACGGTGAAGGAAAACATCGCGAGGAAACCTGCATGCCTTAAAGATTTGTTCGATGGCGTGTAAAGTCTGCCGACCCGCAGTAGACTAGCGTGGTGTACTACAGCCTAATCCCTCTCATTCTGAGAGGAGACCTGTGCCCAGCAGTGGGACAATATACGGGTTGGTTATGATGATGATGTATGACCTAATCTTTTTTGAGCATCATTCAAAAGTACTTAATCTAAATTGGTCTTCTACATTTTGCTATTCTGTGGCCGCACCCAGCTATACCGGGCTATACCGGGCCCGCTAAGTAATTTATCCGGGATTCGACTTAACCGCTTTACATCCCCCGGATTTAAAATAAGGACACCATTAATATGCGTCGCGGGGAAAGCAAATAGCAACAAGCATGGCGTCGGCAGATCAACAAGGCAGACAGGTCAGTAGGTAGAAACGTGATGTTTAACAAGCTTCGCAGTTGAATGTCAAGGGCGATTTCGATGTTATTTTGACCAAAAAGGTCATGTTTATGTTTGCTTCCGTTTAACGTGGTGTTGCCCTCTTCTGTAGAGCGTCTCCCGGCTTGTTACCGAGAGCCAATATACCTCTGAGTGACTTGTTGTGTGTATAGTGGAGAAGTATTTTCTTTCAGTTCAGTAGGATTAAGGACATGGGTGTTATTTGTTTCCACTTGCTATTTCTTTATGTATTTGTAACATTCCATATGAAAACAGCTTTAAGATTACTTTTTACGTGACATACGGCCGAAATTAATAATCAATCCTTATCCAAATTTTGCTATCCCAGATTGCCTTTTCAATCTATTTTGGAGGTATAGGATGTTAATAACCAATCCACGGATTGAGTTTACTATCTTTAGAATCAAACCATCTTTAGGAGGGCGGACCACACAAGATTGGATTGACCTCTGTTCGAAAATGACAGTTTGTGCGTGTCAATAACCTATCCGTCCATTTTGAAGTTTACTTCGATTGATGGAAACAATCGCAGATTGCAATCCAAGGAAGTTCGGGGATTGATGATTAGTTATCATGAAATACTCAAAATATTTTGTATATAAATGGTATTTCCAGACGTTTTTTTTTGGTCCTCATTTTTTAGTTTGTTGTTGGTATCATTCGTTGTTATTAATTTGTTACTTTTTACCAAGTTTAGAAAAAAAATTGTCTCTATTTGATGAGGTGAGAGGCTCGCCCTTTACCTAGTAATAAATCATTGTAAGTAATATAATCATAGAGATTTATTGTAAATGCGCGGCAAACTTAGCGTGACCGCTGGGAAGTGCAACAAAAAACATTTCTATAAAATGAAATATTGAGTTCTTAATATTTCACCATCCATTTTACAAAATGATAAAAGATCACACACAAATTGATACAAACTCACAGAGCATAATCACGTTTGCAAAAAACACACAAGTGTACTAAAATTCATCCAGCTGCGGCGTCAAAAAAACAGGGTGCCCACGTTCCGTTTCCGTCCAAATAGGTTTGAACAATGCATTTTAAAATGCACAAAAACTGATGGGCTGAAATTTATATGAGTTTTTACACATCTGGTTGTTTTGTTTTAAGTACTTATTGAGTATTTTTTTGCATTTGAATACGTATAACGTATAACTTTCGAGAGGAAAAGGATCGCTTGCAATCTATCGTTTGCAAAAAACATGGAGCGCACAGTTTTGTTATTGACATGTGGATTGGAGATCTATGCATCGATAGGCAACAATCTCAGATTGGTTTTAATCTTGGATAGAAGATGCATTATTAATTTCGGCCGATAGACTAGCTTGTTTTGCTTCTGCAATTTCGACCTATGTATATGATTATATTGCCATTAACCGGGCACCAATCCCATCTCCGAGCTACTACTAACAATTTTATTGATCTTACTGATATTTTTTTTTGATCCCAATAACACTGCTCGATTTAGAAAGCCAACCTACAACTCACTTTCAGTCACCGCACTTACGACCACTACACCAATGTTGATACACGGTTTTACTCTCATATCAAGGGACTTTTTAAGACAAAAAGTATGTTACGACTTTCATCAAGGACCGGTTTAAGCATAGAACACCTAAATGCTCTAGCTCTGTCTGACTAGTCACATAGTAAGTATATATTATGGATTATTCAGTAACAAAGTGATGATACCAATTTAACACACACTCACACACACATACTCACTCATTAGAACATCACATAACTCCATTGCGTCAATCAACTAAAGGGCGGGTAGGCAAACAAGGTGCGTTTGTTCTGCTCTCGCATAATCTCGAGTCTGAAGACGTTGGCAGTAATTGTTTTATTGCAGGCACTAAAAGGGTCCTGAGTTCAGTCGCTATGGTAATCGCGCGATTCACAAACAAGCGGCGCGCGATCGTCGCGGCTTATCGCGACCGCTCTGTTATAACTGTTTTAGATAACATTCTGATGAATCGCATCTCAGTTATATTTTGAAAGGATTTGTGTTTATTTCAAGAAAAAAATACTTATTTAAAAAGGCGGCAGTAGCCTAATGGCTGGGGCGTCGAACTTGCGATCATGTGTTGCACTACCGACGTGAAACCACTTGTAACACACGCATTTAACTTAGCACGAGGGGTTAACAAGAATACTAGTAATGTGCGACCCAAATTGCATCTATTGCTAAGCGTTTAAAAAAAAAAAAAAACTCGTTCCTTGTAGTACCGTCTGGAGAAGGTCATGTCCAGCGACGCTGAGTCGCAGGTTCGATTCCCGAACGAATTAAATATTTGTATGGCTTACAGGTTTGGTTCGTTTTTGTGTAAGTGTGACGCATGTTTTCCTGTAGATTTCTTCTATTTTATATTTTTGTCATTTTAATTATCCGTACGGCATATTTTCGAATTGAAATTGAATGAAATTGAATTCAAGTAATTTATTTCTTTCTTACAAGTAGTATTTCCGGATCTCGATATTTGTTTAGATAAAAATGAGTGTTTATATTAATTTAATTTATGGACCCACGATACAGGAACTGTCCCAAAATGATTATCCTAGTTACATTAAAAAAGTAATAAACTGTAAACATATTATATGAATACATATAATATGTTTACAGTTTATTACATGCAAGTAACCTATTACGTAATAGACATACATACATATAGTAATTGTATGTGTCGTAACTCCTACAACAAAATCGCTAGAAGGGTGCGGAGGAACACGACATCTTGAAAGCATTTTTAAGTACGTACTGCTAATGTGGCGGCTAATAAATTCAGGTTTTCGTATAATCCGCGGCACACTCCGCAAGTTTGCGGGCGCTCTTTGTTATATTCCACATCATAACTCTATTTCACAAAGCAGTAGTAAATAAGAATACTTTGCTTTAAATTCATGAACTTGTTGTAGCTCTAAAACTTTCCACTGCCGTATTCCCTAAGAGATTAGCGATGTAATAGGAGGCAAGTCTATTGCTATTAACAAAAACTTAACTCCAATCTGCAACTGAGAATTTTATAGAAAATCTTAGCTGAATTGGTTGGCCTTGGAATCAAATCCAAGACGACAAAGTCTCGACCTGACCTGACGCCTTGTGCAAGTCGTTACTCGCCCTGGCTGGCGAGTGTCCTACACTACGCTTGCCTAAGACGCGATCGCCACTCTAGAAACCGTTTCCTTCGGCGTTTGTCAGTCCTCCGAGATGTGACTAGCCCATTGCTATTTAGCTAAACTAAAAATATTGTATTGTTTGTATTATTATTTTTACATATTTGTACGTTATTATTAATTAATAAGTTAGTTGTATAATAGCAATAAAGGGTCCAGGTGAATAACAGCGTTAAGATCTTCAATGAGCTTGACATTATGCTGACCCTGGATACCTATTTGGTTGTGCCGGGAGACGTAATGTATCATAATTAAAGCGAAGTTTTGTTTAACGATAAGAAGTCCTAATGTTAAATTTATGTGTGAACCTACTCCGTTTTTTGTTTTTTTTTATGTATTTGAATTTCTCTGCACTTACCAAATAAAGATATTTCTATTCTATTCTAATATGAATGAACCAAACCAGAGAAACAGACGCTTATTAATGATGCGGACACCTTCAACCCATTAACTCTCCCACTTCTGGGGACAGGTCTCAGAATGAGAGGGATTAGCCTATAGTCCGCCACGCTAGCCTACTGTGGGTTGGCAGACTTCACATGCCGTCAAGAAAATCTCTCAAGCAAGGTTTCCCCACGATGTTTTCCTTTACCGTTAAAGCGCATGATATTTTTTAACCTTTGACTTGGCAGTCCAATAGTCAAATTACTCTGTCAGACACCTTCAATGTCATGCAAAAAATAATAAATTCATATCTGTCCGATGTAATTCATTTTGTGAATAAAACATAAGCAATAACAGTGAGTGTAAGGAGGTTATGCAAAATAATGGTAGCGGTTGAGTCTTAAGGAGTGGGCGGCTTGGTTTTAAATCCATTAGGGAGAGTAAAATATCACTGCGAGTCTGGCTGGCCGTTCATACAGGGAGGCACTAGGTGCAAAGAAGTCGCCCAGTACATACAAAAAATACAGCAACAAAATTATGAGCAACTAGCTCTCCGCCCGAGCTTGGCCGGCGTGAACTTTACGTTTTTTTTTTAATTTTTTGGGATAGTATATAGCCTATGTCTATAGTATATATATATATATATATATATATTATAGTATAGATTGTGGCTAATCTTGAATAAAGAATTATAAATCCCTGAGAGCGTACTGATAGAAAGAGTATCTTCTTACATATTAACGCCATTACTTTAACACAAACTAAACAATATAGCGTGAAAGCTTGTGGAGCCACCTCCGTTGAATATTACTTTTTTTGTATTTAAGCTAAGGATGCATGTTTATTTGTATTTAAGCATAAGAACCTATTTCAGGAAGCTTCTAGTTCTTATAGTAGACGGGCGCGACATCAGCATAAATTATACAGACCATTTACTAGACTGACTTTGACATCTAATAATAGTTATATAATGTGTATTAAAATATTCAATAAAATTCCTAATAATATCAAATCAATGACATTTTCTAAATTTAAAAAAGAATTAACGCGGTGGCTTGCTGAAAAATGTTTTTATAGCATTAATGATTTCTTTGAATTTAAATTATAAATTGACATTATATTGTTAGATTGTACTTTTGAAAAATAGTAATGTTCTTAGCTTCATAAAAATATTTGTACGCTCGTAAGAGCAAAACATAGTGGGCCACAATTAATTTATAACACCTTTTATGTACCTGTGTTTGTTGTCAAATATTATTCTTATTCTTATTCTTGTCTAACTTAAACAGCGGTAAGTTTATTAAGTATTTCTCTAAAGTAAGTTAAAAACCAGGAGAAGATAGATCTAAGATTCTAATGTAATAAGTTTATACAAATCAAACTACCTTTGGAAACAGTTTTTAGACAGTTTAAAGATGGAATCTATATAAAATCCGAGTCTTAGGGATTCGTTATTATCAATACAAGAACGAAACAATCCGTAAAAGTCGTTTCATTCCAATATTCAGATAAGTGCCTGAAATCAGTAAAGAAAGTTACTGTTATGATGTACTTTTAACTACTCTTTTTTTACTGGTGTGGTTGAGAATAATACTGTTACCCGTACACTAAAATACCTAAGAATTTCTAGAACATTTTATAATCCAGCCCTGCGCCGCGAACCCACTTCAGCATAATCTCAGGCCTTGATTAAGGTTTTAGGTACTCCTTAGGCCTTAAACTTTTACTCCTGATAAGGATTACTATAACACCGCCAATGAATTACTGATTACTGAGGTATTAAGATTCTGTGTTAAACGCAACTTCTTCAAACGTTTTGTCAAAGATATAATGCTGAGTGGTGCGTTAAGGTATAATAAGGGCGTGCCGTGATTAGTTATAAACGGGTCTAAGAGATAGTAGGTTAGTAGGTTTTCATGATCCATGTAATAGGAGGCGAACCTGCTTGGAGTTGCTACGGTGAAAACCTTATAACAAATTCTTGACATCGTAATCAAACTCAGTTTACCTCATGCTAAACAACCTCGTGACTATTAGACCAATAAAACAGTCTACTGGAGCCAAACCCACAAATGATATAAAATAATACATTAAGTATTTGAAATCGAAGGGAAAGAAATGAGTTGGGTTAAGGATTGGCATATAAAGTACTATTTCTCCTGTTTAGAAAAACTGAATTAAATCTAAGTAAGTCAAATTATAATGAGCTTGACACTAGAGCTCGATGTCCATAATTCCATATCTATAGTTGTTTAACTGGCCTAACCGGCGCTGTTTTACGTCACTTACGAAACTTCTGTCGTAAATAAGTATATGGCCAAAAAAGCCCGGCTTTATTGAATACCGATAGGGTTTATTATACCGCCGTTGTTACAAGAACTTATTTCAAAGGCTCTTCGGGTTTATGTTACATTAAAAAACAACATTGTGGGCAACGGTATCGTTAAATAACGATAAACTAGCAGTGCTTTGTCTCGATACAGAGAAGTCTTCAAGATGTTATGTAGACAACATTATTATTATGAGAATTCAAAGAAAACAGATCATTCAAATAATTATGATCCATAACAGATTTGATCTCTAAGTCTTTTTCTCACAGATCGCGCATCATTTCGCTTGACTTGTAAGATTTTCTTTAAAAAAACTATTTACAGAAATAAGTATTAACTATCCTTTACTTTTGCCTCATAACTTTTACTTTGTGCAACCTATTATACAAAGATAGATAAAGTTTTCTCAAAAGAGAAATAATAAATCTTAAATCAGTTCGCACAATTAAGCAAACATTAAAAACCGTTCAAGTATAAACAACCATTATTATTTCAGTTTCATTTTAGTGAGTATATTAAAGTACTTTTTTTATTTTCTGGTCGAATGGGCCACTACGGGCTCAGTAATTACAAAACGGTCCACTAAATAGCTTTGAAGGGCCGAAGGACCGTATTGCCATTGAAAACATTCGAAACGACATTTAATTAGAAGACATTTTTATAATTAATTTAGAAACGAAAGTAATTAGTTGTTTTCATTTCTTTGTACAAGAGAATATGATGAAATAGCCAGGCGTCCTTCGGTGTTGGGTTTTATTAAGATATTTTTCCGAGTCGTAAAAACAAGTGATGACCACGAATTCGGAAAATCATAGCTTCGGAATAAAACCACCTATATAACCCGTAAATGACGTAGTACGATAAATAATGCCACCACTTCAATGTTCTCAGTGTGCGAATCTACAACAAAATCCATCGCCTCCTTGATATATACACTCTGAGCAGAAATAAATTGAAAAGGAAGCTAACTAGTTGGTTACTTCAGCTGTCGTACGATACGCACCTTGTTCGGTGCGTCCTTGTAATTAAGTCATAAATATCACACCCAATCACTCACATACACACCCACTCACTCACACACACAATCACGCACACACACACACACATACAAATAAACATCAATACATATCATCATACAAATCTCCACAACGCTGTTCTCGTAAGGTGTTTGTCCAAAGAGTTTTTATTTCATACATACAGGCCACTTATAATCAATGACGTATGATGTTCTGTTGTTATTGAATTGTCAGACTTGATCATATAGAAAGAAAATTATATAGCTTTAGAAAATTATTCAGATATTTTTATTTGAGACCGATCCAATTTGTTCATGGTCCTTATCGAGTCGGATATAAGAGATAGTGAGTGAATAGCAGCCGACCGACAGTGTTTTTGTGAAACTTGGCGTAGAAACCAGGGTGGATCGCCCTGAAGCGCCGCACACCCAAGCTGGTGTGCACAGTGAAGTGAAAAGTGAGCGGTGTGCTGCACCTGAGGAGTGGCGAGTTCCAGCACCAGCAGGAAGTGGCGCAGGGTGGATTGGCACCACCAGCAGAGAGGTGGCGCCAGCGGAGTAGTGGCGCAGGGCGGAACTGCTAAGTTCGCCAGTGCGACAGCGGAGTTGGTCAACACTGGGCAACGACGCATTCTTCAGCGGAGTAAGAACGGAGTCAGTGCTAGTGAAGTGCGTGCGGTTTGTTGAAGGCAAAATTGTAAATACATTTTATTTTATTGGCGTCAGGTTTTCTCAAGATAGAAGAAATTCATCTTTAAATCTAATTTTATTGAACTTTAGCATGGTTTCTTCATCAGTAATTAGTGTATGTCATTAGTTATTTAAGATTTGACAATTTGGTAAATAGTAAATTTATTTCAGTCGTATTAGCATTTAAATAAACAAGTTATATTTCATTGCTTATTTTATAAAAGCTAATAGTAATTTATACAAAAACAGTAAAAATTAATATTTTCAGAATTTTGTGAAGTTGGTGATCATTTTCCTTGGTAGTTTTTACTGATAGAAATTTTTAAATTAAATAACATTCGTAACTTATTGCATCGTAAACAAATATATTATCTATAAAAATGGAGCCTTTGTATAAATTGCAAAATAACAAAAAACTACTAATTGAAAAGGCTCAGATTAACTTTAAAAAGGCGTCCAAAGACAGAATTACTAAAATATACATTGAGACTAGGTTAGAATCTCTGGAAGCTCTGTGGAAGGAATTCTCATCAACTCATAACCATATAATACAAAATGCTACTGATGCTCACCTAAAATCTGATAATTATTTTCTGGATGATGTTTATGATGTCACTGAAGAAGTTTACATTTTTCATAAAGCTCAGTTAAAAGAAGTATTAAGTAAATTTAGCAATTATAACTCAGAACAGAAACCAAGGACAAATGTCGACCACACAATGTCAAATAGTGTAAAATTACCAAAAATAAGCATTCCAAAATTTTCTGGCAACTATTCGGAGTGGACAACATTCAAAGACTTATTTACCTCTTTGATACATAATAATGATAGTTTAGAGGATGTGCAGAAGATGCATTATTTAAAAAGTTTGTTGTCGGGAGAAGCAGATCAACTTGTCAGGCATATTGCTGTTACCTCTGATAATTATAAAGAATGTTGGGCGATGCTACACAGCAGATATAATAATAAGAGATATTTATCGAACTGTTTATTAAAGCGCTTATTGAGTCAGGTTAATGTAACAGAATGCTCAAGCAGCCTAAAGGCTTTGCTGGATACCACAATGGAATGCCTTAATGGTCTCAAAAATCTCGGAATTGATGTTAGCACATGGGACATCATAATAATTTATATCATTAGTTCCAAACTTGGTTCTGAATCCCGAAAACAATGGGAGACAAAAATTAGTTCCAAAGACGAATTACCCGTGCTTTCAGAATTCAAAGATTTCTTGGAAGCCAGATTTCGTGCACTCGAGTTTTTAGACACTAAGTCAAGTAAACCTAAACCTAATTTCAGCTTAGTTAATAAACCAAAAATTTACCATGTCATCAGTACCGACAATAAAGTCGATCAAACCATTACTTGTCCATTCTGTAAAGAAAGCCACAAAATTTATAATTGTAAGAAGTTTGCCCAAGAGAGTTACGAATCTCGTCACAACTTTGTACAAACCAGGCGCCTATGTTTTAATTGTTTAAACGCTAGTCACTCCATTAAGTATTGTCGACATAATGCATCGTGTCGTATATGTAACCGGAGACATCACTCACTATTACATCCCAATTCGGTCTCAAACGCAGCCATCGTTAATGAAAGTTCTGATACAGCGGCTGAAGTTAAATCAGCCGTATCTAGCATTAAGGCATCGTTATCAGCAGGCGAACCATCAACTTCAAATATAGTTTCACATTTCTCTACGGGGTCAGTACCTACTCGAGTTTTGTTGGCTACTGCTATTGTCGAAGCACAGACAAGCAGTGGCTCTACACAACTGCTGAGAGTGCTATTGGATCAGGGATCTCAGGCATCATTCATAGCAGAATCAGCAGTGCAGCTACTTGGACTAAAGAAGAAGCCGGTCAAGTCGGTGATATCTGGAATAGGCGGTGAGAAGAGTGCGTTTGCCTCTAGGTTTACAGTCACGGTGACTATTCACTCACGCGCTGATCCAAGTTATTGTGTCCAGGTGCATGCTTTTGTATTAGGTAACATTACTTCGCTTTTACCCTCAGAAAAATTAGAGAAGTTTAATTGGCCCGAGCTAAATGCAATATGTTTAGCTGATCCAGAATTTCACACGCCAAGCAAGATAGACATCTTACTTGGTGCTGAAATATATGGCCAAGTTCTTAGAGATGGTTTAATTCAAGGTCCACCAAACCTACCGGTAGCTCAGAATACTGCCCTGGGTTGGATCCTTTCCGGACAGATCTCGTCAAGCCGTGACTCTATTCATTGTCATCACGTCATTCACAGCAGCTCAGATCAGGCTGATGACAACGCACTTTTGCGACAGTTCTGGGAAATAGAGTCTACTATCCCTGATAAGAAGATCCTTTCTGATGAGGAAAAACGATGCGAAGATATTTATGATCAAACTACTTACCGTGATGAAGAAGGTCGGTATGTCGTTCATCTTCCTTTTCGCGATCAAGATCCGCAGTGTCAATATGGAAGTTCTAGAGACCTCGCAATGAAAAGATTTCATCTTCTAGAAAATAGATTCAAGAAGAATGCAAGTGTCAAAGCTCGGTATTCCGAAGCGTTCAAAGAATACATCGACCTTGGTCACATGGAGCCTGTCCACGATGATGAGCGTAATAAGTGGACAGCTGTTTATCTGCCGCATCACGCTGTGGTTCGCGAAGACAAGACCACAACCAAGGTTCGCATAGTATTCGACGCTTCAATGAAGGGGTTAAATGGAGTGTCTCTAAACGACGATCTCATGATTGGTCCCACGTTGCAGCCGCCGTTACGTCACATCATTATGAGGTGGAGAATGCACCCCATAAGTCTCTGTGCTGACATTATAAAGATGTACAGACAGGTGAAGGTTCCTCCTGAACATGCAGAGTTTCAGCGAGTGTTGTGGCGCGATGATCCAGAATCTGTAATAAATGAATATAAGGTAGTAAGAGTTACCTTTGGTACAGCAGCAGCTCCTTACCTTGCGGTGAAGTCCTTGCAGCAGGTGGCACTCGATGAAGCCGGAAGATATCCTGAAGTATCTGAAATCATAAAAAAAGAGTTTTATGTAGATGATTTAATGACAGGGTGTCAGACAGTTGAAGAAGGATTAGACATACATAAAAAATTAACAGATATACTTACCAAGGGTCAATTTCAATTACAGAAATGGGTTAGCAGTTGCGATGAGTTAAACCAAAGAATTCAAGAAAACACTAAAACAAAATTGAAACAGAAGGAAGAAAGGAAAGAGGAACAGGGAAAGGATATTAAGTTAGATTCAGTTATGAAAATTTTAGGAATTTCGTGGGATCGCGAGAGTGATGAATTTAAGTATTCAGTGCAGCTTCCACCACAGCAGAGTCCAATTACCAAGAGAAAGGTAATCTCCGACATCTCCCGTCTGTTCGATCCGCTTGGCTGGGTAGCACCTTGCATTGTTACCTCCAAAATCTTCATTCAGAAACTATGGCTTGCTGGTCTGGAATGGGATGAAGAATTAACTCCGGAACTTCTAACAGAATGGGAAACTTACCGTACAAGTCTTGTAGAGACGAACAAATTCAGTATCCCCAGATGGGTCAACACAAGAACCGACGATCTATTAGTAGAATTACATGGGTTTTGCGACGCGTCGATCGCCGCTTATGCAGCTACAGTGTACGTGAGAGTCATGGATTCCCACAAAGATATTCATGTGAGTTTAGTCACCTCTCGAACTAAAGTGGCGCCGGTCAAGCAGCAGTCAATTCCGCGTTTAGAGCTGATGGGAGCAGTCTTACTTTCCGAACTCATTACTGAAGTTGCCAAAGTAATGAAAATCTCACCCCCACAAATACACGCTTGGACCGACTCGACGGTGGTGTTGGCATGGCTCTGTAAGCATCCTAGTTATTGGACAACTTTCGTGGGGAACAGAGTGTCTACTATTCTCTCTCACTTCGATAATTCACATTGGGCTCATGTCCAATCAGCACATAACCCTGCAGACCTTGCATCCAGAGGCTTAACACCACAAGAACTTGCATGCAACTCATTGTGGAGTCAAGGACCGTCATGGCTTCATAATGAATTAATAGAGTACACAAGACCAAAATCAATTAATACCAACACGGAGCAGAGATCAATCAAGGTTCACGTAGTGACTGAACCTGCTCAAGAAGATCTTTTCTGGACAAAGTATTCTACATTACAAAGATTAGTTCGAGTTGTAGCGTACTGCAGAAGAGTTTTGCGTTGGAAGAAACACGCACAGGATGAGAAGAGATATGAAAATTATTTAATCAATGAAGAAATACAAGAGGCAACAAAAGTATGTATAAGACATGCCCAGAAACAAGAGTTTTTTGAAGAAATAAAAGATATAAGAAAGACAGGAAGCGTAAAGGCGAGAAGCAAACTAAGATGTCTCTGTCCAGTGATCGATGATGAAGGCATTCTCCGGGTCAGTGGACGCGTTCAAAACGCTAGTTTAGAAGAAGCTGTCAAACATCCGATCATTTTACCACCTAATAGTCACTTCACCAATCTAGTGATTGATGAAGCCCATAAGAGGACGTTACATGGAGGGCCAACACTAATGTTGGGCCATTTGCGTACAAAGTATTGGATCCTGTCCGCAAAAACTCGGATTAAGGCTCACGTACACAAGTGTGTCAAGTGCAGGCGGTACTCAGCATCTACTCAATCCCCATTTATGGGTCAGTTACCACCTAGTCGGGTCACCCCAGCAAGATCATTTCTACGTAGTGGCGTGGATTTTGCTGGTCCCATCAATATCCGAACGTCAAAAGGTCGAGGCCACCAATCGTACAAGGGTTACATTTGTATCTTTGTATGTATGGTGACCAAGGCTATTCATTTAGAAGCCATCAGTGATTTAACCTCACAAGGTTTTATCGCTGGGTTTAAAAGATTTGTGGCTCGGCGAGGTTTTGTCAGCGATATTTGGAGCGACAATGGAACCAATTTCGTTGGCGCTTCCAAAGAGCTTCAGCACTTAGTCGCTGCGGAAAAGTCTTCCGTGGCTGTAGAGATCAGAGAGTGGTTAGGTAACAACAGCATTACTTGGCATTTCATTCCGCCTCATTCCCCGAATTTCGGTGGTTTGTGGGAGGCTGGGGTGAAATCGACCAAGTTCCACCTAAAACGCGTTGTGGATAATTCCACACTCACATACGAAGAAATATCTACACTTTTGTGCCAGGTAGAAGCGTGCCTCAATTCCAGACCGCTATCAATGTTACCTGACAATCCAACGGATCCCACCCCTTTGACACCGGGTCATTTCCTGGTCGGTGAGCCTCTGATGGCAGTGCCTGATCGAAATTATGAGAGTTCTAACATCAGCAACCTGAGACGTTGGCAGGTTACTCAACGCATGTTGCAGGACTTTTGGAGGCGATGGTCTAATGAGTACTTAAGTAATTTATTACAGCGTTACAAATGGACTAAGCATGTACCTGAACCGAACATTGGAGACGTGGTTTTAGTAAAGGAGGACAACCTACCTCCTGCTCGTTGGCTTTTGGGTAGAATAGTTCATAAGAACCCTGGTTTAGACACAGTCACACGAGTAGTAACTCTCAAATGTAACGGTTCCTTGATTAAACGCCCAACATCTAAGTTGTGTATTTTGCCTATTACAAATTAGTCTTAATTATTATTGTTAATGGTATAAGTTTTTTTGTTATTATATTTTACAGTCCACTACTATTATTATTGTTTCTTTGTTATAGTATACCACTGTGCACTTGAAGAATTTGTTGTAGTTAAAGTAGTTGTTATTTATCGCATTTGTGATGGAAATTTAAATACTTGTTGTATGTCATTATTATGCCCTTGACCTCATGGTGGGCGGTTAATGTTGTTAAGGACATTTTACTGATGTCCTTGGTGGGCGGTATGTCCAAAGAGTTTTTATTTCATACATACAGGCCACTTATAATCAATGACGTATGATGTTCTGTTGTTATTGAATTGTCAGACTTGATCATATAGAAAGAAAATTATATAGCTTTAGAAAATTATTCAGATATTTTTATTTGAGACCGATCCAATTTGTTACTCGGAGTGGGGACCTGGTGTCCTGAAACACAGGTTTCGGCCTAGCTTAGGCGCCAGTCTCACACATTATTTATTATTATTTATTAATTTATTAATTTATTAATGAATGAGCTATGACAAACAGTACCGAGTGGGTCAGACAACAAGGCGCCAAGTCCAGATAAAGATATACCTAGGAGTAAATTAGGAACGAACCCGTCTCTTTCTACAAGTATTAGTTTATTTTATGTACGCCCGACTACCCAGTTATAGTTTTACCTTTCTCTTCAAACCATCCAAATGTCTGTAAGAGATTGCTTTTAGCAAGAATACCGCCCATACCATTGTATGATTTATGTTTATTTATTTTATATTTATATAATTATTTAGTTTTTGGTGTACAATCAAGAATATTCTTTCTTTATTGGCTTTTCTTAAATCTTGAATTGCAATAAACAGAAACTGAGTCGAGGGATCTTTAATGAACAGTGTTGATGATGTATAACAGATTAATAATAAAGAACACTGAAGAACAACCCAATAAATAACATAATTATTGCAGCTTCGCGAACACCAACACATCTCAAAGGAGTTCTCCCCCAAAAACAACCAGATACAGTTAAATGACGTCGCAACTCAAGAATTGCTTTATATTTTTCTTACCTTAAGAGGATTACCCGCAGTCCGGACGACGAAGAAATTCACAGCAGCCGTAATTTATCTCAGTAATGTCTGTACACCCTGCCCCGCCTCTTTTGGATCCCGCATCAAGGGCGCGCCTTGAATTTAAAACAAGCGGCAATTTCTTTGGCTCGACGTTAATTTCCTGGGAACAACAGTGATTTAGTGGCAAGTGATTCCACGGCCGTATTCCGCAGTTTTTCGGGAAGCTTTAGGTTTTTATGCAGGTCGAATTATGGAGAGATCGTATTGAACTGTATGTTTCGTCAGTCCTACACTCCTTCTAACTAACTAACTAATCATCGTAAACGCAACTGCATAAAAGATCTGGGATTCTATTCATAATATGGATTCATTGAGTGGCCTTTTTCCGAAATGCATTTTGGAAACATGTAGAATAAAAATCTTTATAGTAATTTGTCATCCGATTGTATTTTTTTATGAATGCTGTGTTTGCCGATTAAAAATGTGTAACAATTGTAGGCAAATCAATAAATAAATAAATAAATGACGTCATGCGCCCCCCAAAAATAAACAATAGCAACATTGGCGATTGATCTCTGTGTCACGGGTCGCAGGTTCGGTTCCTGTACGGACAAAATTTTTGTTTTTATAAAATTGGTTGTTCAGTACAGTTAATTTGTGATGTAACCTACGATACAAATTCTAGAAATACGATCCAATTATAACCAAAGAAGCTTTAGAGCCCTTAATACTAAAACCTAATAGATATTGTCTATGCCTAACATCTGACAATAGACTAATTTCAATCGATAGAGATAATTTTCTAGAGAGCCGTTTTTCGTGTTTTCTTTTACCCTAGAGACAGCTGATATGTCTGACTCTTGGCTAGAAAGTTAGATACTTTTAATGTTAATCTTAAATCTAATTTTTATATCGGCTTGTCAAATCATAACAAACTCGAAGACAGATACCAAGCACGAAGTGTCACGCAAACACAATTCCCTTAAAAAACTTTCATAAGCGACACATTTATTAAATTTAATAACGCCATTAAGTTAAAAAACGCGTCGTTAAGGCTAACAGCTAAGGTTTGTATAAAGTAGGAAAACGCAGAAGGCCAAACGGTAACACTGGAAGTGTTCACTTAGTAATGTTATTGGTTTTAACTTTTTAAGCTTGCTCAAAGATAAATACCACCATAGTATATAGCTATGTTATACCCATCAACTGATAAAGTTAATACAGTACATTAGTACACCTCTGCCTAACCCTTCGGGGAATACAGGCGAAGTATGTATGTATGGTATAGATACTTCTGTTAATTTGGAACTGAAAAGAACATACCATCACGCCTGTTTTCCCTGAAGGGTTAGGCAGATTTGCTCTAAGATATACCCACATTTTGCCGGTGGTTAGGTCCTTATAGGGGGTGATCCTATTGCCATTAATCGAGCACAAATTCAGACTCCGAGCTGTTACTAAGAAGCTAGAAAAACTCAATAACACTTTTATACTAAGTGCGACTGCTACGCTCGAGGTCCTGTGTTCGATGCCCAGGTCTAGCAAAGTGTTATTGGGGTTTTCTATGAAATGTTCAGTAGCAGTCAGAATCTGGATTTGAGAACTAAACATACCGGGGAATGTGGGTGTACATTAGTACACATGTGCCTAACTCCTTGGTGAATACAGGCGTAATATGTATAAAGCCATCTTTACTAGGTACTGAATGATTTATTATTAAAACGAAAATATAAGCTTTCTGCGCTAGTCTTTCCATTGGCTCTAGGTAGACAAAGAGCTTCAACTATGAAACATAACATAATGTTATTAGCATAATCCGTGCATTAAGCACTTCAGTCCGTCTTACTAACCCGGCTTTATGGAGCAGTTCTTAACGATGCTGCAGATGCAAGTGAGCAAACGAGCATTGTTCTAGAAGAACTGCTTACTTCTTGCATGTTGTAAAGTTAACCAATTTATTATAAGACTGCGTCATTGATCATGTAGTCATAAGCGCGGCTGCTCGGTTCAATTTCGAAGTTTAGCAGAGTTATTCGAATTTTCTATGAAATATTTAATTGTAGGTAGGGACAATAGGTTCGAACCGGCCAATACCTACCAAAATACATCTAAAGCTTATAGGAATACATATGTGATGTGTATAATGTTTGTATTGATTACATTACGAAACTATTCCTCGCCTGCTGCTTAAAATTTTAATAACTCATAAAGTAACATTAAACTGCTAGCACATACCATAATTAATATTTAAAATAATCTTTGTAAAGATAACGTTGACTAAACGGAACAATAAAGTTGTTTATGTATATTTCAGTAAATTTTGTTCTTTATTATCTTCATTTAATGTACAGTGAAAATTTTGTGGGACAACAGATGAAAGCATAAAAAATAGCTATTTAGCATTATGACGGTATGTCATGGCACTTCCTAGATAGCAGACGATCTATCACTACTTTCCGTACTATATTTTTTTATAGTACGGGTGCTGATTACTTGAGTGGGAGGACAGAACTTTCACTGGACTTTCCGAGTTCGGATTCATAAGAGCCTAATATTACTTAATCAAAGTTACATTATTCATTAAATAATTAAGTACTTGTCTCAATTAATATCTCAAAGAGTACCCGTGTCTCATAATTAATGTACACAAAATTACTTAAATCTGGACCAAGAGATATCCTGAACAAATCCTAGAATTACCGGGATTGTAATTGTAAAAACAAAGGTATGTAATTAGGGCCGGGCCGGGCAAGCTGGGGCTACATCATATTGATACGAGACAAGGCTCGCTGTAAGCTCTTACAAGACCCCGTATGTGGCACAAGCTATAGACGGACAGCGATTTTTGTATATATTTTTTAACGTACCCTAAATAGGCGATAAATAGAACCACGGGGTTTGAACTATTTGGCTTACTATTATTGTTTTTAAACGAGAGCCACTAGTACAGCCTGTATTTTTTGATAACTGAGTAAGGTGCCAGGTTTCCAAGATAAATACTATCAAAGTTGTACTGTTTGTCAATATTAGGTCAAACAATCTAAGTACAGTGACTTCTTCAATAATTTTAAATCTTAGCCACGGTAGAGGAATATTTTTTAGTATAGGCGATTCACTTTGCTATTAAATGGATTGAATGTGAGCCTAAAAAAGAACGGAATGCAATATTCAAAATGTCAAAGTAAAATTAAGGTATTCACATTATTGCAGTCAGTCGTTATACACAAAATTGTAAACTTTATTTCTAGCTCCAAAAAACTATTTAGATTTAATTAAACATTATCTAAAAAGTTTTGAATAATAAGATTCTGATGGCTTTTATTACACCAGGCTTGCGTATTGTGACGCTGATATTGCGTATAGCAGAAATTAAGTAATATCGCTCCCATTCTCACCTTGCGCCACAGCCCAAAAGATGTCTCTTCATTTTACACCAAAAATAAAATCTTTATCCGGGGATTAGGGAGCGAGGAGGGGCGGCGGAGGGGGGCAGCTAAAATTTATCTCACCAATGGTTTTAAACGTGACATCTGCCCTTTTAAGAGGCCCGTAAACAAGCCGCCACAGTTTATATCGTGGCAGTTAAAATGCATTTTCCCATGGCACTCGGTTACTTGTCGTTTAGGAAATTGGTTTTGGAGGGAAGTGTGGGAAATCCGATTCGGTCAGTGCCAGTGGTGCTGATCCCTTTGGCGTAGCAAGGTGTAATTCGAATGGTTAACATATTATGTGTGTACTATAAACAAAAGGCATAATTGTCATGTGAAATCATAACCTACCAAAACAATCTTATGGTGTGGTATACATCTTTGGCGACCAAACAATTTCATCTGGGTACCCGATTGAGAGGTCAAAACTTAAAAGACCCCTCATTAGTTTTTCTTCAACATCTTTAATGTATAAACATTCGCCTGTTACAATTTTATTATATGTATAGATCGAAATATAATATTTGAAATCACCATCGAAAGTTTGTATACTGAAGTTAAATCCAAAGATAAGTAAAGCAAGTAAACTGATCAGAGGCAGTTAAGTTTAGGGGAGTTAACTTAGCTGTAAATTTACTTAGCACTTACCGACCCAAACTGCTTACTAGGCTTGGGCGTTAACTTTAACAATTATCACTGTTAAACCATTATTAATATTAAACTTATGATATTCTTGTGGGATAAGCAAGGGTTTCAGTCACTTCTTAAAAAATATATTTATAAATAACTTTTTAAGGAAGAACAGAAAATTTAGATAGTATAATAGAACTATTTGAATCAGACATTAAATTTAATTGCGTATACAAAAAATATATAAAATTTGCGGGGCAGAAAAAAAATCTAAAAGCTTCTAAAATTACAATAACTTTTTAAAATCTAAGAAAAATGTCTCCACGTTACACAAAATTTCCACGTTAACATTGTATTATCAGTGTACAATATGGATGTACTTATATTTTCAACCGACTTCAAAAAGGAGGAGGTTCTCAATTCGTCTGTATGTTTTTTTTTTTTTTTTTTTGTATGTTTGTTACGCGATATCTCCGCCAGTTGTGGACCGATTTTAATGATTGTTTTTTTATTTGGTAGGTTATACTTCAGAGGTGGTCCCGTTCGAATTTTATCGAAATCGGTTGAGCAGTTTTGAAAATATCAACAAAAATCTAAAAATTGTTTACATCGATGATATTATCGTTTACTCCGAAACATCGCTGTCTTATTGGAGCAGTGCGTTTAGTTGGCTAACAAGTATTTCTAAACAAAACTTTCCACTAAAAATTACAAAATAAAATTACTTTTAACAAAAAAAGCTAAACCGCCTTCAAAAAATAATAAAATAATTTTGTCTAAAACAGTTTGGGAAGTCGGTGGCGAAAATAAAAGACCCACTCAAATAGAAGTCACCGACTTCCCAAACTGTTTTAGACAAAATTATTTTATTATTTTTTGAAGGCGGTTTAGCTTTTATTTTATTACCTCTAGGTCTGTTTTGGTAATAATTATAATTATGACTTATTTTACTAATATACAAACATTTATTAAGATACCTATTATTGAGATATTTTTAGCTTCTTATAATCTGTAATCACAGAAGTCTAGTACAGGATAATTACGTGTATTTTTGTTAGTAAAGCACTAAAAAGACACACATATATAACACAGTTAATGCAACAACCCTCTTCATACTCACATAAAAGTAGACAGCCGAACTTAACCCTACAACATCTACTTAAGTCGCCAAATCTGCTGTTGTTGGCTTAAAACATAAACAAATGTCTAAATAATCTGCATCGGGCGGGTTGAGATAGCCGCCTTATAGCGCTAGTGATGGCCAGGAGTACTCTCTTTATCTCTAACGACTACTTTTGCTGCGACTGCGGGTTGAAGTCCTCAGGATTATGCTAAGATTATTGTATATTAATATTTGTACGCTGGATGGAAAGCTGTTGAGTCATCTTGTTGCAAGAAATCTTCTTATAGTATCTAGAATAGATGCGTAGTACTGCCAACCGGCGCGTATGTATGAATGTCGAACAAGTTAAAGATTTACGTAGGTATGCATGAATCGTAGCAAGTAGCGGTCTGTACTTTCGGCCCACCAATGTGAGAAAAAGGTATAAAATTAAATGTATTTTTATCTTATTTCTAATCTTTCTTTATATCTTTTTATTTATCATGAATATCTCCCATTTTATTAAAAGAGGCTAAAGTATAATCTTGGTACACTTGGTATACCTCCTATATAAGCTAACGTCGTACAATGACAGGTAAGTTTACACCCATTGAATTCCGTCCATTTCATTTTTTTTTTCTTTAGTTAAGTTAATTGTCCATGTATATCTCAAACAGATGTACGTTGTGTACATCTGTTAAATATATACATACAAGACCTCTATCACAGTCATTAATTTAAAAAAATGTTTCGTATGTATATTGTTGATGTACCTTATTAATAAATAAATAAATATCACCATCATGCCTACGTACCTACTTTACGAAGGGTTAGGTAGAAGTGTATTAATGTGCACGGCATTCAAACCCCCCATAACATGGGACTTAAACATACCAGCGAACTGTACATTACTACGTCCCTGTCTAACGCTTCGGGGAGCACAAGTATATATGTTATGTTTATTATAACATAACATACCATCACGCCTGTATTCCCCGAAGGGTTAGGCAGAGGTGTACTAAAGTACACCCACATTTCGCCTGTATGTTTAGGTCCCATGTAATAGGGGGCGAGCCTATTTCCAATAACCGGGCACAAATCCAGACTCCGAGCTGCTACTAGGAATTTTATAGAAAAACCTAATAACACTTTGCTCGACCTGGGGATCGAACCCAGGACCTCTAGCGTAGCAGTCGCGCTTAGGATCACTAGACTAATGAGGCAGTCTGTTATATTTCTTGTATTATATTTCTTGAAAATTCGTCCTCTGCCTTCTTAGGCAAGGAGGAATGAAGTCCTACCGATGACTCCCGTCTCTTGTAAATTAACTGCAATTGCAGGTGATAAAGGTATTCTATTTAAATAAAGAAAGAATACAAAATAATTGCATTTTGATGAAGATAACTAGTCACACATATAGCTAGAACATTGAGAGTATTGCTGGCAATTGCTTAAATTACTTTAAACCAACCACACACTGCAAAGTTTACAATACAGACAAATAAGTGTATCCCTGACTTTAACATCGTCGTAATAGCTCAACTATGCAGACAGCAGAAGCATTGTTAGAAGCACTGAGTTAGAAGCAGCGCTTCGTTATTTCGAGTGCGCCGAACGAACGACAAACAATTTGATCAGAGCTCGCTTTAGTGCGGATAGAAAGTTGTCAAGTGGAAGATACTGACATTTTAATGATTTTTAGCGATATAAGTAATGTGTAGATTGCAAAAAGAACCTAATGAAGATCATTTTGTAAAGACGTATAATATTCATTGCATAATATACTCTTACGCTTGTATTCTTCAACGGATTAATCAGAGATGATCACTGGTATGTTTCAGGTCCAACGAAATAGTTGGCGAGCCTATTGTTATTAATTGGGCCCGAATTTTTTTTCTCTGCCATCGTACGTAGAAAAAATATCCTAGTGAAAAAACTGCTCGACTTGGGAATCCGATCCCAGCCCTCACATTCTGCAATCGCCCTTATCGGAAAATTATAGGTGTACCATAAATACACGTCTGTTTTTCTATCTATCAAAAAATAAGTTATTTTTAATGTTTTTTTACCGTCCCGCTGGTACGGGTTTCCTCTCATGATGAGAGAAGGTTATTGTCAACCGCGCTGGTCTATCATCAAGATATTTACTCCTTACCGTTGGACACGGCTCTCTCAGAATGAGACGTAAGTTTTTCTCGAAAGCTTAAATCTTTTAATTAGGACTAAAAGTTGTCCAAGAATAAAGAATTAAAGTTCTATTTACCGCTAAAGAAACGAGCTTAAAAACATTTCTAACCCTCCAAACACCTGAGTAAAACGACAATTAAAATTCTACTTAACTCCGTTGCACACCGGGTAACATTTAGCCGTGAGTTTTTCCCTTAAAATATAACGCGTCGGTGGTGCGGCAACAAAAAATATAAAAATCGCTCGGACCGCGCCCGTTATAAATGGGCGGTAATTAGGGCACACAACGGCACCTCTTTCACCCTCTTTCATCCCTGGACACACCACGCCTCGGATATTCGCCCCCAACAAGCTCACGTGGCAGACTTTTAATCTATGAGAAAGTTACAAAGTTTCGATGCTTAACTGGGTAAAGTTTAAGTTGTAGAAATCGATACGGTTCATCCGATTTGAACGTGGAAGTTTGAGATCTGATGGATAGATTTTCCATATTCACGGTATCTGATGGGTTATTTGCTTTTGCATAACTTATCCTAGGGTTACTGCTTACTGTGGTAAAGTTGCCATCTAAAGTTTAATTTTTTCCTTTTGAATTCCTTTGTCATATGATGTTTCCGCCTTCAGTAGTCTTCTACTGAAGGAGGAGATTCAAATTCAAATTCATTTATTCATTGCGAATATGGGTATTACAAAACATGTTACGAGAGAGGATAGTACCACCTTATTCCGCCTCAAGGCATGCAACATAATCAAGTACAACTTAAATAAATTACTTCGTCTATTCATAAGTTATTTTAGTGGAGGAAAAATACGCCCGCGGGCAGGTCCCACCCGTCACCTCAAAGACGTAAAATTAAAAATGTAAAGGCAAATTTTGACTAGGCGGGCGGGACTCGCGGTGGCTTAGCGCTCATAGCGTCTGGTGTACTTAACCAGAAGACGCAGGTTCGAATTCTGCCCGTGGTCGGATATTTCCTCCACTAAAATAACTCGTCTATACATATTTAGATGTATCCTACGTGTCAATATTTAAGGTAGTAGGTAGGGAAATCAGTTCAGTAGTAGTGTGTCGCTGGCATGTCTACATGCATGAATGGTTTGGCAGGACCGGGGAAGTACTACCCTCCCACAGAAAATCGACGTCAAGTAGCAGTATGCATACTGCTGCATTTCGTACCGTGCGTGTGGAGCGGCGGAGGCCCAATTTCTCCCTCAGGCCCCTTCCTTCTCCTTTTTTCCTTCCCCTCCCCGTAAATAAGCTCGGCAACGCATCTGCAACTCTTTCTTTGAAATTCCCAGTAGCAGCTCGGAGTCTGGATTAGTGCCCGGTGACTGGCAATAGGCTCGCCCCTATTACATGGACCCTAAACATAGCGGTGAACAGTGGGTGTCAATTAGTACACATCCGCTTAATACTTCGGGGAATACAGGCGTGATGATGGTACAGGGAAAATTACAATTTGACATAGCACACCCTACTTAACAGAAAAGGTAGTACTCGCGAATAAACATTTAACAAAGACCGCTCTTACAGGCAAATAAGCATACTGCAGTTACACATACTTTTTACTGTAACTGTATTTTTGCCTCAAAGGATTCTACCTCCATTCTACACATAGGCTATAAACATACCAATTTGCGTTATACAGAAAATAATCTATTTAACAGACCGACAAAACAACAGACAAAATATTCCAGCGAAACTTTCACTAAAATATTCACGTGGATACGTCGGCGCCCGTTGTGCCACGGGCCTTTATTTTACACTTTTTCCTATTCGCCCTGTTATATGGTTGTAACATAGCTTCTAGGCTATCACTTTTTGTGGATATGATACTTTTAGCACGTGTATTATAAACGTTTGGGTAAAAAGCCTGCGTTTTCTGTGTACGTCATTTTATGTTCTTAACATAACATCACGCCTGTATGCTCTAAAGGATAAGGCAAAGGTGTGCTAACTTACACTCGTACTTAGCCAATTTTTTCAGGTCCCATGAAAAAGGGGGCAAGCCTATTGTCATTAACCCGGCACAAATCCAAACTCCGAGCTGCTACTGAGAATACCTCTCTTCATTTCTCTGTGTCGGCTTTTTAATTGTTTCTTATTTGTACAAAACTAATAAAAAATAAACTTCTTCTTTTATTATGTAGATATATAGATAGTTCGGGTGAAAAAACCTAATCAAATATAAGAATCTTTCATCCTATTGACACAATAAATAAATCGACAGAACAACATTAACATTGTTCCTTCACGCTCAAAGTCCTAAAAATACTGCAAAAGTACAAAACGGCATCAAACCAATCCATTTCAAGGTTTAATACAGCTCAATATGCGACAGTGTGCAGCAAATGCAGATCTGAACTCATATTATGAATATTGCAGGCTCCTTGCGACCAAGCCAAAGCCAAATGCGAGATGAAAATGTAATCTGAAATGATCACGGCGGTACATTCGTTGGGAATTATTCATACGGCCACTGCGACGAGGTAATAAGTAAAAACTAACAAAGAGCAGAAATATGAGTGGGCCGCCATTATAACAATAAATGTCCCCGCACAAAAAAGTGGACGCCGACAGACCCTATTCTAAACTTGCTTTTAATATTTCGTTCGTAATTAAAGCGTTCGACATTTTTTTGGAATGCTGTGTTGAATGTCACATGAAGTTCATTCTCTCACCATGTTTAAGAAACACAATATGAAATACCATCACGCCTATATTCTCCGAAGGGCTGCGGCGGTGAACTATTGTAAACCCGCAGTTCCTCGGTATGTTTAGGTCCTATGTAAGGGGGCGAGCCTATTGCCATTAACCGGTCATAATTCCTGATAAGCATATGGGCCTCCTGATGGTAAGCGGCAACCGTAGCCAACAGACGCTAGTAACACTACTGTAATTTCACTGACCACATCACCCTTAAAACGGGAACACAATAATATACGCTAATTATTGCTTGGTGGCGGAATATTTCACGATGCGGTAGAACTAACTCAATATCAGAATTATTCACTTCAGAAAACAAAGATTAATATACTTATATTATTAATCATTACCAACTCTCTTACAAAATTATTAATAGAATGACAATTATATTATACCCTACGAATAAATAATAAGCATATACCTAAGGTTCGAACTCTGTTACCACTTATATTACAAGCTAGCTCCTAAACAAAGAATCTATCCAATGAACGCCGACCTCTTTAAGAATAGCCCCCCGTTGACACCGGACCTGCAAAGTAACGCGCTGTGCACATATGCACTTATTTTGTTTTGTTTTGTTTCGCACGGCGTTTGTTCTCCAACGGTTTTGTTTTAGTCATTTTTAATTTGCATTGAAATTAAATAGTTGTAGCTTTCTAGAGATATTTGATATTTTGTATAGTGGAATAACTTTTATTTTTTAGTAGAGATATTTGTATGACAGAGAATTTGACAACAACATGGAGTAGTGCTCAGCAACACAGTTAAAGTGTGCGAAGCAAAAATGAACTTAGCAAATAAACGTGTCAAAACGTAACGTTTTCGCATTTCTATATAACTCGTTTCAATCGTTCAAGCAACGCCGTACTCTACAATTACAAAATGTCTTGCCGTAAGCTGCAAGTTTGGTCTCTAAGCAAAACAAAATGCCCCCTACTTCAGTGAGGTTTACTTTTTTAAACACAAAAGTAAGTCCAAAATGAGTTATAATTTGTAAGTTAATGAGGATAAATAAATTAAATCCAAAACAATGTTTTGATCACGCAGCGCACAGTTATTGAATTCAGCTGGCGTTGATTGATATAAAACTTCCAATAAAAAATAATTTTATGCTAGAATTGCTGATCTGCCATCTACAAAACAGTACTGCTTCTTTTCTCTGAGATACGAGATCGAGAGATTATGAGAAAGAAATTTATGAGATCGGCGGTTGTTGTAAAACATTTTTAATTAGCACAGGTCGACATACGAGTATATTTTTCTAGCTCCAAATTTGAGTCTCCTAAAGGCTCACAAGCATTTTCAACAACATCTCTTATCTAAGTAAGGTCTTTTGGTACGGACAACAAAATCCCTCGCCTACAATATAGTCTAGGTACTTTGAAATTCAACGGTTACCGCAATTCGCATACGAGTTACCTCGTAAAGATGTACATTACGGAATCAGATATGCGGTATTCAATATGAGACGTCCGAGCACATAGCTATGCATTGTAGCCTTGCGTATGAATGAAATAAGCATTACTATGCCTGTCGTCGCAAGATAAAAGAAAGAAAGAAAAGCTTTTACTTAGGTGAAGGTCTAATATAAGTATTAAACGAGTATATTACTGTCTCATTCTTCTAGTGGTCTGAAGCGCATCTGCTACTCTAGAGGTTTTGGCTTCGATTACCAGGTCGAGCAAAGTGCTATTTGATTTTGCTATGAAATTCTCAGTAGCAGCTCGAAGTTTGGATATGTGCCCGGAATAGCAATAGGCTCGCCTCCTATTTATTACATGGGATCGAAACATAGCCGCAAACAGCCTTCTGCCTAACCTTTTGAGGAATGCAAGCGTGATGATATGTTACGTTAGTAACTCTTAACTCCGAAAACTGCTCCCAATAGTCTCTTTCATATAAATATAAGACCTTTTCCAGTAAGATATTACCACCGTACCTATTACCTACGGCTAACAATCGTCGTTACAGACGAATAATGTGTCCCTTGGATTGGCATACATATAGAAACGTTAAATTTTATCGAATTTCACTATTTGAACAACCTAAATAAGATTACAGTGATCAAATTACGAATATTGTAGCTACTTTGCGATTTCATCCTACTGTCAGACAGACCGGTCATCTTTAAACCGTTGTCTTATTCATACTCTAGGGTAGCAAACAATATTTCTATTCTCAAGCCTCTATGTTTACGCCATCTTTAATATAGTTGCAATAAATATTGCGATGTTGCCCGCTTCAATGTGTTACAGATATTATGATGGAAATGTGCTTAAGTTCTTTGTTATACTAACCTGTAAGTTGAAGGCGGTGGGGCACATAAAAAAAAACTTTATATCTTATTTATACCACTTAAATAACATGTGCCATGTGCGTACGTACATTGCATGCAAGAGAGCATGTTTTGTGTCTCTTAATTTATATTAATTTCAATTAAATAAACATATTTTCTTTCTAATGACAATAGGTGCGGAATATTTTGCAACCCTTTGATACCATACCTGATAAACCCAGCAGCAGGGCTCTACAACCCTAAAAATCTTGGACTGTTGAGAAGTTTAGCATTGGGATTCAATTATTGTGTACAACTAGCTGTCCTTAAACCTATAGAAAGTTAAATTCAATTTTCACCTGTGTTTCCCTACAATATATACGAACCCCCATAAACCCCTTTACATCATACAACTTCTACCCATACATCAATACGTAGATAAGGGTGAGTTTAAACGTACGGTCCTTACGTCATAACATAATGCCAGTAATAACGTAGTGGGGTCGTTGTAACCAGTCGTGTGGCGTCGGCTTTATCTTTCCACTACATTTGTCGGGCCCGGCCGGCGCGCTGATCCGACAAAAATGTCACCCTGTCCAATCACGGCCTTAACCGACGTCTGCCATTGTCAATGTGGATGCGTAATGTCGGAGGATTATTCGGTTAATTATTGGTGGTATGGTAGACGCTTTAGGTTGGATTAGTGGCAGTTAGTTCTTTATATTTTTAATGCCAGAACTAAATTCTGGATCAATTTCGTAATGCTCATAGCAAAAATGCGCATTCACCACAAATGATCATCATAAACACCAAGACCTTGATGCTATAAGAAACCAGTGGTCATTACTTAATTTCTCACTCGTTCCTGTTGCTGCGCACTAAGTCCTCTCAGAATGAGACTCGTGCTTCGAGTTGTATAGTAAAAAGGTTGATAATTAATCAGTTCAAATCAGTCAGGTCAAGCATTTAACAACAGTAAAAATATTAGGGTTGTTTTGTGTCAAAAACTGTACAAAGCCTCTAAAGGTCACACGCGGAATCAAATTCATGTGAGGCAATTAATTATAACATTATTATCATTCACTCTGCACACCAACAATTCACCGAACGGCATCATAATTTCTAAAGAAAGCTACACAAAGTATATTTCAATTTCACAACGAAACACTCAATAGTGCTGAACTTCAATCAGAGCAAATTAATATTCTCCTTTCGCAGCATTTCCTGAAATTACCCTTTAGAGTCTACAAATAGAGAACAACTATTTAATTATATGACCTTCGTACTGTTTCCGTACGGCTGGCTCTTTTGAATTCAACTTAAAATACGTGGAAGTGCTTCTGGAACCTTCTCGGAAGGAATTGGATTGCTTTTTGCAAGATGTTTATAGCTTCAGTTATGTAGTGCACTTCTCGAATTTTGCATGTCGCTTTTGTAATGAGTTGTTTTGGATGGGAGGAGACTTTCTAAAGATAATAGCCATTTTGTAAAACTGTCACTCACTTTTTAAGCGTTAATCACATTTCCATGTTGTAAGTTTGAAATTTTTGTCTATCTGTAGCATATTCACTCCGAAATAGTTCAAATATTTCCCGAGCGATTTTTAAAAGATGATTTTATCCGTATGATACAAATGTCTACGTCCAGGACATTGGTACTTTTTAAGACCCCATTCCCTACGTCTGATCTATTTTTTGTTTTTGAACGTAAAATAATTAACATTCTCGTCATGTTTTTATTATATTCACCCATCAATTAAAGTAACTTTATGCTTCAGCTGGGGCTACATAAATTTTATAAGGATTACGTTACTACGCCTGAATTTAAAGTTTAAGATTATCAACTTTCATGAAAAATTGTTGTTTCAATTCGCACCTATACAATTTAGTTAGTCGGCTTTTAGACTTAGGAATAAAAATGAAATAGAATGGTGGCTTATTTGGTCATAGCGTCTGGTGTATTGAAATAGAAGACGCAGATTCGAATCCTGTCCAAATCCAAGTCGAATTTTCCTTCACTAAAATTTAATAAAATTTGACAGTTTTTTGAGTTTAATGTATGTACTCGGACTACGGAGAAAGGGGTTTATGGTCTCCCATCCAATGTCAAACCGCGGCATGCTGACCTTCCAGGGGACCTGTGAACTTTTTACTGAATTAAAGGCCCTTCCTCTTATACTCGGTTTATTAAGCCATTCAGTTGTTGTAACGACATTTTTTAAACATTGTTCTATCACACCAAGGCATCTATTTACCCTGCAAGGGACGAAGCGACATAGTTTATTTTGGCACGCGTCCGCCAGGGAGCGTGGGTAAACATGCCTCTTTTAACTAAACCGCCCGCGCGTGATCTGATACTCATTCAAATAAAATCATTTGTTCATCCTTTTTGACGTTTCTTTTTCATTCATGTATTTGTATGGGTGCTTAGATAAACAAACGTTTGAATTCATGATGAAAAGTGGCTGAAAACGGTTATCTTCGAGGTTAGGCGTCCTTATTAAAAATAAAATCGTGGTGGTGTAGCTAAGTATAAGCAGCTGCGAGTGTATAAATATTAGGTTTAGCTAATTCACTGTTAAATGGAAAAAAATATTTATTCAGTCGGTTGAGAGCAACTACACATTCTATGTTTGAAAGAAAGAAGATTACATTTATTCGCGTTGACGAACAGGAAATTTATAAAAAAAATTACTACTCGCTAAACACATTTATTGCAATAAAAACTAGTTGGGGTGTCTGAGGTTTTTAGTGATTTCAATTAGGTAAATGTTGTATAATGGGAAACCAGGAAGACACTCCTCTGATTCTCAAATCCGTTGAAGGAATCTGAATTTGCTGAAGATAGCCAACTAATTGTAATCTTGGTAATCATCAACTACCGTATTATGATCCTCAGTCTTCCCTAGATATAATTAAAACTAACAAAACTGAAAAAACTATGTCCATACTTACAAAAAAAAAAAACAAAAAACACTTTTAATTTCTATATTATTATTTCTATACTCTAGTGGTACTAAGCGCGACTATCCCGCTATAGGTCCTGGGTCCGATTCCTAGGTTGTTGCAAGCAAAGCCAGCAGTGTTATTGGGATTCCTACGAAATTTTCAGTAGCTCGGAGTTTGGATTTGTACCGGTGAATGGCAATAGGTTCGCCCCCTATTACATGCGACCTAAACATACTGGTGAACTGTGCCTGTATATAAGTACACGTCTGTTTAGCTTTTCGTGGAATACACTGTCAAAATAAAGAAATAGGTACATAACCACCATCTTCTTGTTCAAATCGCTTTGCCTTTTCACTCGGGTCCATCCAAAGGTGCTTTGTAAGAGCTCGCTCGGATCTTGGCGATAAAACCGCCCATTATATTATTTTATGATTCATGAAATTTAAATTTGATAAAATAATTTTATTTTGACGGGCACGTGGCTAAATTATAACTGAGCTAATCAACAGATCTGCAAGGTTAAGCTGGGCGTGCCGCGGTTGATCTGACCCCTCCGTGCCTCAGTGAGCACGTAAAGCCATCGGTCCCGGTTGTCATATGAACACTTATGACAATCATTAGTGGTAGTTGGAAGCCAAAAAGCCTGACAACCAGCCTATCCTTCAAATATCGGTCATCATCATCATCATCAACCCATTACATTGTCCCACTGCTGGGCACGGGTCTCCACTCAGGACGAGAGGGATTAGGCTATAGTCCACCACGCTAGCCTACTGCGGATTCACACGCCGTCAAGAAAATCTCTCAGGCATTCAGGTTTCCTCCCGATGTTTTCTTTCACCGTTTAAGCACGTGATAATTAATTATTAATACGCACATGACTTCAAAAAGTCAGAGGTGCGTATTAATAATGGATGCCTTGGATTCGAATTTGAGACCTTTGACTTGGCAGTCCAATGGTGATATCCCTAGGCTATCACTGCACAAACAAATATCGGTGTTGCCCATAAATTGGGTTGCGGAGGTCTGATGGCAGTAGCTTTGTGTAAAATACTGATTTTCAGTCGCATCCGGTTAGATTCGACCTCAACATAATTGAGAAAAAAGTCTGGAAGGATGACGATTTATACAAATTTACTTTTCATATATTTTTACTGTTTAAGAATATTTTATCTGTGTCTCAATTATTCTCTTGTACGTCGAGTTCATATATAGATCTCGTCACTAACCTCACCGGGGCGGTGGAAGGCGCAGGTGCTTCAGTTATCAAACGTGGAACAGCGGAAGCTCATTGCACTCCACTTCCGCTGGATAATCACTTCCGGTATGCGGCTGCTCGTTTGAATAACGTCATTCCAGTGAGTCGATTCTTGTCTGATTTAGACGATTTTGAATGATTCAAGTATTATATGATCTGATATCCTCTTTTTGATGTGAAAAATGTATTGCTTAGAATTATTTTAAATACTATAATAACAGTAACGGACTTCCTCATTAGTCTAGGGGTCAGGCCCAGGTCAAAAGTAAGTATTACTTTTGGACAGTGGCAATTGTCTTACCCATTTTTTTTGTGTTATTTCATAATTTATTATTTAGCTTCATTTTTAAGAGCTCCATGTCAGATCAATAGTGAACCAAAATATTGAATTCGGCTTTGCTAATGTATCTAAATTCTTTCCTGCATCGTAGTATGTTATCAGGCACACAAATCTTTTACGTATATAATAGCTTCAGGCAATATACAATCCACATGAAACAAGTGTGTATAGACTTAAACATATAAGCTAGTTACTGGAACCTAACCTGAAGCTCAATATACCATACGGTACAGATTTTTAACGTAGACTATGAAAGTCGATTCAAAAGATAAGCCCATAATACTTAGCTCCAGGTTTTTGCCATTGCCATGCTCCTTCATTCCCTAGCTTTTCGGTCAATACATTACATGATGAATTTTAATAATCTTTTTCGGTTTTATCGTTCATGAGCAATAAACTGTGTAAAGTTCTCAAGTATTCCCAATTAGAATCCACGAGAGTCAAACTTAGATTCTATTAAAAATATTATCTTACGCAGAAACTTTCTAAAATTTACATTAACTTGGACAGATAATCATTTTTAATTGACAACTTTTATTGGATCTCAGCATTAAAAACGATTATTCATGAATATTTTAATATACTTTCGATCTACGGAGATATAAAATTCTATTCCATTTAAAAATGCGACAACTCAGTTAAACCGAGGAGGTAGAGAGAATTTCATAGAGAAATTTCTTAAATCATTATTTTCCATACCAAAGGTGGATAAAACCAATATTTTGCCTAAAATTCGTATTAAACACACCTGTTCACAAAATTTGTGACTTGAACACCCATCCCTTATAGGTACGATTTTGTCTAGAAATGCTCCTAAACTTTGCATATTTATTACTTAACCCGCAAAAGGCCACGAGGGTCTATGTGAACGGACAATTTATCTTTATGTTTATACTCCAGTCATGCTCGCAACAAGAGGTGAGGCTTATGGTGAGTAATGGCTTCCAGATTTACTTCGTGCTAAAATACATTTGTTAATGCTGGAAATTAAAGTATACAGTTATACACCTCGGCTCTAGTTTATAGTTCCAAGCAAGATATTGTATTAGTTTCCAGACAATTCCGGGAGTCGCGTATTGAACAAGCTTGGAATTATATTTGTGTGTTTACTTATCCTTTCAATAGTAGCGGACAAAAAGAGGGTTGAACAAGATGAGCAAGCCATTATTTATTGGAAAAATAAAGTTCCAAATTGTGTTTGACGACATTACTTGTGATTTATCTTATCTATAACGCTGAGTTTTATTATCAACCGCCGTTGGATGATTTATATAATATGTCAGTCGGTTTGTTTGCTATCCCACAGGGCTCGTCAAGCTGTCGGTCCCTGTCATTACATGCCATTTGTTATGTCTTCAAAGAGATATTTAATGCGCTGAAAGCTGAATAGATTATGCTATACAAATATTATCTATTTTACTCAAAATTACACAAGAACATTAAGTTGAGCTTAACACACATTAAATATGAATTTAGAATAATGTAGCGTTCATTGAAACATTAAATATATAAAACAGAGTAGGCTTAATTTAAAAAAAATCAATTTACCTCGAATGGAATTTGTATAAAATTATTAAATAAAAAAAATACAGCTCCGAGACTGCACCACACTCAATTCAAAGGGAATAAATTAAACGCTTTTGAATTATAACATAGCTTTCTGTCTGATAATTTATCTTTTTCTGTTGTAGGGCATGTGGCCGCGGGTGCCCCCAGTCACCCGAGTGCCGGAGTACCCCGGCCATACATTAACATATTTAAGGCGGCAATGGAGGGTTGATCGCGGCACGTTAGAAGCGAACTTTACTTTCATTGCGGCAATTAATTTGCGAATCCTTCAGTTTAATTGTAAGCTGTCATACGCCAATGTTTTATTATATTGTGTATTTCTTAACGAGGGTTATTGCAGAATATTCATAATGATATCATCAATCTATTTAATGTTCGAGTGTTGGGCACGAAACTCATCATTTGTTAATTATCAGGCATTCACACGATAATTTTCATCTTTTAAACTTATACTCAATAATAATTAAATTATTACATAAACGGTTAGGTTAGGTTAGGTTACCTATATTAATGTACACCCACAGGTCGCCGGTATGTTTAGGTCCCATGTAATAGGGGACGAGCCTATTGCCACTAACCAGGCACAAATCCAAAGTCTTAGCTACTTACAAGATTTTCGTAGAAAAAACCAATAACACTTTGCTCTACCTGAGAATAGAACAGTCGCGCTTACCATCTACTAGAATAATGAGGCAATTGTACTTAATTACGATTATTATCATATGGGGAATGTGAGAATAACTGATACGATGCCAAAAGGTAGGTACTTATTTCAAATCAATAGTGTGTGCACAACATTATTGTTTTGTACTAGGTACATAATACCTATAACGTATCAATTAGCGAACTAACTAAAATCAATTGTTAATATTGACGAAGCTTTCAGAATTGTTTAATGTTACATTAATTAATTAGTGCAAATCCTTGTTATTTCAACTAGGTACATATTTTATAATTTAGGCACAGTAATATAAATCATTATATTATTATTATTATAGCGCCCTGTAAACGATCAAATTTTTGTGAAATTTACGTGTTTGTCAAATTATTTTGATAGTGTGCAGCTGTGTTTGACGCGTTTGTCAAACAATCTACTATGAAAACGTGAAGTTTGACAAACATATTTGTCAAGCATATTTGATCGTTTACAGGGCCTTTAAATGAAATGAAATGATGAAATGAAATGATGTTTATTTCTGTAAATAGATCTTTTAAGACACTTTTACAAGTCGATTTTAATTTAACTAGATGACGTTTCCTATGTGACGACCTCAGAGAAGAAACGTCGAAACCAACTCAGAGAATCATGGTCTCTTTTAAAGTCCAGACAATAGTGATATTATTAGATATGCGAGTTTTACAATGTAGGGCAAAATCTGAACAGTCCTTTTGAAGAAAGAGCCATAGCAGCTTTGAGTTGACCTGTCCTAACTGACGGCACGCATACATCAGTCATCGTGTAGCTCAACCATTTTATAAAAGTCCTGATGTTTGTTGATTCGCTGATATCTTATTTAGGTATGTAGTCTACATGCGATTATATTGTGATTTAATTCTAGGCGAGCCTTATGTCAAAACACAGGTCACTTCTTAGCAAAAAGAAAGGTTTGAGCAAAAACACCAACTATCAAAAATTAAGATTTCGCTCGAGTTTCGAATTGTAATTTCAATGACCCATAGTTAGTTCTTCGAATTTCGCAAAGCATTTACTAATACCATCAAGCCTGCTTTCTCTTAGGTTGAGACAGAGGTGTACAGCGATACACCACAGAGTTGTACGGATAGGGATGTACTTGTACACCCACAGTTCATCGGTATGTTGTCACATTCATATTGCATTAATCGGCCACAAATCCGAAATAACATTGCTTGAGCTGGGATTACACATCAGGGTTTATCCTCAGCAGCTTATGACTGGCTGATAAGGCAGTTATGTACTGTTGGTATGTATTCAATGGCACAAGTCAAAACATTGACATTTTGAGATTCGTTCTAAATTACGTACCTACTTATTGGTTCATGATATTTTGATTTATGCCACTATTGAACTCCTTCAACGATATTATTTAAAGAAGTAATATTAAATTATTATGTATTTAAGTAAAAACGTACGTTATTCCCAGTGAGAGCACACGAGCGCACGCACTCACACTGTGTGTTTAGTCAGTTCCGCCTAAATCAACACTGTTAACAAAATTTAACGCGTGTATGAGTAGGAATTAATTATATTAGATTGCTCAACATCTTGTTAGATTGTTTTACATGTGGGGCTGACAGAACTAGTGGTGTAGGTACTTCTTTTATTGTGTCGACTAGAATTACACAATAAAAACGAGAATTTGTGGCGTTTCTTGTCCATAAAACCCACATAAAAAGTGCAACTGGTTTCTGATATATAACATGTTTTATTTTGGCTTTGAATAGTTCATGCTTGGCACAAAGACTCGCACACACGCTGCTAGAATTAAAAAAGAAAAATCCCCCTATAAATAAAAATTTGAAAATTTCTTTAAACTAAAGAGGTTTTTGTTGGGATTAGCAATAGGAGGTCTTAAAAGATTAAAATGCTGCGTACATTTTCAAATTCAACGTTCAACTAAATGTAATATTTTTTTGTACGAAAAGAAAACTGTAATTCAATTGATAGTGTAAACTGGGCTTTGGTCTCCTAATAAAAGTTGACGAATTATAACCGAGATATACGTATACTATCTACATACCGTCTTATTCTTATTTAAAGTAAAATTGCTATTGTTACTACGGTAACAATTGCAATTTTACTTCAAATAAGATTAGACAGTGACTTTCTTACAAGAAAATCTTAAAACAATAAAGCCTTTGAAAATCACCGATGACAATGTACATATACAACAATAAATAATTACTAAATTACAGATACTCTTGAAACTTGGCAAAACATTATGAGACATATTAATTAAAAATATGGCGGCCACGTCGTTGTGTGGTGGCGGAATTAATAAACGCAAGGCACACGCCGCGAAACCGCTACGATTTATTGCATATTGCAAACCTTCTTTTGAACACTCCTTTGACATATAATTTCATACCGCCTGTATTCCTCGAAGGGCTAAAGGCAGAGGTGTACTAATTTACACCCACACTTCGCCGGTATGTTTGGGTCCCATGTAATAGGGGGCGAGCCTATTGTCATTACCGGGCACGAATCAAGACTCCGAGCTGCTGTTGAGAATTTCATAAAACATAGCAATAACACTGCTCGCTTAGGGATCGAAATCAGTACCTACCTCTAGCGTAGCAGTCGCGCTTAGGATCACTAGACTAATGAGGCATAACATTTTAAGAAGTCTTTATTAGTACTCAAATGGTTGAGCTACACGATGACTGATGTATGCGTGCCGTCAGTTAGGACAGGTCAACTCAAAGCTGCTATGGCTCTTTCTTCAAAAGGCCTGTTCAGATTTTTCCCTACATTGTTAAACTCTCATATATACTCGTAATAACATAACTATTGTCTGGACTTTAAAAGAGACCATGATTATCTGAGTTTGTTTCGACGTTTCTTCTCAGAGGTCGTCACATAGGAAACGTCGGCACCATCTAGTTAAAAAAAAAGGTAAAAAATCGTCTTGTGAAAGTGTCTTTAAAAGATCTATTTACATAAATAAATATCATTTCATTTCATTTCCTTTCATCATTTCATTTCAGTCAAGTACAATAGAAAAAAGGATAAGGTATCCAGGCGGATAAGGACATTTTTGTTCTGACAAATAGAGTGCAATACCACAAATTATGTGTCAAAACACAGATATTGTTAGCCGTCTACATACCAAACTGTAGCGGATACGATATATACCTACAAATATTAAGACGCAGATGTCGTCTCATCTGTTTTTTCGACAGTACATTGTCACACAGGAACCATGTACAAAGACGAGCTTAACCAAAATTGAGGTTTCTGCTAGCGACCGCGTTTCTTTGCCTTTACCTAAAGAATTCCTCATTAAATTTCTTAATTAGTTATTCTTCTTTAATTATAATTATTTAAATTTTTCGCTTAATATAAAAACATGGGTTACCCTTTACATCAGGTGGTTCCTCTAAATATAATAAAAAAAAACTGAAATATTTTCAGTTTGTTTCATCCCGTCAAGCGCGGCTGTCGAACAAAGTCAATTCTTAGGTCATCTTAGTTCAAGAAAAGTTGTATTGGTTTTTTTCTATGATATGGTCATCAGCTGCTCCAAGAGTGAATTTGTACCTGGATAATGCTAATAGGCCATAAAACTATGTATTTACAGCAGTATAGTCTGACTTCACGTATTCGAAATAAAAAAAAAACTCATAATAAAATCTAATTATCGTTTCTCTTATAACAATATAAGTATTAAGAATACTTAGCGTTCACGCATCAAAGATTAAATTATAATATTTAATTCAGGTTTGGACGAGAAATAATTAAAGTGCGGCTAATCCTGGCTTACCATAATTCAGCTGATTGCCGTCCTATTACCATATCGTCGGCTAATACCTCCTGCAGACTTATCGTTGGATTTGGCCGACGTTATGAACTCCTTAATCTGAAGAGCTGGGCGTCCTGAGATATGATGTGTTTACTTTGGTTCCTGTTCTAGGATGATAGAGGTAAAGTTAGTTGTCGTTTTCGTCGTGCAAGAATTTTGTGAGCTGTGATTTTTCCTAGAAACGAAGATCGTTTATATTTGAAATAAATACGACAAATGCCATAAAGAACGGTTTTATAAAGAACTGCCAATCTAGTGCCGTTTTTTTGGAGATATTAAGAATATAAAAAAATTGTATAGCGCCTGCTAGATTATTTTTCTTAGTTGTTTATTTGTTCTTAGTCAACAGGTTGTAGTTGTAGTTAGTGCTTCTTCGCAGTTTTTGGCCCACTTAAATATTTTAACACTGATTTCTGACATGTCCTATGCAAACACGAAGCAGTGAAATAAAACTTAACTTAACACTTATTAAGATCAAGCTAAAATGATTCCGAAACCTCAGGAATTAATAATATCAATATGACGCAAAAACAGTTTTGTTTTAATTTAACGCTTCTATAATGACACACATCCACTCTTCGCACAAACCCACTGGAGTCCCAGAGCGGTCATTCCTCCACATTAGTTGGCAGGTCCAGGCGTATCCAGGTGTTAGCTGTGTTTGTGCACATTAATAATTCCCACGACGTGCAACACGCGACGTGTTCAAGACTTCTGCTGGAATGTTCCTCTTGGGACCAAGTGATGCGACCACTTATGAAAGATTTTAAAATACGGAAGGAGGGAGCGAACCGTAGGTATGCTGTATCATGAGACATTTTCATTGAAATCTAATCGTAAATCCTTTTGTTAAGTTTGGCTTTTCTACTTTTAGTAAGGGATATACGTAGGGTTTTGTTACTAATTTCAACTAAATATCTCTACGTGTTCCTGAGATAAATGTCTTGCCAGACTAAACGGTGGAGAACGAAGAAATCCAAAAGGTTTCCGTTTTCCTTTTCAGATATGTAACCATACAAACTGAATTTTCTGCAAGAATAGCTCTTGCTTTCTACCGCAGTACTCAGTCTTCTAGCTAATGAGGAGACGAGAAGTTTTCTTCTAGGTCTGATAAATCCTATATGTAATTGTTTATGTTTATTGTATAATATTATTTATTTAAGTCTAATTTAATTTAATTTCTCTTTGTTCTATGAGTGCACTGTATTATTTATCATCACGTCAAGGTTGTCTGGCAGAAAATGCCTAATGGCATTAAGACCGCTTTTGTATCAACGGTGCATAAAGAATTAATAAATAAATAAATCTTATTTTCTATCTACATATAGATAAGCAATCAGTTAGTTAGTCATTCGGTCAGTTTTGGATGTAAGTGGAACAAACCATGTGACTGCCAGTGCCGTTGCAACACCAATACGCCGCACTATACATTTACCGATGCATTGCCATCGGATGAAATTCCTAGCCAAAGACGATACCTGATTATGTAACCTTACCACAACAACAGAATAAGTATTTAAGATGGTCTCTGTCAGGCATACTGTCAGGGTTACATAAGAATACCTGTGACTTACGCTTCTTGAAAAAAAGATGAAATGATATAAAATGTTTAACAGTATGAATTATTATTGCTATTTAAAGATGAGATTGCAACATACAAATAAAACAAAGAAACGTTCTCAAAACAAAAGTACGTCTCATTTTTAAAATAACACCTGAAAGCTAATTCTCCTAGTTCTTAAAAACAAACCTAGTCTCAATGAATCATTAATGTTAAATATTAAAGTCTTCTTAACAACATCTAACCTGAACAATATTTAATATACTTAATTCACTGAAGCACGTAGTGGACTCATGAGGACAAACCAATATTTTGCATTGTGTTTACAAAATGCTGCTTGACGGGTTAATATCGTAATTAAATCACGAAATTGATCACAAATAAATCAAAATGTTGACATCTATAATATTACGATTAGACAAAAGTTATATTGTTTAATACGCTTCTAACTAAAAGAAAAACTGATGGACGACCTAGAAACTCTAAAGATTCCAAAAATTCCAGTCATTTTCGTTCACAGAGGCGGCCCGCAGTCGCGATTTAAATTTATAGCTGGTTCAACGGGCGATGTGGACCAAACCGATTGGCTGGTTATTGACTCGGAAGTTATTATTGGGGCCATAGTGAACCGGTGAACGAAATATGCCATATAATAGATAATTTTATTTTACTACTTTTTTGTTTTTTGGCAAATATGACAATAGTTTGGTAGCTTTATACATTTTTAACTGACTTTAAAAAAGAAGAAGGTTTGTATCCAATTGTTTTTGTGTAATGAGAGCTTTGAGAAGTACGTGTGGTGTTACGCTAAAAGATAGAAGAGTGAGAAACAGTGTGATAAGGGAGCGTTGTGGAGTGAAAGAATATGTAATAACAAGTATTGAGAAAGGTATGTTAAGATGGTTTGGTCATGTAGTGAGAATGGATGAACGGACATTGACGAAACAAGTATATATGGCGAGTGCGGATGGACAAGTTGGAAGGGGAAGACCTCGGCGAACGTACCGTAACCAAATTGCGTTTGTTCTTAAAAAACGCTAGGTTCCAAGCTCCCTAAACCGACGGTCATGCATGAAGAGATTAATGAATGTAGATGTAGCGAAAGTAGTGTGCCAGGATCGTAGCAAGTGGAAATCTATAGTCTCTGCCTGTCTCCCATGGGGGTCATGGGAGACAGGCGTGACAATATGTATGAATGTATGTTTTTGTGTTATCTTATGCGATGCCTGTGTCACCTCCCTAAACTCGATTCAACTTTTTCATATGGCTAATAGATACGATAACACGTAGCTACGGAATACAGTTAACCCAATAGGCTGGGTAAACTGTTTACCCAATAGATTGGGTAAACTGAAGATAATATTGGGTAATCTATATACCATTTATGTGTACTAGCAAAACATAGGTATAACATCAACGATTACAGTGATAGTAAACGCTAAATTAAACTAAAATAAACATTACATAATAATTTAATAATAGATAGCTGAAACGTTATTACTAAAGGCAAACTGATTACGAAGCAAATAAATTATTATTTGAATGTAAACGGATCGCGTCGATGAACTTTTTTTTATACGTTTACGAGTGTAATTCACAATTTTAGCATTTTGTTCAACAGCATCGGTGGTTCAGTGGTAGAATGCTCGCCTGCCACGCGGGCGGCCCGGGTTCGATTCCCGGCCGATGCAGTAATCTTTTTGTTTCCTTTCTACTGTACAATATGATATTTTTATAATATTTTTATTGTTCCTCTGGATTTATTTAGGGTTTTTATATTTTTCGGAAAAATATGAAGTTAAATAATATATAAGTATAATATACGCATAATTGAATACGACTTTTTTGCCTAATAGAGGCACTGAAAAATAATTTAATATAATACAGACTATTATATTAGTTATTTCTGGCCTGAAATATTATACAAGACGAGTATTATAAGCGCTTCGACGTCGCCGAACTAAAATTATAACACCAAGAAATCCCAAGGTTACATATTTATAGATTACGACATATTTATTATTCAGAATGGTATACTATTCTTATCAGCAAATGTTGAATTCATATACGTAGCTATGTATATAGCTTTGTTAATATACTTTTTTTAAAAGATGATCCTATGGATCCTAGTAGTTAGGCGTATGTCTCCCTATGTAGTAAGTTTCCCTGAGTAATTATTTTTGTGTCACTTAGTTACACGGCGATTGTTGTGGTCTATCACAGACACATTGCTCAAACTGTATCTACGAAATCCGAACCTAGCCTCAATACTATGAAACCAAAAGACATTAAATAGTTTAAAGTATATCATTGATAAAACCGTTAATAAAACTAACCGCTTCCCATTACATTATCTATTAGAAATCCGATCTACAATAAATTCCTTTATTAGAAAATGCAGCGTAAAACGAAATGTAACATTAAACCAACGAACTTATTGGCGCCTTCGTAATATATTACAACCTGCTCCCATTCTCTTTGGAATCGAATGGCTATTACGCGTATAACATATGCGACTTAAATCCTGTGAAATTCAATTGTATTATATTCGTTTAATTAATGGATAACGAATGTTCTCATAATGCCGGGAATTTAATTTATAAGCTAGGTGGAGAATTATTAGTAAGTGTGCGGATGAATTTGAAGTAGAAGTGGATTTGGAAGTGGTTAATAGCGACTGGTTGCTTGTTACATCTTGCAAGGCGCAAAATGTATCAAATTCTGTAGCATACCGTAAACAATATTTTGTTCATCACAACAGTAATGCACAACTTCATTTAGTTTATTTATACATAATCAAACATCCAGAGCAGGAACGTGTAGGTTATGTATACATTTGTTACGTGCGGGAACCAAACCCACAGCCACTGCGTCATTCGAGTTATCTCTTTCGAACGAAAATGTTTAAGTATTACATTCTTAGTATTACAATCTACTAATTGGTGCTATGTTATTGTGACTAGAGGAAGAGAGATGTCTCATAAAAGAGTTAATTAAAATAAAGTTCACCTACATCACGACAATACAAGGTCTAACTAATAAGGTAAGGTTCATGAATATATCTTACGCTCCAGAGACTTCGTTCAAAGATCGGCTTCAACGTTTAAAATGTCTAACGACAAACTCGTAAATTCATTTTACATAAAAACCTTTTATTGGCGCCCGTTCGCGTAAAATTTTGATAAAACATAAAATATAACACATAAAATGTTTGATTTAGTGCCCTCAGATAAAGTTGTAATTATAACGTGCTTTATATTCCTAATAAAAATGTACTTTGTTTCTTTATAATAAAATTACTTGATGATAAGCAGATTCATGTCATGCTTATCGTTATCAATGAATATATATTATGTCCAGCGCCAGCTCTTAGAATAGGGTCAATTCCCTTAGGAACGTTTACAAATATTTGTATGCACTGACATAAACAATTTCCGGGTTCTTGTCTGTGTTGCTCACATTTGGGTTCTTTAGGGGTGAAAATCCACATATGAGCACCCATGAGACTATAAAAGGGTATGGCGGATACTTCCACAAACCCACACCTAACACGCACACACATATTGGTGTGGGGACCATTGAAGCCAGCCAACATCTGTCCGAACTCCTGCGATCCTTCCATCTAATTAGCATCTTGTAGGTCATCGTTAAGTTGGATCGACTAGAATGTCGATAGACAGCCTATTCTATTTGACAAAGTCAAATTCAAATAATTTATTCAAGATAGACTTGGTAGAACCTTATGAATGTCATTTTTACATTAAATACAGTCCCCAACACGCCTCCTAGTGCTTTAGTTGGGAAGAAGAAGCGGCGTAACAAACTCCTTAGCATTTCTATCTGTTTATTTCCTAAGGCATCAGTCCAGATAGTCATGGAGGAGTGAATTATATCACTCTTTGGGACTCAGTATAATTCACTCCGGTGTTAAATCTAAATATAATTATCTTACACATCGACGATATAGGGTTAATCCAGTATTGTTATTATAAAATTAAGACAGTCACCACAAGAATAGGTATATAGTCTTCTTCTTTCATCTTAAATCCTACTACATGTTCCCTGGTTTATAAAGGCATCAACCAATTTAGTTCTGGCTGAGATAATAACTAGGTAGGGGCTGCGGTGCGGCGTCTTCCCGTGTTTACCAGGGCTTAGCACGCAAGCTTACTGGGTTACTAATGGACCCCAGGTATGTGTTATAACAAACCTTGTCTCAAATAAATTCTACCGCATAAGGTTCAGAATATTCACAAAGTTAGCTGTTTATAATAATTACATCTGTAAACTTGACATTACCTTGTAAACATTTTACAATGTATTTATTACTCCTTACTTCAATCCAAGATTATTATTATTGATTGTAACTAATAAGAGACAATCAAAAAGGAATCTTCCAACTTAACATTTACCGTGGATAGTTCAAAGAATCAGCAGAGTGCAGTTAGTAGGTATAGGGTTACCTGCTCAAAAAGGGTATGATGGAATCCCCAAAGGTTTGTAAAAAGCGAGATCAACACGAGAAGCACCACAGGACACAGCTAGCATGTTTATGTAATGTGACATCGACGCGCGTCGTAACACTGTGTACTCCTTATCTCCGGTCGTTGTTATCTCTCATTAGCGATACAGGCGGCCTCGTTAAACCGGCTACGATCTAATAAAACTCCTTGATAAATTTTATTGGGGCTCTTCCCACTTTCGGATAATGTTCGGATATCTTAGAGCCGCGATTTCAATGAACGTTGTAGGTTTAATTATGATATTATTTGATGAGTTCGGTTTATGCTCGTGATTCGCGGAGGCTTTATTGAGTTTCTGAGGTTTGAGATAAGGTTAGGGCTGTTGTGCTGTCAGAATCAGAAGATTTATGCGTGTCAAATATGCAAACGACGAGTAGGTAATTTCAATTAGATATGCGCTTGATTATTTTAAAACCTGACTTTTCAATATTTTGACTACCTAGTTTTTTCTCAGAGGTCGTCAGAAAGGAACGCCGGCGCCATCTAGTTTAAAAAAGAAAAAAAATGACTTGTAAAAGTGTCTTCAAAAGAACTATTTATAGGCATAAATAAATTTCATTTATCTACCGTATTATTACTATGTATGCTATAGCTTTCTGAATTAGAAAAAATCGGCCAAGTGCGAGTCGGACTCGCGCACGGAGGGTTCCGTACAAAAAAACTATTTACTAGATCTCGTCCAAACCAATTTTCGGTGGAAGTTTACATGGTAATCTACATCATATATTTTTTTAAGTTTTATCGTTCTCTTATTTTAGAAGTTACAGGGGGGGGACACACATTTTACCACTTTGGAAGTGTTTCTTGCTAACTATTCAGTTTAGAGAAAAATTATATCAGAAACCTCAATATCATTTTTGAAGACCTATCCAAATAAATACCCAACACGTATGGGTTCGATGAAAAAAAAATTTGAGTTTCAGTTCCAAGTATGGGGAACCCCCAAAATTTATTGTTTCTTTTCTATTTTTATGTGAAAATCTTAATGCGGTTCATAGAATACATCTACTTACCAAGTTCTACAGCATAGTTCTTATAGTTTCGAAAAAAAGGCTGTGACACGATCGGACAGACAGACAGACAGACAGACATGACGAATCTATAAAGGTTCCGTTTTTGCCATTTGGCTACGGAACCCTAAAAAATGTTAGGTAGCACTAAGAGAATGCAATAATAATGCTGACGTTAGATAAACATTCATATGGGATTACATTGACACAGAAATTCTCTTTGATATTATTTTAATTCACAGTTAAAACCTAAAATATCAAACGTAGCCATTTTTATTGAATTTTTGTAATACATGCGACATTAACAAGTAGGTACCTACACAGATTTTTTGTGAAAGAAAATTCGAGGACAGTTTCAAAACTGAATACAGAGAAAGAGACTTCTGATTAAAATTTAAAAGCTAGCTCCAATTCTGAACAGGAATTCCTTTCGAACCAGATACCCGTAAATAAGCTGCACTTTTACTTAAATATCAAGCTCAGTTCGCAATCACCAGGTTTTAGAACCCAGTTTATGTGGAACCGGGTTCATTCCGTAATCTCCTGCCCAATGCACCAGGATTAGTATTCTATCACCGTGCTATAGATCCACCGCGAGCAAAAACCACAACAAAACACTTCTATTTATATGCTAATAAAGCAAACTCAACTCATATTGCATTTTAAGCGATAAACTCTTTGAGTTTTATATCCACGGCCGCCATTAGAAGATTCGAAAAAATCTTGAAAAATAAAACATGGTGGGTCTAAAGCGGCGCTCCGTTGCTAATTGCCGTTTTTTGCCTTCTCCAAAATAATACATTTCGCCGAAATGGCGTGCTTTTTTGCAGTAGAAGGCGACCTTTGTTCTCCAGTATTTATTATGTACGCTCGTGGTTGTATGTTAAAACTAACATGGAGGCAGAATGAACGAGAGACAATGTATGAAGCGAACGCTCATACTCGTACTTAAAATATGTAATGGATTTTTTTGAAAGGATTTGCGTAATTCTGGCTTGGAAAGCGGGCTATTGAACGTAGGGAATGTCCAATTTATTGACGTGGAAACCAGATTTTATGAACAAACTGAATAGAAAGATTTTCCGGAATGTTAAGGAAGCGGGTGGCCAGATTATGAATATTTCGTCAACAGAATTAGGAAAAAGGTAAAAATAAAAAATAAATATCGTATAAAAACCAAAGCTCTCGCACGAGCACACCATAATATAGGTAGTCAATCTGTGGAGACATTTTACTACATAATATTGAACTCAAGTCACAGTTTTGGGTTAAGAAAAAAACACAATTTTACGCATAGGCAGAAACCTGAGAATCAGTCAAGTGGATAACTGGATGTCTTGAATGATTTCAGCACTGGACCACCTTAGTTTGGCCTAATGGAGTCGAGGGTAATGTGATCATCAGTCCCATAGCCTAGATAATAGGGGGAAGGTAGACAAATGTCAGCCATCATACCCTGTCGCCTCCCTGGGCCGAGCAACCTTTCGGGTTTTTTCGGACAATAAAAATGGTGGTAAGGTATTCACGGCAGCCACTTTCGTGTGAGTAGTTGGCCTGTTTAGCACCACATACCATAAAAAGTCTAGTTTTATGAAGCCGCCTGCAGCAATTTGTATAAAACCTTTGAATGAGTTTACGACATCACGTTGTCTTCATTACTTTTAGAGCGGCGCTTTATGACGCGAAATAATGCATTAGTTACTATGTGACACATTGTGGTTTAAATTGCTTCTTGTGTTAAACCCGGGCCACAACGGACAGTGACTTTGAAGTCATGATTTTGAAACCACTCATTGTGGACGTAACAGGTTTACCAAATTATTTATTTGCTTTCTAAATTAGTTCTTATTAAATCAGTAGGTGTTTATGAATTAGCGGCCTCTTACAAGCCATTAAACAAAAAAAAGTATAAGGTATATTTTGCAACATCCTGATTCAATTATTGAAATGAACTAGCATTTGATGATTCTGCTTTCTATCTACGCAAATGGCATGGAGATTTATTCCAGAACGTATTATAAAATACTTGTTTTCATCATTTTGAGGTCAATTAAGTTAGCCCGGCAACCACTTCCACAGTCTCTCAGCTGTAATTCACGATGAAAGATAAGGGGCTCCATAAGGAGATGGTTATCTACCTTTCACAAACTTATCTGAATATTTTCCATACGAGTGTACCAGGACACTATAGCCATAGTGAACATTGAACAACCGCGTAGGAACCCGGCTTGATACAGAATGATTTAGTTGCCGACTTTCTTTCTTTTTGCTTTTTTTTATCTTTCCGGGACATTTGGTGGCGCGGTCGCTCTTCCCCGAATAATGACATACTAGGTACGTTGTGGAATTTATTTATGTTCTTTGTCAACGAATTGTATTGTTTTTGCGTGACAAATGATGAGATATTGAACTTGAAATGTTACGTACTACATTATATTGACAAAGACAAATTATTGTTTATACCAGTCAATCTCATAATAACAGCAATTAGGTGCGATACCCCGATTGATAATCGGGGTTTTCACTGCTACATAAGTATTGTGGTACAAATACAAGTAATGTAGTACAATACTTATGTAGCCGTTGCAGTAGCGGAATTACAAATGATGCACATCGATTTAAACAGTATACCTACTTGCGCTAGGAAACATAACGGTACTTAATGAAGTAACAAAAACTATAAAAGCCATAATAAACTACAAAGACATCAGAGTAACCAAACTTTTCTCCGCAAAGATTATGCAGAGAACGTTAAGCGGAGAGCACATTAAACGCGACGGCTTCAAGGCATAATTAAAGTCGGCGCCACTGGGAATGTTCGAAAACATTATTTTAGAAGCGCAACTAAGAATATTACATTAAAATCAAGCGAAGGAAGCACCCTAAGTAAGTGCATTTCCGCGACGAGTGGCGCGGGTGGCACCGACGGCGAACTAAACGCAGATGGAAGCCGGCCTGTCGCTCCGAACCGACGGACACAATGAGCCAAATGGTGTGGAGAAAAATGTATAAGTAGGGTTGCCAAACAACTTTATTGTGTGTCGGAGTTTTTGATGTCGATGTTTACAGTTGAGGGAATGTAGAGTCAACGTGAGTGATTTGTATCAGAGAATTAACATATTTGAAAGTGATCCCGATTATCTGATGGTGCATTTTTACTTAACACGACACGACACGAGCTAAGACCCCTGTAGATAACCCGACCCTATTCAATAGCTACCCTTGCAATCCCTTATTACATTACCAAAAAGTTTTAAATTAGTTTCAAGCTACAATAAAACAAATTTGCCGCACATTATTATTTTCTCCTATATCGTGGCCATACAAATATTTATTCAGTGTCAAACCCGCGAGACGCACCGCAGCAGCCAACTACATGATCACTTTTCTAATAGTAATATCGATGTCTAATGTCATATACAAAAAAAAGGACTATTTCTAGACCTGGAATTTTAGTCAATCTTTTGTAAAGAGGAAGGCAGTGCTACGGTAATAAATAGGCTAAGTGGATATGACAAGTCCCAGTCACATGTATACAGTACTTAAGGATAATATTTAAACTTATTACCACACATATTATGATACTCGCTGGAATGTGGACTATCTTAACATAACTAAAAACTATGCAATACCTCAAAAACTACAAGAGAAGAAAGTGACGCGTTTCTAGCTTATTTTGCGAAAAATTCACATAAAATTGTGATTTTCACATAAAACAGTGCAAACTTTTATGGATAACGAGAACATTTTTATTTTTTTCATTCGAATAACATTATCTGGGTTTGGTTATATCAGACACTGCGTGTAGAATCCTTGACTCCCACCAGTTACAAGTATGAAGTGAATTAAAATAAATCGAATCGACATTAAATAGTATTGCCTTTCAGTAGCAATAATGGTTGCACTACTGGTTGGAACAAATTATCTAATTATTATTGCAGTATTAGTATTATGGACAATTTGCAAAAAAAACTCGAGTAAGTTTTTGTTTACAGTGGACGGGCTCGCGCGTTGATCGATCGATCTGCAATAGTAAGATGCGCTTTCCGCAGCCTATCAACGGATGGGTCACTATTCTTAACTGCCTCGGTGACAAGCTGCAAGTTCTCGGTGTCATTTGTTTCCGTATTACAATCATAGAAATAATCTAAAGCCAAAAATTTCTGATAACACTGTTTACATTGCTTAGTGACATTTTAACATAAAACATACCATCTAGCCTGCATTCCCCGAAAGCGTAGGCTATGTACTGTATATAATTGTACACCCACACTTCGCCAGTATTTTTAAGTCCCATGTAATAGGGGGCGAGCCTATTGCCATTAACTTTGCATAAATCGATACTCTGAGCTCCTAACTTAATAGAAGTAGTAGTAGAGTCTCGCCGGCATGTCTACAAGCCAGCATGGATGGATCGAACGGAGAAGTATACCCTCCCACAGAATATCTACGTCAAGTAGCAGTATGCATACTGTTGCGTTTCGAACGGTGAGTGTGGAGCGCCGGAGGCCAGATTCCTCTCTCCATCCCCTTTCTTCTCCTTTCGGCTCGGCAATGCATCTGCAACTCTTCGGTATTGCAGATGTCCTTGGGCGGCGATGACTACTTATCATCAAATTTTCCAAGTTAACCCATACAAAAAAACACATTCAAACTAAAATTGCTGCTGCCATATCTCACAATCGAACGATATATTTCAATTTCGATTGCGTAACTTCAAACACCGGTTACAAAGAGCAATTATTTGCACCGAAGCACGTCGGCGCGTGCACAAGACAAGATACATATCTTGTGCCGAGTCAATAAGTGTGCTCGAGAGTCGTAAACATGTGCATCTGTGTTCTGTGCTCTGTGCAACTGACCGAACAATGTGTTATTACGTAATCTCTTGCACTGTCTAGTGAGATACATGTTTCTATGAAATAGAACCTACGATACTGTGAAGACAAACGTGTGCTAGGATTTTAGTGGAAGTCTTTAGTCTCTGTCTGACCCTCACGGGAGACAGGCAGACATTATGTATATATTTTTGCTAGTTCTAAATATTCATTAATCCAGCAATCTCATTGGGTTTTTCTATGGAATTCTCAGTAGCAGCTCGGAGTTTGGATATGTACCCGACAAATTATGCTCGCCCCCTATTACATGAGACCTAAACATACCGGCGAACTCTGGGTGTACATTAAGTACACCTCTGTCCCCTTCGGATAACACAGGTGAAGGTATGCATCAACAAATAAAACAACGAACAAGATATCCACGGACAAAAAAGACAAAGACTTACGACTTAATGTAATGACAAGGTTACAACATTTCTATCACCGATTATTCGCTCGAATATTTATCTTCCACTTATTCGAAGTTATAAACAGTTGTCTAAGAAAGTACCTCGAAGCGATCCGTTCAAACATTATATTATTGTCGCTAGAGAGAGCCACGGGCGGAGTTGGACAAACTTTTTATTTGTACCAGCGTTTGTACAGAACGGGGAATTAAGTTTCGTATGATTGTGTTAGTGTGAGATATGTGATATTATGATAGGTTGGAAGTTTTATTTACTTAACTTATAATAATTTGGGTGGCTGAAAATATACCATAGAATCTTTCAGGTATTGTTAGCAGTAATTACAGGTGTATTGAATATATTAATAAGGATGAATTTACTTTAAAATATTATAAATAAGAAACTATTTTAACAGTGAATAAAATATATAAATATTTACTGTTAAATTTTTTTCTTATTGTAAGCGATTATAATCATAATAAACTTAAAATACACTCAATATTTTTTTAGTTTGAAGCCGCAATCCTCGATCTTAGTATTCTTAACTGAATTTCTACTATAGGATCGACCCTGAAAAAGGAAAAAAACAGCTATTTCCTAAATTTTGTCGAGTGACTTCGTTTTATGAAATGGCTTAAATGTTTTCACCATTTCAGGGTTGTGAATTTCAGTTCACAATAATGAGAACGACGAAGCCATTTCTAGGCAGCTAAAATTTCACGGTTAATACCTAGATTCTGAGAATTTGATTCTACATGAGCTAACGAGCGTACATCCTTTTCAGCAACATTATGCTAACAAGGTTACCTTGTTAAGAAAAATCCAAAAAAAATATCATAAGCTCAAAAATATAAAGATTCCCTTAAGATTCCGTAGCACAACGCGACACTTACAAGATTTAGGCAGTCATAGTTGAAGGTTTCTCGTAGCATCTTGCCACCCCGCCGTAGCCCGTAGCCCGTAGCACGTAGCCCCGTAGCGTCGTAGCCGGTAGGATGTAGTACGCGGCGCGTTCATGAATTATTCACAGACCAGGAGTTGTGCCAATTCCGTTGCAGTTAGTACAACTTGTTGCAGAAATAACTACTGACAGCTCTATATAGTGTAGTGTTAGTTTATGCCTTTTAAAATAGTTCCCAGTTGACTTTTATAGGACCTTGTTACGTTGGCTAGTGTATGTTGAACTTTAAATCGTAATTGATGTTTATAACCCTACAACAGCAAATAAGTTGTCTGAGAGTATCGGGTGTTATTTTCGACTTCCAGTGGCCATTACGTTCGGAAATTAATTCTACCCTCTACCTTCTCTAGTTTTACAGCATCCTGTACATTATCCTGTTTTTTACTAATGTTCAAATTTTTTGTGCATTTCTGATATAAGCTTGTATTGTAAGTTTACGTCCTGACTGCCTCAATAGTAAAGTAAAATCCTAAAATTCTAGTCACGCGGCCTCTCTCCCACGGGGGTAAGCAGAGACTATAGATTTCTACTTGCTACGATTCTCGCACACAACTTTCGTTTCATATACTTTCAGATCGTTAGTTGAGGGTGCTCGTGATGTGGGCTTTTCTGAGAACGAGTCCAATTTCCAGGGCAAACGATGTTGATTCTTTCCCATCAGGAAATTGTGTCCAACTAATCGCAACAAGCTTGCCTAAAAATCTTAGTGAACTGTGGGAGTACGTTGGTATACCTCTGCCTAACCCGTCGTAAACACAGTCGTGATGTTATGTTATAATCTGCATAATTCAGCTTCATTGATATTAGGCTAGATATCTGTACATATTGATTCATCTATATCCGTTGCTAAGGACGTCTTATGCAATAAGGCTTTTTCTACCAGCCAACCTTATCTATTGTATCTCTCTGTGTAATATAATCGTGCCGTTTATAAAAGATTAAAGTCAAAGACGACTCTTTTAAAGTCAAACATACTTTGACTATATAAATGACTATCTCTCTACTAAGCCAAGGACTGAAACTTGTTTCTATTTATGTGACTTTAAATCAGTTTCAGGATTTAAGTTCCGAAGAGACTTAAACATCATTAAACGTAATGAAACCACTAATACTTGAACTAGTATTACTCGCTTAAAGAACTATTGTTTCTACTTAATTCTTAAGCGCGGCTTAGATGATCTAAAGAGACAGCGCATATCCAATCATCTATGAGTTAATTTATTATTTTAAATAATTCAAAATATTAATTACATTTGAAGGAGTTTTGCATATTATAAAATCGATTACTAAGAAGATCAGACAAATCATAGAAATTGGAACAATGAGGTCCGAACGTCAAAAATCTTAATTATATCTACTTCTATTTAGTTTTTATTTTTCAAAGAACTTAAGGGCGTATTTCTTCATTTAAGAATAGCCGCTACCCTCTGAATAAATTCAAAAGTGGAATAGAATTTGTTTTAAACAGAGAATTATTTAACCGGGCCTTATTAGGAATTGGTGAAATGCGACCTAAGCTTAACACTTCAGACACTTCATAAAAACGCTTCAAATCCTATAGTATAAGTACATAAGCGAGACGATGTTTGTAGACCTATGCGTAAGTGTGTGCCTTATATGTGTAGCAGCTGGGAATTCCTATTACCGGGGATCTAAACATACCAGCGAACTGTGGGTGCACATAGTACACTTCTGCCTTACGCTTCGTGGAGTACAGGCGTGATGGTATCTATGTTCTTTTATTTGCGCTTAGCTTGTTTAGCAGGCAACAAACCCTACAACGACGTGCAGGGTTCAGTGAGGGGAACGTTGTGATGGAAACTGCAGAGAAGAGCTGCGAGGGACCGTTCTGTACGTCTGCTCAATGAACGACTAGTTCCATGACAGTTATTCGAGCTTGGTTGTTGGCTCGATTGGTAAAGAACGAATAGTCATTCCGAGCAAACACGTGCTAATATTGAAACCGTGTCTATCAATGCCGAAGAATCAGATTAGAAAATGAGCGATCGGCTCTTTCACTGAATTAAGCTATGAACAATAGCAACCCATATACCAAATAAGGACATTTCCCAGGTACACAAACTAGTGAATTAAATGATGGCCGCCATTTAACAGGATTTACGTTTGTTTGTCCCGCTTATTTATAGTTCCACCTAACTTTGGCGATAATGAACTGAAATCAGTTTATGAAGCTAATAAATTCGCCCGGTGCGGGCCCGCGGCTACAACTTTCTGTTTGTCCAACGTTTTAAACAAATTGTTTACACACAAATATGAAGGCACGTAAATGTTTTATGAATGTTTACTTCAACTGTATAAAAATCGCAACAAGATAGTGCTTCTAAATTAAAATAAAAACATTTTGTTGAAGAGCGGGGTTTGAAATGCTATGCCACTATGACGCGTTATCTATGCATCTGTTAAGTAAAGTATTGTGAAGGTTCAGTGAGCTTAGCCATTAGGGGTGTTATTTTTTCATGCCCATTGTCACGTACCTATACCTACTAACATAGTCTATTTATTGATTATAATATTAAATTTTGATGAATTGTCACATAGAGATGTTGTATAATTTGTATATTCCTGACGTCTGGACATGTCTGAGAAATAAATATTTTTAGGGAAATACAATAAAATAAATGGAATGTTTTTGAGTTGTTTTATTATGTACTCACGACTACACATCAAACTATACAAATCGAGGCCATCCTATAATTATGAAATTGTTTAACTTGATGTGTAACCGTGTGTACTTACTTCCCTGGAAAGTTAGTGGAAAGAAAAAAACGCAATGTAACACCGAGCACAACTTGTATGTAATAACAAAGAAATATAATCGTGAATTAAAACACCTATTCGCAAATACTATGAAACCCCTTACGGATTAATTAACTACGGTAACACCTAACATAAACCTCAATACTCGGCCGGCAAACAGTAATAACAAAACCATTTTATGTTAATAGTTCTCTCGCTAAAAACTAACTGAAAGATGAACAGTTTTGCGTGGTGGAGTTAATCCAACGCGGTCGGCCGCCAATGAATTATTTATATACAAAAACAACCATATTATGCACCCACATTAAAGCATAATCAACCTTATCACAAAGAAATAAGAATTCACCAATAGAATTATGAAAGTGGAATGTATCAAAGTTGGAGCAAAAATATTATAATACGGGTCGAAAATGGAGTGTTTCTTTTTATGACGTCAAAAATTGTAATAGAAATGCGGGGATTTCTTGTCGAGTAATAATTTTAAGTTTATTTATTATGTGTGGTAATGGTAGAAGTGGTTTATTAGGGTACGAACTGGATTTAACTTTTTACTTCATTCATAGGTATAGAATTGGTTTAAATAAATCAAACATGGCCTATTCTACAAGTCTTCTTTAAAAAAAAAAAGAAAAGCTTACTAGCAATCTTATTAACCCCTTGTACTAAGCTAAATACTTGTATTACGAGTGGGTTCACTTCGGTAGTGCAATGGGTGGGTTTTGAACCGGCAACCACCGCTTTATGCTGAAGTGAGTGCCTGTTAGCGCGCAGAGAGCCAAATGTACGCTTTCCGAAATTAAAATAAAATATTTCATAGATTCAGTTTCCGCAAAATTTATAACCCCTACTAATACGTAGTATATTTCGAACGTCAATATAGATATCCTTCTAAAATATATAGAATCAATTAGCAAAATTAATTTTGAAATCCATCACAGATGATGAAGCAGGATCAGGCGTATACGAGTGCCAGTGATAGTTTATTTTACTGCGGCCATATCGCATCGCAGTGGAACTTTACGACGCGCTCGCGTCACCGGCTTCCGATACCCTGGCATTCATAACATATACAAAAGCACAGTATATCCACTCCACTCATCCATAGTAATATTAGCTATTCAAAAATAGCTGTATCTGTTTTTCTGTTACCTTTTCACACCTAAACCGCAGAACAGATTACGCAAAAATTGGTCATGGAAATAGATCTATAGTTAAAACAAAACAAAGAGTACCGTTTGTCTCAAAAAGTTATTTGGAATGCAAGTGAAATCGCGGGTAACAGCTAACATTCTATAAATAAATATATCAGGCTAGGTCTATACTAAACTCTCATAATAATGGGCACGCAGAGCAGTAATAGGCTAATGCTAATGTATGCTGCACGAATAAGGGAATGCTACGGCAATACGCCTGTGGCTTAGTATTTTATGCCTAAAGTACATACCATCACGCCTGTATTCCCCGAAGGGTTAGACAGAGGTGTACCTAATGTGCACCCACAGTTCGCCGGTATGTTTGGATCCGATGTAATAGGGGGCGAGCCTGGGCCTGAGCCGGGCACCGGGCACAAATCCGGACTCCGAGCTGCTACTGAGAATTTCAACCAACGAGGCAGTCAGTGGTTTATGCCTAAAGGTCCAAATTATTTCTTGACTGTAGTTGTTACTAAGCCTTCTCTTCCTTTTTATTGAATGGTATTACGACTACCGGTATCAGAACCATAAAACATATTTTTATGGACGCAAGAATTAGGTAGCTAAATGGACAGTCTAAAATTTTGTTGCAAGTTTTTATGTGCGCAGGTCACGAGCTCCTTCACAGATAAAACTCCGAAATTGTAGGTCTAATCAAAAAGGTTTTATGACATACACAACCTTGACACTTAGGTGTCACCTTGCCTGACAAACTTTGAGGTCTTTAAGACTCAGAGTAATGCCTAAGGCATAAGAAACATCAGTCCATGAAAAAAAAATTAAAACGCCACAGCGAGTACCAGCAGAGCACAAGTTTCTCTTAATTTTCCTGATAATACGATGTTTATAGAAAAAGACAAAATTGACTATGAAGGCACTTCTATAAGGAAAGATCTATGCTTATAACTATAGCAAAGATTTATCTGAAAGTATTACTAACGATAGACGGGACATTCTATTTCTGAATACTTACATAGATAACGCGGTCTAGATTTTTTGCGGTTTTTGAGGTCCAAAATAGAAAATCCCTTTTAGATCTCTTTGGGCTATAAAGATCGCGTTAGTACACCTCTGCCAAACCCATCGGGGAACATAGGAGTGATGGTATATAAAATATGTAGATTGTAGGCACATAAAGTTACAGATTCGAACTCAAGATCATCACCATATCACAACGCTATTTTCCATTTCGTTAGCAGTACCAATTTTAAAAACTATCTACTCAATATTTGCAATTTTTTATCAAGCAAATTGAGTTGAAATACATTTGATGCGTTCGGACGAAAAAAAAATTTACTGCAATCAATTCGATTACAGCGTTGACTTGAAAACACTCGAGAGGTCGCGTTTATTGCTGGCACAACTATAAAAATGTTGACAGCCGACGTGCCGGTTGCTATTTTATGTTTTAAATTACCATCGTCTGTTTATCCTCACTTATTCTGAGTGCCTTGTACTTTTGGTCATTTTTATTGTTTACTTTAATGCAGTGATATGACCCTTGGCCTGCCAAAGTCAAAGATTTTGAGTCCGCATCCAACGCACACACCTCTTTTCGAAGTCATGTACGTAAATGCGTTATGATCAGTGCCTATTAACAAACTTAATTTAAGGATCGGTTCGGATCCTTTACAGCGTGACCATGGATGCTGTAATGGATCAGAAACGTCGGGAATTACATAATATCAATATAACGCGATTAAATTCGTAAAAAGTAATTTTATATCAATATCAATTATCAATCAATTCGCGCAGTTATCAATCAATTCGCGTAATTGTCAGATACTAGTAGATTTACTGAGTTGTGACAAATGTTTGGTCTGGCACGTAGCTTTTAAATCTTTTAATACAACGAAGTAATATTGAGACGCAAGCTAGTACCTGTTAGGTTGCGTTCTTATGTCCGTGTAGCGCAATCTTCCGATTGTAATGTTGACACAGCGCAATAGAAAACGTCGGTATTACAAGGGACAACACTCCGCGTCTGGGGACAGTCCGTTCTGGGAGTACACTGCGGGTACAAGAAAACTATACTCCTTAAACGCGTTTGAAATGACTTAGCGTAAAGTGTCGTTATGTTACTCATACTATTTGCGATGTTATTATTTTCTGTCGATATAATTCCTGAAAATAGTCTATTAACTAAGTCGTTGGACTTCTAATGGACAAAACACTTCAAAAACAAGCAAATACTACAAACAATCTCCTTCAATTACAACCTTTATTAAACCCAACTACCAAACAACCTTGATGTTCCCCAAACTCTAACTGTACGGGTCTCGATTGAATATTTATAATTTTCGGCGGGTGACCTAACTTTAGGGACCGCCAGTGTACCGAGGAGCCAGAAACTATTGCGAGCTATTGCTCTATTGGGCCGCGGCGTGTTTACTTAGGCCGACTTGCCTTTGCACAGCAAATATCATTTGCCACCCGATTCTGGCCTAATAGATTTTTATTGGAGCTATCCAAAACCGGCGAGACGCTCCCCGCAGTTAGCAACTCAGCAATGATCTTATATGTTCTTTATTTCGGGTATTAGGGTGTTAGTTTTAGGATCCCGGGATTCAGAAGGGACCAAGCCGATTTGTTCCTGCGCTGAATTTATAAAAAATAAATATGTGATGTAGCAAAAATACATAGAAAGAAAAGAAAGAAAGAAATAGTTTATTCAGCCGCAGTAAAGACAAGTACATTCATTATAAGCTATAATAACAAAAAAAAAAACCATAATAATACGCATTAAGTACTATGCCCAAATTGCGCTGAAAGGGATGTGGTTCAGCATATGCCAGACAAATTTGCCTGACGCTGGTTTTCAACCAGGTCCTAATCACGCACGGACGTGAAACCAGTTCCTTAATAATTATGTTCTATGCTAAACAAAAAATAAAAATAAAAAACGATGTACCCATTAACAATATTGGAATAATATGACAAGGTCACATAAAAGTACAAAATAAATAAATAAATGAATATGTTTATATATAAAAAATACCTAACATTGCTAGAAATGTACTACGTGATAACTGATAACGGAAGCGCAGCGCTCAGTAACCGGTTTGCAAAAACTACACCGGTGGCGCTCGCGTGCTGGGCTATAGTGTCAGCTATGAGATGCCATACGCCATGTGGCCTCGGTCACTGTACATTTTTACATCTGTCTCAATCGACTAATTAAATAAGATATTAACTTTATCGAACGACATGTTAAACATTATTGTTGGTTTATTGTTGCATTGATCCATCCTTCGTTATTATTTTTCTTTTGGTTATTTATACCTGTATTGCCAACGCAAAACTAATATGATTACTGTTTCTAAACAAGAAACAGAAATTGCCAGAATTCAATCTAGATCAAGTATCAATTATACGCCGCTCGCGTACAGACAGACACAGTATGTTGAATAGTTGATACTCCACATAGTTTGTAAGCAGTTAGAGAGTCCAACGTTCCAAACTCGCGGGTTCGACGAAGTTATTCTTTAATCCTGTGAGCTTTGTTAAGTTTTGTCTTTATCTTTTTACTCAAAAGTTTTCTGTAATGTATGTAGGTACATGACGAAGGTTTCTTTTTTATAGTTACTTTAGCAAGTGTTTTTTTAGATGTTTGCGTTGGCTTTATCTATTGGTGTGGTAAGTCATTTTTCGTTTAATGTCACCTTGCCGTTATAAATTACATACAAACATACGTCTGTATCCCCCTGCCATGCCCTATCACGCCTGTTTTCCCCGAAGGTTTAAGCAGAGGTGTACTTAATTTACACCCACAGTTCGCCGGGATGTTTACGTCCCCTGTAATAGGAGGTGAGCCTGTTGCCATTCACCGGGCACATAATACCCAAACTCCAAAAGCTTCTAATGAGAAATATAAAATAACTATATAATTTCTATGTAATATTAACGTGGTTGTGATAGCACTGTAATAATTTTGAAATAATTATTTCGTTATTCCAATTCTCGTAAAAAAACTTCAGAACTTATTATTTGTTGTTTCACGTAAATCCGTGGGTGCGTTTTAATGACTAAAGAAAAAACCTTAACGTAATTCAAATGTCTTACTTAGTTCTAAATGAAATCCAAACACCAATTAGCATTAGAATTCGTTTGCAGAAACGCCTACGATTTTAATTAAACTATGCTTCTAGGTAAAAATATTTATTGTCTTATAAGTGTAGTAAAATGTGCAAGAATGTGTATCAAAGCGTGAAGTTCTACTTTTGATTCTCGGGTCCGACTAAGGAGATTTAAAGGCTTCCTTTAGATTGTTCTTTTCCGTAGATTTTTCTGCTTGAATATGTTCAGTATGTGTCCTATGTGGGTTTTGTGCCTTACCTTATTACCTAGGGCACTCTCGTTGCCTTGAAAATATCACTGCCCTCGGAGTATATAGGAGATTGTTGTATACATATATTTATAGTATAGGCCCCGTATTTCATAGTTCGAGTCAGCAAACCAAACATGTTTAAACGTTTGCCAATCAATTACATATTTACTTGCCCCGGCCAAAAGCACTCAATTTTGAATCGTCCATTCTTTTACCGAATATTTAAAGTTTTAAACCAAACATTTGTTCGTTTATCGACTGGCAATCAATGGTTAAAATCAGAAACACTTTTGTTTGTATCAAAACCCATGCTCTGATTGGAAAGATAAAATTAATAAAATAAATTAGGTAAAAAAATATTCATTTGCGGATGTATAAAAATATGTAATTTACTGTTGAATCGAGTACTCATTTATTATCCTCCTGCGTCCTTGTTGTATTTTTAATAAATATTTCAACTAATAACTTGAGATTATAAGCAGCAGAAGTGAGGGCAATACTTTTTTGAGGAACATTTATTCATTCATAGCACCACAGAATAGTTGTAACAAGCCTACTCTAAATCCAGGATTGGCTTACAAAAGCACAAAACTAAAGTCTAAAGTACATTTCAGCATCGATTAGCCCAACCCAGTGGTTTGTTTTCACTAAGAGAGCAGTTAAGTTCTCAAAGGCGGTCAAATTTGGTTGATCCTAAGTAAGCACCGGGCTTCAATGGCCCAGTTTTAAGTCCCTTTGCAACAATTAACGAGTAACTGTCGAGTTGCCAATACTGTTGTGTTTGTCTACTTCGATTAAAAGTTTGACTGGAGGAACGAAATTACGAGTTACAAGGAGAAAAGTTTTAATTTGACGATGTAGACGTATCGATGCGGGGAAATTGAGTGTAAAAGATAATTTTGAGTTGTTGGTGGAATATTTTGGATACAGTTTATTATGATTTGACGAGATGAATACCAACCAGCGCTTTCTTTGTCTTGTACTTCTGACTAATAAATGGATTAAAATAACAAGGATAAGGTTTTTATATATTTTTTATTGTTATTAAATGTCAAACAATTATACAAGACGCCTGCTATTAAGTGGCAATCTTGACTTACAAATAGATGCAACACCATTGGTATCTATTACCCATCGCGCGTCTTAAGAGCGCAGTTTTTTTCCCTGTAATTAGCTACGAGTACATTACATTTCAAACCGGAACACAATAATGTTAGCAAACTATTTACTAACAAAATATTTAGTAAACCAGACGAAATAAGCAGTACAATTCTACCACATAAAACGTGTGCGTTACCCGCCTTATAGTAAGGTGACTGATGCTTATACTGCATTAAAATTTTACTAGCATGCCTGATTTATTGTGGTTTTTATTAACATTGACTGCCTCGTTGGTCTAGTGGTCCCAATCGCGACTGCTACGCTAGAGGTCTTGGGTTCGATCCCCAGGTCGAGCAAAGTGTTATCGAGTTTTTCTATGAAATTCTCAGTAGCAGCTCGGAGTCTGGATTTGTGCCCGGTGAATGGCAACAGGCTCGCCCCCTATTACATGGGACCCAAACATACCGGCGAACTGTGGGTGTGCATTAAGTGCACCTCTGCCTAACCCTTCGGGGAATACAGGCGTGATGGTATGTTATGTTATGTTTATTAACATTCCCAGAACCGCACCTTATTCTCACTTAAGCTGGGATCAGATTGTCGGCGGCACGTCGTCCTAAATAAGCAAGCTAAACATAAAGACAACACGGTGTCAGCCCACGATTCTACTTATGCCTCTCTATGGAAATTATACGAAAACAATCGAGCCATGTTTATGCGGCGGGATTTTTATGGTAAGTCAAAATTGACGGTAATGGGATGAAAAGAGGTAATGGATAGGGGAGGATAGTGCGCGTAACAAAAATATAAATTTTTATTGTGTACGTTTATTTTTATGAGGTTTTCCTATATTTTTTTATTATTTTTATAAAGCTTACCACCAATGTGGATGGCAGAATACTACATAGTAGTCTTGTTAACCCCTCGTGCTAAGCTAAATGCTTGTGTTCCGAGCCGTCAATCTGCACTAGTTTGTTTTGGTTTGTTTAGTTGACTGTTAGGCAGATAAAATTACCTCAAGTGAACGTAGCGATCGTTCAGCTCTAACCTTTAACAGTACCGCATTGCCGTATTGGTAAAACCTAAACTCTCGACTCAACACTGCAAAAAGAACATTAGTGCTTCCGTGAGCGGAGTGACAAGCACCGGCGATAGATGGCGCTGTGTCGCCGTAGCTCGCGCCAGTCGGGGCAAATCATCGTAAAAAGTCGCAGAGTCGCCGGGTAGGGTTGCTAGTTATGGGATTATTTAAACAGAAAGGGTTGACCGTTATATTAACAAGTATTTAACGCAGGCGATATTATAACTCAATCTTATCAATTTATCGTTCCTATAGTAATATTGAGTCATGTAGTTACGAGATACGGGCACTCAGTCACGTCACCTCAAACACTTGGAATTAAAAATGAGGCTGAGCGGTAATCGCACTGAAGCTGGAACAGTGATTAGAATTGACAAAGACAAAGACAAAGACAAAGATATTTATTGCTCAAACTGTGTACAAACAACGGCGTTATACGAAATATAATAAGTCTCAACAGCCTACCCAATCGGGTGTAGCAATTATAATAATAACTAATATATATGTATATATCGGAATGGTCATGAGTACGGGACGTCAACTGACTACGAAACGGAAGTGTGTGTAGATGGCGCGCTTCGACAGAGTCTAGTGTGACGTTCGCTACAGTCGAAGAGGGGGGTGACGGTTGACGTTCAACGGTGCAACACAACTCTCACTTCTCTTGGAGACTCCGGGCGGATAACAAGTACCTAGAAACTGTCACTCGTTTCGTGTTCAGTAATCCAAAATAATTATAGTCAGTTTTGTTAATTTGATTTGATGTGAAATTATAACAGTGATTTAATCTTTGACTTTATTTTAATTACTGCTACCTATATCTACCTCAACCGAGATGTGTGACGAAGAAGGATCTTGCTCCAATCGGCCTCTAGATCCGTCATCAGAAGCGGGATCCGAACAAGAAAACCAGATGACACAACGTGGCGAAGAAAATGGCGGCAATGATCAGAATTGGCGCCTATTGTTCGAGATGCAGAATACAAACATGAAGACACTGATCGAAGCCCTATCTAAACCACAGCGATTTAACCAGCAAGTAAGTCTCCCAGAGTTTGATCCTGATAAGACTGATACAGATGCAAGGTCGTGGTGTGCTACGGCAGACATGTGCTTTGCAGACAACCCTTTGGAAGGCGGGCAGTTGATAGTGGCTATCAGCAAGGCTCTCAAAGGTTCAGCATCGTCGTGGCTTGCCCAAATATCCTACCCGGGCATCACGTGGCTACAGTTCAAAGACTTGTTTGTGGCTCGCTTTGTAACCACAGAAACTGCAGCTGGTACCCTGATTAGTTTGAATACGGACAAGCCAAAAGAAGGGGAAACTTTAGCAGCATATGGTAGCCGTATCATGACGTCACTTTTCAATCGGTGGAAAAATTCAACTGTTGAACAAATCGTCGTGTCTACAACGCTTGCACATCTAGCGCAATTCGACAAAAGACTTCAACGATTGGCTTTCACGACTGAGATCAACACTCGACAGCGGCTACAACAGGAGTTGCAGGCATTTACATACCTAAAACGCAAGGCCAATGCTGCTAGTGATCAAACGGCACCCGAAAGCAAGCGTATGAAGACTGCCATGAAATGTTATCTTTGCGGAAAAATCGGGCACAAGAGATCTGATTGTTATCACTTGAAAGGAAAGCCAGTGAAGCAACCTAGCAGTACTCCAGTGGTACCCGCAAGATCCAACCCTCAGCAGCAGTCTACATCGAGCTCCATTGTCTGCTTCAAATGCGGACAAACGGGGCACATCTCTACGCGTTGTACGAGCGGAGGCAGTGCGGCTGCAGACGCTCGCAAGGAACGACGTGTGGACGTCTGCATCATAGACCCTCCGGCAGGGATATTGAAACATCAAGGTCAGTGTTTTACTTACCATTTTGATTCTGGTGCTGAGTGTTCCTTGGTTAAAGAGAGTGTTTCATCACTATTTCACGGAAAACGTGATCACAAAGTAGTTACACTGAAAGGCATTAGTCAGTCGAATGTTTATAGCACCATACAGATTTCATGTGTTGTAGAAATTGATAATCACTCGATCGAAATTTTATTGCACGTTCTGCCTGATATTTATTTACGTAGTTCAATTATGTTAGGACGTGAAATTTTGCAACTAGGATTCTGTGTTAATATGACCGCCACACAATTCACTATTTCTAAAATCAACACAGTAAATAACATTTCACTTGCCACAATAGATTCCACATGTACCCTCAATACTGATTTTGATTCTGTTGACACTGACATTCCTTTAGAACGTAAAGCCGAACTTTTTAAAGTATTAAATCGCTATTCTAACTATTTTATAACCGGTATGCCTAGAACTCGCGTCACAACAGGTGAACTTGAAATAAGACTAATTAATCCTAATTTAACTGTACAAAGACGACCTTATCGATTTAGTTCTGAGGAAAGGAGAACAGTGCGTGAAAGAGTAGATGAGTTATTACGGGCTAACATTATACGACCTAGTAGTTCGCCATTTGCCAGCCCAGCTCTGTTAGTGAAGAAACGCGACGGTTCAGACAGGATGTGTATCGATTATAGGGAGTTAAATAATAATACTGTACCTGATCGATATCCTTTGCCGCTCATTTCCGATTTGATATCGCGGTTACATGGCGCGCGGTACCATTCTAAGCTAGATTGTGCATCCGGATTTCATTTAATTCCAATTAATTCTGAAGAATCTATTCAGCGTACAGCTTTTATAACACCTGACGGTCAGTACGAGTACTTAGCTATGCCATTTGGTCTTAAAAACGCGATATCAGTTTTCCAGAGAGCTATAGTAAAAGCGCTAGGCGAGTTGGCGAATACTTACGTCATTATCTATGTCGACGATATCCTTATTACGTCACAATCTGTTGAAGAAGGTATTGAGCGACTTGAGATAGTACTAGATAGGTTAAGCAAAGCTGGTTTTTCCTTAAACTTGAAAAAGTGCTCCTTTTTAAAAACCCGAATCGAATTCTTAGGTTACGAAGTTAGCTTTGGACAAATTAGGCCAAATCGACGAAAGGTAGAGGCATTGTCTGCTCTGCCTCCTCCCACAACAGTAACTCAATTAAGGCAGTTTATAGGTTTAGCTACTTATTTCCGCCAGTTTGTTCCCAATTTCTCCCGTGTCATGGGACCACTTTATAAACTAACTGCTGAAAAGATTCCCTTTGTCTGGCAGCAGCGTCATGAAGTCATCCGACAGGAGATCATCTCAGTTCTAACGAAAGAACCAGTTTTGATGATTTATGATCCCCAATATCCGGTTGAACTTCATACTGATGCTAGCTCTGAGGGATATGGCGCAATATTATTTCAAATAGTTGAAGGCAAACGTAGAGTAGTCGCATATTTTAGCAAAAGGACCACATCTGCGGAATCGCGGTATACGAGCTACGAACTTGAGACTTTAGCCGTCGTAAACGCTATCAAACATTTTCGTCAATACTTGCACGGTCGTCAATTCACAGTAGTCACAGACTGTAACTCTTTGAAGTCATCGCGAAAGAAAATTGATTTAACTCCACGAGTTCACAGATGGTGGGCCTATTTGCAATGTTTTGATTTTGACATAGTTTATAACAAAGGTAAAGATATGGCACATGCAGATTTCTTATCCCGAAATCATCTACCAGTTGATGAGAGTTCCGTTTCTCCGATTGTAGAGTCATCAAGTGTCAAGACCTCTAGTACAGAGATAGCTAAGGTAGAGGAGCGGTCTATTAATCTTACCGAAGTTTCTAGCAATTGGCTTCTCGCTGAGCAGAAACGAGATAGCGAAATCTCCAAGATTGTTTCTGACTTGAAAGCCGGTCAGTTAGGGAATGACGTCTCTAAGACTTACGAGATTCGTGCAGGTGTCCTTAATCGTAAAATTCAACGAAATGGACGAACCAAGTGCTTACCTATACTTCCTAGAGCTTTAAAGCGATCTGTAGTCAGTAATATTCACGATTCGCTTATTCATCTTGGCTATGATAAAACCCTGGAAAAACTTTATGACTTTTACTGGTTCGATGGCATGGCGCGGTACGTTAAAAAGTTTGTAGACAATTGTGTGACTTGTAGAGTTTCAAAATCTCACTCTGGTAAAATACAGGCGGAATTACACCCTATTCCTAAAGTTAGCATTCCCTGGCACACTATACACATTGATGCTACGGGTAAATTAAGCGGAAAAAATGATTCAAAAGAGTACGTCTTTGTAATTATTGACGCGTTTACTAAGTACATTTTATTGTTTCATACAGTTAACATAGATACTAGAAGTAGTATTAAAGCTGTAAAAGATAGTGTCGCTCTATTTGGTACACCAACGCGAATAATCGCCGATCAAGGTCGTTGTTTCGCAAGTAAAGAATTTAAAGATTTCTGCGATTCTAGTAACATCAACTTGCACTTGATCGCTACTGGCTCATCTCGAGCTAACGGACAAGTGGAGCGCGTTATGTCTGTTCTAAGGTCTATGTTGACAGCAGTTGAAAATAATGATAACCGTTCATGGCAAGATTCCCTAGGCGATATCCAATTAGCAATTAACTGTACTGTAAATCGCACTACTAAAGCAAGTCCATTAGAACTTTTAATTGGCAAAGTAGCTCGCCCGTTGTCATTGATGGCATGTGACGATGTAGAGACTGAGGTAGACTTACCAACTATTAGATGTGAGGCGACTCTTAACATAGAAAATGCAGCGTCATATGAAAAACAACGGTTTGATCGTACAAAGGCAAGGGTCAATAAATTTTCGATCGGTGACTTTGTGTTACTACAAAATGAAGAACGCAACCAGACAAAGCTGGACCCAAAGTATCGTGGTCCATTTCAAATTATAGAGGTTCTAGAGGGAGATCGTTATACCCTAAAGGCATTGAACTCTAAGCGCACTTACAAATACGCTCACGATAGGTTGAGAAAAATGCCAGAGGATCAGAGCATAACTGACGATCTTGAGGTAGAGCAAAGTGTGAACCTAAATATTAACGAGACAGTAGAAAACTAAGCTTACATGTTGATTGGTTGTGTGATTCAATGTCAGAGGTTGATTTGTAGCCGTAGCTCAGTAGAAATCGGTGTCTACTGTGTAAACAGTAGTCCGTGAGTACGCGGTAGGCAGACAACTCTGGTGTTGGGGTTTCGTAGGAAACCATAAAGTCCAGGAGGGACTTGGCGATCCTTGTGAGGATGCGCAGATAAATGAAGGGCAACTGAGTAACTGGTTGAGTACCTGGTTGAGTAACTGGAGGTTACTGAATGGTAAGAATCACATGTAGAGCTTTAGTTATTTGATTTGATTGTAACGTGAGGTTATGGTAATTGATTGTATTGTCAGTGATGCTCTGAATCCAGCTCCAATAATAGTTAAGAATGTAGTGTAGGAAGTAATTTTGTAATAAATTTGATTGGAATCCTATGTTTTACTTTGATTCAACCCTTACCTGGGTTAAGTCAGGAGTGACCGAGCAAAGAGATACTGTGCGCGTAAAATTTTGTTACAGACTAACACACAGGGACGTGTGTCCTGTAGGATGGCCGTATCGGAATGGTCATGAGTACGGGACGTCAACTGACTACGAAACGGAAGTGTGTGTAGATGGCGCGCTTCGACAGAGTCTAGTGTGACGTTCGCTACAGTCGAAGAGGGGGGTGACGGTTGACGTTCAACGGTGCAACACAACTCTCACTTCTCTTGGAGACTCCGGGCGGATAACAAGTACCTAGAAACTGTCACTCGTTTCGTGTTCAGTAATCCAAAATAATTATAGTCAGTTTTGTTAATTTGATTTGATGTGAAATTATAACAGTGATTTAATCTTTGACTTTATTTTAATTACTGCTACCTATATCTACCTCAACCGAGATGTGTGACGAAGAAGGATCTTGCTCCAATCGGCCTCTAGATCCGTCATATATTAATGTTCTTAATTATTCACAAAGTATTCGTTCAAATTATATAACACATTTTTAGTTAGAAATTTTTTTTAAGCATTTTTAAACGATTTACCATCCAGTTCTTTAATTTCTACTGGTAAGTGATTGAAGACTCAACTTGAAAACGCAACTTTTTTGCGAAATCGAAAACTAAGTCGATATCGAAATCAATAACTAAACAAAAAATGAAACTGTAACTAAAATTGAATTGGAAATAGAAAAACTAACCGCACTGAAGCTGGAACGACATAATACGAATCGTGATTAGAATTAAAAACAGTTTTTTTTTCTAAATCGAAAACTAAGTCGATATCGAAATCGATAACTTAACAAAAACTGAAACTACGACAGGAAACGAATGGGACTTAGTAAAAGTAATCGCACTGAAGATGGAAAAGTGATTAAAATTGAAAACTGAACTTTTTTCTAAATAGAAAACTAATAAGATATACCTCAAAATATCGATAATATCAATATATCTATAGTATCAATTATGTTAAAATATCGATAAAATCGAAACATCGATAAAATCAAAATATCGATAAAATCGATATATCGATAAAATCTAAATATCGATAAAGTCGAAATATCGATAAAATAGAAATAGCAATAAGATCGGAATATCGATAAAATATGTAGAAATTTAATAAAATCGTAATATCGATGAAATTGATGAAATGTAGATAAAATTGATATATCGATAAAATCGAAATATCGATAAAATCGAAGTATCGATAAAATTGATATATCGATAAAATTGATTTATCGATAAAATCTAAATATCGATTAAATCGAAATATCGATAAAACCTAAATATCGATAAAGTCGAAATATCGCTAAAATAGAAATAGCAATAAAATCGGAACATCGATAAAATAGAAATATCAATAAAATCGTAATTTCGGTGAAATCGAAATGTCAATAAAATCTAAATATCGATAAAATTGAAATATCGATAAAATCAAAGTATCGACAAAATTGATATATCGATAAAATCTAAATATCAATAAAATCGAAATATTGATAAAACCGAAATATCGAAACCTCTATAAAACCGAAATATCGATGAAACCTGAATATCGATAAAATCGAAATATTGACAAAATCGAAATATCGATAAAACAGAAATATTGATAAAATCTGAATATCGATAAAATCGAAATATCGATTAAATCTAAATATAGATGAAATTAAAAATCGATAAAATTGATATATCGATAAAATCTAAATATCGACAAAATCGAAATATCGAAAAATCTATAAAACCAAAATATCGAAAAAACCGAAATATCGATAAAATAGAAATATCGATAAAATCGAAATGTCGATAAAATCTAAATATCGATAACATCGAAATATCGATAAAATCGAAATATTGATAAAATCTAAATGTCGATAAAGTTGAAATATCAATAAAATCAAAATATTGATAAAATCGAAATATCGATAAATTCGAAGTATCGATAAAATTGGTGTCAATAAAATCGAAATATCGATAAAACCGAAATATCGATAAAATCGAAACATCGATAAAACCGGAATATCGATAAAATGGAAATGTCGATAAAATTTATATATGTATAAAATCGAAATATCGATGAAATCGAAATATCGATAAAATCTAAATACCGATAAAACAGAAATATTGATAAAATAGAAATATCGATAAAATCTGAATATCGATAAAATCAAAATATCGATAAAATCTAAATATCGATAAAATAGAAATATCGATAAAATCTGAATATCGATAAAATCGAAATATCGATAAAATTGAAATATCGATAAAATCGAAATGTCGATAAAATCTAAATATTGATAACATCGAAATGTCGATAAAATCTAAATATCGATAACATCGAAATATCGATAAAATTGAAATATTGATAAAATCGAAATGTCGATAAAGTTGCAATATCAATAAAATCGAAATATGGATAAAATCGAAATATCGATAAAATCGAAGTATCGATAAAATTGAAGTGTCGATAAAATCGAAATATCGATAAAACTGAAATATCGATAAAATAGAAATATCGATAAAATCTGAATATCGATAAAATCGAAATATCGATAAAATTGAAATATCGATAAATATGAAATATCGATAAAATCGAAACATCGATAAAATTTAAATATCGATAAAATTGATATATCGATAAAATCTAAATATCAATAAAATCGAAGTATTGATAAAACCTGAATATTGATAAAACCGAAATATCGAAACCTCTATTAAAACCGAAATATCGATGAAACCTGAATATCGATAAAATCGAAATATCGATTACATCTAAATATCGATAAAATTTAAATATCGATAAAATCGAAATATCGATAGAATCTGAATATCGATAAAATCGAAATATCGATAAAATCGAAATCTCGATAAAGTCGAAGTATCGATACAATTGATATATCAATAAAATTGATATATCGATAAAATCGAAATATCGAAACCTCTATAAAACCGAAATATCGATGAAACCTGAATATTGATAAAACCGAAATATCGAAACCTCTATTAAAACCGAAATATCGATGAAACCTGAATATCGATAAAATCGAAATATCGATTACATCTAAATATCGATAAAATTTAAATATTGATCAAATCGAAATATCGATAAAATCTGAATATCGATAAAATCGAAATATCGATAAAATCGAAATCTCGATATACCTAGTCGAAGTATCGATAAAATTATATCGATAAAATCGAAATATCGATAAAATCTAAATATCGATAAAGTCGAAATATCGATAAAATTGAAATAGCAATAAAATCTGAATATCGATAAAATAAAAATACATATAATAAAATCGTAATATCGATGAAATTTATGAAATGTCGATAAAATTGATATATCGATAAAATCGAAATATCGATAAAGTCGAAATATCGATAAAATAGAAATAGCGATAAAATCTGAATATCGATAAAATAAGAATACATATAATAAAATCGTAATATCGATGAAATTTATGAAATGTCGATAAAATTGATATATCGATAAAATCGAAATATCGATAAAGTCGAAATATCGATAAAATAGAAATATTGATAAAATCAAAATATCGATAAAACCTAAATATCGATAAAATAGAAATAGCAATAAAATCAGAACATCGATAAAATCGAAATGTCGATAAAATCGAAGTATCGATAAGATTTATATATCGATAAAATTTATATATCGATAACATTTATATATCGATAAAATCGAAATATCGATAAAATTGAAATATCGATAAAACCTAAATATCGATAAATATGAAATATCGATAAAATCGAAAAATCGATAAACCCGAAATATCGATAGAATCGAAATGTCGATAAAATCGAAATGTCGATAAAATCGAAATGTCGATAAAAGTGAAATATCAATAAAATTTAAATATTGAAAAAATCTAAGTATCGATAAAATCTAAATATCGATAAAATCGAAATATCTATAAAATCGGAATATCAATAAAATCGGAATTTCGATATAATTGATATATCGATAAAATCGAAATATCGATAATACCGAAATATCGATAAAATTGATATATCGATGAAATCTAAATATCAATAAAATCGAAATATTGATAAAACCGAATAAAATCGGAATATCTATAAAATCGAAATATCTATAAAATCGGAATATCGATAAACTGAAATATCGATAAAATAGAAATATCGATAAAATCTGAATATCGATAAAATCTAAATATCGATAAAATCTAAATATCGATAACATCGAAATATCGATAAAATCGAAATGTCGATAAAATCGAAATATCGATAAAATAGAAATATCAATAAAATCGGAATATCTATAAAATCGAAATATGTATCTATAAAATCGGAATATCGATATAATCGGAATATCGATAAAATTGAAATATCGATAAAACCTAAATATCGATAAAACCTAAATATCGATAAATATGAAATATCGATAAAATCGAAAAATCGATAAACCCGAAATATCGATAAAATCGAAATGTCGATAAAATTGAAATATCAATAAAATTTAAATATTGATAAAATCGAAGTATCGATAAAATCTAAATATCGATTTAATCGAAATATCTATAAAATCGAAATATCTATAAAATCGGAATATCAATAAAATCGGAATTTCGATATAATTGATATATCGATAAAATCGAAATATAGATAATACCGAAATATCGATAAAATCGAAATATCGATAAAATTGATATATCGATGAAATCTAAATATCAATAAAATCGAAATATTGATAAAACCGAATAAAATCGGAATATCTATAAAATCGAAATATCTATAAAATCGGAATATCGATATAATCGGAATATCGATAAACCGAAATATCGATAAAATAGAAATATCGATAAAATCTGAATATCGATAAAATCTAAATATCGATAAAATCTAAATATCGATAACATCGAAATATCGATAAAATCGAAATGTCGATAAAATCGAAATATCGATAAAATAGAAATATCGGAATATCTATAAAATCGGAATATCGATATAATCGGAATATCGATAAAATCGGAATATCGATAAAATCGAAATGTCGATAAAAACGAATTATCGATAAAATCGACATTTCCATAAAATCGAAATGTCGATAAAATAGAAATATCAATAAAATCGGAATATCTATAAAATCGAAACATCTATAAAATCGGAATATCAATCAAATCGGAATATTGATAAAATTGATATATCAATAAAATCGAAATATCGATAAAACCTAAATATCGATAAAATCTAAATTTCGATAAAATCTAAATATCGATAACATCGAAATATCGATAAAATCAAAATGTCGATAAAATCGAAATATCGATAAAATAGAAATATCAATAAAATCGGAATATCTATAAAATCAAAATATCTATAAAATCGGAATATCGATAAACCGAAATATCTATAAAATCGGAATTTAGATAAACCGAAATATCGATAAAATAGAAATATCGTTAAAATCGAAATGTCGATAAAATCGAAATATCAATAAAATCGGAATATCTATAAAATCGAAATATCTATAAAATCGGAATATCAATAAAATTGAAACATCGATAAAATCGGAATATCGATAAAACCGAAAAATCGATAAAATAGAAATATCGATAAAATCTGAATATCGATAACATCGAAATATCGATAAAAACGAAATATCGATAAAATTGAAATATCGATAAAATCGAGCACCAAGCTAATATACCTATTGGTGCTGTAAGTGCATGCTGAAACTAAAGGCGCTGAAAAAATTGGTGGCGAAAGAGGAATACTAATGTTTGATTGGGAATCGTAGTTGTAATAAGTTGCTTAACTATATGTCTCAAATTATTTTGTTGTCATTTTAGTCAGTTTTAAGGAAGTTATTAGGTGTTCCAGCATTGAAACCAAATATTGATACATACCAGGAAGAAAACTCCGATAATAAATAATCGAAATATAAAAAGTTCATTTAAAAAAGCTGAATGATGAAATTGAAATCGAAGAATCTGTATGGGGCACCGAAGGATTTGTACGGGAATTAATAATATAATAATGTTTGTAACAAACAAATTTAAAGGTAAAGGATTTATTTTCGTTAACTTAGTTAATTGCTGGACTGCCAAAAAAATGCGTGTTTTTGTAACAACAAAAACACGCATTTTTTTGGCATGTTAGATAAAGAAAAGTTTTGTTCATTTACTGGTTTTATTTTGTTCATTTACTGGTTTTAGGGTATTTAGTACCTTATTGCTAAATATCTATGAAAGTAGCTTATGCCGTAAAACGAACTTAACAATTATTTTTGAGTGAAATCTCAATACTAAAATATAGCTTTGGTTTGAATTCTTTAGAGGCAACATATTATAATTATTTTTTGAAGTCCGATAATTCCTTAAGTGTTGTGATGATGTGATTCACTGGAGCACTTACCTTACTTACCTTAAGACCGACGGCGATAAGAACGACGCGTATTCATTCCATGAATGACGCTGATGATAGGCTCCGAAACGAAGGAAATTATAAAAAAATCTAGAATATAGATTTTTTAAACCATTTCTGGAGCATTCTATTATAATGCTCCAGAAATGGTTTCATTTCAATGTTAAAGATACACGTTTATACGATGGTGCTTAGTAAAAGAAAAGGACCAAAAAACACCGCATAAAATATTATTCTTCAGTGCACCAAAGAGGCTTTTAAAGAATCAAATTATAAAATAATATTTAAATCCCATTCAAAAAGGGGGTGAATAGAGTTCCTAGTAGGGAGAGACGCCGCTCTCATTTTTCCCCCGCTTTTCATCGTCACCTAGGGTGGCTTGAATATTAATGAATAGAATTAATTGATTGAACGAACCCATCAATTATTCGGCCCATAATTTTATTTGCGCACCGTTCAAAGTTTACAATCCTGTACTATGCAGATTATTGAAAGTTTTTTAATCTGTATGTTGATTTTCGTAGGTCGAAGGTGGTTAATTGGATCTGTGGCTTTTGAACTAACATAGACGGATAAGGTCACCAATAATAAATTGTAATATTTAAATTTTCAAATGTGTTTTGTTTATGTTTTTTTTTCTGGTGTACAATATAAATAAATAAATAGATCTACAAACTCCGCATCAATATTTATTTGTTAGGTTATGCAGGTCAGATGACAAACTGAAATGTACAGTGCCTTTTCCTGAAGTTTAATTTCGCAACCTTCATAATATATTCGTCCAGAAGAAGATTAACGCTTCATCAATTCGAGCAGTTTTCCATCCTCATTAAGATCAGACCACGGAAGCAGAAATCTCTGTAAGTATCTCTATTGTGTATGCAATTCATAATGCACCTCAAATTACACTTTTTTTTTATTCTAACGTCTCCAAAATAAATTGATACATTTTATTTACAAATTATCCGCTGGTCTCCTACTTCCGTGTATACTAAACACTGGATGTGTCATTAAGTGCAGGTCATGTCGACAGGTGAGTTCAGGTTCGACTGAAACCTAAGTAATCTAGCCAAACAGAGGTGAAGCAAACATTTGCACTCGAAATAGAATTTAAACAACACTCTGCAGATTCAACTACAGGACGTTTGAGTTGGGCACATCTATTAGTTGTTATTCTGTAGTACTTAGTTAAGCTATTTTAGCAATAATACATATTTACTAACATCAATTGGTTTTTAATTTACCATCTATCTGTCAGAGGTGAATTAAATTCAAAAGGCTGCTATGCAATAATTTTACATGAATAATAACTTTATATAAATAATAAATAAAACTTTTTTATTTCAGGCTATGACCCATAGGTATATTATTACAATTGAATAAATTCTACCTATTATATTCTGTGAATCTAGAAATTAGAGCAGAGACTTAATATTTTGAAAGAAAGAAACAATTTATTCAGCCGCAGTAAAGACAAGTACACTGATACTTAGAATAAACTATACAACAACAAAAAAAAAACATAATAGTAGGTATATAGTAAAATATAGTACTACGCCCTCATGTTTGCGCCGGAAAGGATCTGGTTCAGCATATGCCAAACAGATTTGCCTAACCTAACCTAACCTAACCTAACCTTACCCTTTAAATATATTATTTATATTTTTAACCCACTACTACAAAATAGTGACAACAACAGTCCTCAATAATCACTGATGCATCGTCCCCCATTCCCCGATCAAAATAAACACACTTACGCACTACAAATGATTCCCTGCACACATTTAGATAGGCAAATGGCTTTCACCTATATATTCAGGATAGTTTCACGTGCGGGGCGTATCTTCATAATGTTTTTATATTATGAGTTTGTGTCGGCGATGTCAGAGCGGCCCGTTATGGCGGGAACGGCGGCCATTATGAACAAACTACGTCACTAAATAATAGGCTCGCCGGACGGTGCACGGCGTGTATTGTTGCTTAACACTATATAATAATAGTAATGGCGTTGGATTGCTTGTGCACTGTATTTCACAGGTTTGGGACCTGAGGAATGATTATAGAGGTATACTGAATTCATTCTCACTTCGGTTTGGCGTGGGATAATTTAAAGACAAAAAATCGAAAATTAAAATAAATAGAACTAATATAACATTACAAATATTTGGATTTCCTTCGACATAAACAGTTTGTGATATCTGCAATGACCCTTAAACCAAAACTGTACCAATTTAAGGCCCAACACTCACATCAATTTCGACGACTAAGGAGTTGAAGAAAATTCGCCATAAATATATGCACAATTTTGACGCATAGACTGAAAACCTTGACAGTCGCGAGCTAGATTATTTGATAATCTTAGCATTAACATAGGAAATTACCTAAAATCAATCAGTAATATAAAATACGCCTTAAGTTTAAAACAAATAACTACAAACCATTAAACATTTACAACACAAAAAGACCACCCATCATTTCAAGGGCCCACCACCGCACAAAAACGAATCCTCATAATTACGCACCTGTCCAATAATTAGACATGGCATTAATAACCGTTAAACATATAAATTGAAACTAGTGGTGTGCGCACAAAGAGCTAAAGGCGCACAATTTGCTCGCTCGTTACAAAACAAAGGCAACATTAGGCAGTAATCTCGGGCTTGTCTCATTGTTGGCAGTCGCACTGCTAATGCGTCGGGCGGCGCAGGGCTGTCTAATTTGTACCTGGAACACTAAATGACCAACAAACATACCATAAACACCCTAATGTCTTTTGAGGATATGGGAGTATACCCGAAAAGGAATTCATTACAAAAATCTGTTGCCGTAACAATTTTTTCAACCCTAGGTAATTTAATAATGGTATTACTGATCCTAGCATATTCAGAAACCTACCCGTATATCTTACGATAACTGGTTTCTCCACCATGTTGGTTATTTATTTTCTCAGTAGTGTCTTATTGGACATTGGATAAGAACAAAAATCCTGGTGGCAACACCCTATAATAACGTTATAAAAATTGAAATAAAGGTGTACGTTACAACGTTGTATAATATCAGACCAATTATTGCCTTACCCCTTTCAATACTCCATACGCTAAAGAATAGCGCATCTATCTAGACGCGAGTAGTATCTTACAAGCACATTGTCAGCCCTAGCGCGCGCACTCCGGGGCACATAATGAGCATATTACATAAAAGAGCTCACTCTATTCACGGGAATAAATTAGATTCACACAATGAACCCCGCCCGGCCCCACTCCAGACGCGTCGCTCTGCCAATAATTATAATGTACAATAGCGAGATGGTAATTGGTGATATGGCCCTTGTTGTTTACAGAATGGTTAACGCTGGTCTCTTCCTGCCTGAGGTCGGCTCGCACTCGACCCAGATTCGGCGGAACATCAGCACTTTACGGAAAGCAACCATCAAAGATGGTTAAAATGGACTTTTTCTCATAGGAGTATGGGGAAATATAGGAAACATCCTAGCAGCCAATTAGGGAGAAACGGGTGAAGTCATTAACACAGCATGCTTAATGGTAGGAGCGGTGCAAAACAATTTTTCTGCGTTCAAAACGAATCGAGCACAAAATAGAAGTAGTATTTACTCTATGCCGAGTCAAACAGTGTTCCTACTTATAACATCCATCGCACATTTGATACTTCCATCAAATACAAGACTGTTTAACATTGATATTATCGAATCCAGGCAATCAAGATCAACTCTATATTGCGTGACGTTAATTAATTGCATCGCAGGTAACATACTAATTAATCAGCTGACACATATATGATTGTCCACTTTGTGGGTAGTAATTGATAAATCATACAGAAAGTTTTAATAATTATTAGGGACTGGTTAAAACAGATATTGCAGTATCGGTTCCAGATCTGCTTAATTTGCTTCGGTTTTGCTGCTTTTGGTTTTGGCTAAACCATTCGTTGGTGTTGTAGTCAACGTTTGATTCCTAAAGGGAACGAATATATTTGTGTATAATAATAATAACATATTATTGAATGAATTTTAACACCTGAATTTTCCAAAGAGTTAGAAATATAGTTCAGTACATTCACAGTTCACGGGCATGTTACAGGTTCACAGACAAGTCAGGTCAAGTCCCGGCAGCTACTGAAAATTTCCTAACAAAAAACGGGATTATTTAACCCAAGACTTCACCCTCAGACGGCGCTCTTGCAATTACTAGACCAATCAGGCAGTCTACATCTGTATCCAATTTGTATTATTTAGTTATGGGCTACAGTAGTTGGTACTAATCTCGGTTACAGCTTATAAAATTACTATGCGTCTAAAATTGGTGTGCTTAAAATCACATTCTTCTTTTTCTTCAAACTTGATTATCCTTGATTATGTCTTATACTTAAAGATTAACTATGTATAAAATACCTATATTTTAATACACATAACATCTACTTAACCACATCCCCATAAGCGCCGCGACCGTCACCATATTTACATCGTCCCCTATTATTTTCCCGGTAGACTACCGGCAGAGCAACCGGTTCATCAATCAAAATTTGGTATTGATAAAAACCGAGTGTCTTGTCAAAAACTTCGCTTCAATTAAATAATCGGAGTTCACGTTAACTTGATTGATAAGCCCGAAAAAATAAGTTAGCGGTGCTCTTAGAAATGATTAACGAACTTTAAATTCCGTGACACTTCGCCGTTATATGGGGGATTTTCTGATACTTTTTTTTAGACCACGATGGCAGAGTTTACAGAGCTGAGTTTTTTGCACGCTAGAGTATAAACGTATCGCCGTACCCCTGACGCCAGGCCACTTTTTCTGTCAAATTCCACAAAGTAGTGAAAACACACTAAAGTAATGATTAAATTGTTTATTTCATAATTATTATATTTGTCATATATTGTGACGTTGGCGTTCAGGGTAAGATTTCGTTTGTCACATATATGTGACAATGGCGTTCAAAAGGTTAAGGAAGGTTACAAAAATAAAACAGCATATTGCAGCTTAACAGAGACCTGATAGCTTGTCTCTCTTAGATTTTGCTACCTACTAGCCATTCAGCCGCCAATCTCTGGAGCTGCTAGTCATGTAATCATAGCCACGATTCAAGGATATAAGCTATCTAGCATCACGCTACAATCCTTAGGAGCGGAGCAAGGAAGGTTGAAACTGCGGAGCGCAGCTAATTTATGTTAGTATGATTTGCCATAAATCTAGATATTAGTAAACAGCGCTTACTTTTAAGCTTTCCTAAAATAAAGCCGCGGCTATAGCATATCAATGGACCGATCTATTGTATTTGTTAAATTCCCATATCAAGCAAACAATGCATAGGACATTAGCATATTACGACAATATCCCTCAGATGAACACGGCGTCACGACTAATTCTGTGATGATTGTGGCAATACTATTGTGTAGACCGTGGGTAATTCTCACCAAATCACGAAATTCGGCCATTGAAATCTGGCAAATAATAATTGAATTAATTTGTATAATTTTTTTGTGGATTTCGTAGTACATAGTGTACGTAGTACGTAGTATATAGTGGTCCCCAGAATAAACGTTTTCTTTGAGAATTATGACGATATTAAAAAAATAACAAGTGAGGGAATGACAACTAAATGAGGGAATGACAATTACAAGCAATTAATGAATTTATTTAAATAAATTACGCTTATTTTATATTCTGTTGTGGTAGGGCCACGCTGTTCGCAGCATGAATGGGCCGGCTCGACCGGGGAAGTACCACACTCTCGCAGAACACCGACGTCCGAGTAGTAGCGTTTCGTTACTGCGCTTCATTCGGTGAGCGAGAGGGCCGGAGGCCCAATTCTTCCCCCAATCCCCTTCCTTCTCCTTTTCTCCTTCCCCTCCCTTTCCCTAAATAGGCTCCTCCAACTCCTTTGGTTTTGCAGATGTCCATGGGCGGCGATGACTACTTACCATCAGGTAGCTCGCCTGCTCGTTTGCCGAGTTATCCCATTAAAAAAAAAAAAAAAAAAACTATTTTATTAAGAAATCTAATAATATTATTTTCTTACATTATTAGGAAGTATAATTCAGAAAATCACAAATTATTTGCAGTACAACTTCTAATTTACTTACTATCCATATAAACTACATTGTGGAATGCAATAAACATTGAGTATTGAGTATTAATTATAGTGTACTTTTTCTTGGAGGTCGTTATATACTGCGTTTTCCGGTGCGTGGTCTCCACTCGAGAACCTTTTTGCCCCAATCCTTTGAGCTATATCGATAAATTCAGTTCTTCTACGGATCTCCTCATTTCTGATTTGTTTGCGTAGAGAAAGCACCACCACGCTTCTATGTGTCCACCACCACGCTTTTCCGGTGTTACGCCCTCGAGAAGGAAAGTAGTTAAATAGCCTCTGAAGGACTTTCAGTATCGGTGTTCCACCCGCTTTCAAAAGCTCTGTCGTTATTCCGTCTTTACCTTGCCTGTTGTTTTTCAGCTGCTTCAGGGCCATCCTAACCTCGTACAGACTGTAGCCGGGATATTTTCGGTATAGTGTCAGGTTAATTTGGGTCGTGGGTCTTTTACACAGCCAATGGTAGGTGAAGTTACCAAGCTGTCTGTCGGTAGAACTTGACTTCTTTCAAACTCTCTGGCATAGTCGACGCAACGCTGCCATCCTCCGTTTTCAGTTTCGAATGTGATTTTTATTATAATTAATGTGCAGTGATAGCCTAGTGATATGACCATTGGACTGCCAAGTCAATGATCTCGAGTTAGAATCCAAGGCACGCACCTCTGAGTTCATCCGCGTATTAATATATTTTATCACGCGTATTCACTTTTTAAAGTGAAAGAAAATATCGCGAGGAAACCTACATGCCTGAGAGATTTTCTCGACGGCATGTGAAGTCTGCCAACTCGCAGTAGGCTAGCGTAGTGACCTAATCCCTCTCGTTCTGAGAGTTGACCCGTGCCCAGCAGTGGGAGAATGTAATGGGTTGATGATGAATACAACTTAGCCCAATAGACATAGCTCTTGCGAACACTTTGGAGCCCTTGTTTCGCTCAATCATTTCCTGAACACTATTCGTGTTACAGGTGCGAGTATCGCAGCGCAAGGACTTCCGTATCTGTCTATTGAGCAGCCGGTATACTTCAGCATCACCAGACGATTGGAGCGTCATAGTGCGCCTTTCTGCCATGAGGTCATGTGTATTCCAACTATACACATGACCTCATCGCTGAATTTTTTTGGTTTATCTTTACGGTTGGTCTTAAAAACTTAGACCTAACCGTTTGGGCCGTTTCTACAAAACTACCGTTTATGTAGTCCACAGAAACGCAATGTTCTAAGATCTCTCATAAGCCGAGACCTTGAGATTTATATGCAATGTGCCTCTTGCCATTAGGTGATCACTACCAGTTTTCACCCTGTGGATCACAGAGACATCATTGTATATTAAATTTTATGGGCCGTAATGCAGTCTATGTACGTAATGCAGTATATTTGTAAAATCATCCACAAAGAACGCCGCTTCACAGGAAATGGAACGCCAATTCCTGTGAAACGGCTTTTTTTAAAAAGAGTTCATCTCGAAGAGTCCCTTTTTTTTCCATTAAGTCAGCCAGCTTCTGTCCCCTGGGGTCCCGTTACCCATAACCTTTGTTTTATAATAGTGATGTGAACCGATTACAATTTTTAACACCGGTCTATACCGATTAGTTATTTAAAAAAACCGGTTTTTTAAGGTTATTTTAGGTTTTTTCTAATAAAATAATATTTTTCAATTATTTATAGGTTTTTATTATTAATTAGGCATATGGTGGTCAAACACACAAGAAATTACCATGAAATTTATATTTTGCCAACATATTCGAGGTTCCTCCTCCAACTTTTATCACTTGAGCGCATAGTGTACACTTTGAACTTAAATTGTCTATCTTCTCAAAATAATTTCTTGTAATTGATTTTCCTTTTACTTTAGGCATTTTTTCGCAAACTAATCTAAGAATTCGATGCGATTCAATTCCTAAGAATTCGCAGGCAAAACTGAAATATTTTAGTCTAATGAAGTTAGTTGCATATTAAAACAGGATATCGGGGGATTCCCCTACCATACCATAGACAACATTTAAACGGACCAGACTCATGTTCGGATACATATCAAAGACTCGGATACATACATTGTGATTGTTACCGGTTTTTGAATCAGAATCGGTGTTTATCGGTTTTAACAAAAACCGGTTTATTAAAGGTTTTATGAAACCGGTTCACATCACTATTTTATAAATGTTTTTTCTCTATGTTTGACTACTTTTCTCCCAGGTTTTCTTTTTTGCCGTCTTTCTCTAGAACTTGTAGCATAAATAGGCCTTTTTACAAGATAGATTTCCATTTTCTCTCTTCGTTTCCTATCACATTCTTTCTTTTTCATTTCGCTTGTCTTCTTTCTTCTTGGCATTATTTGACTTTATAATAAGACGGAAGTGGTAAATTCAAGAGTTAAGAAAATAGTTCCTAAAAAAGTAAGCAGAACTCAATAAAAAATCATGCCCTCACAAGTCATCATTCCCTCACTACAAAATAATATGAGGGAATGACGAAACAAAGCATAAATCAAAAAAACTCGCGACAGAACCATACTTTTAAAAAGATTTTTTTCAGAGGTTAACAAGTCCCAAAGGCCCACTTCACTGTGTATTTAGTAACTGTTTATGTATTTACCTCTTGTTTTTGAAGGATGTGATGGAATGACTGTCAAAAATGTAATCTTATAAAAATTGAAATCAAATCTTTTTTCATTGCAAGCTCCAAGACGCTTCCGTAAAATTCACTATATTTATGAATTATCAGTACTGCCAACTATCAAAAACAAGTGGCAGCGTTCATGTTTGCTTAAAAATGCGTTCATGGTTCGACTGTCAGTAAAATGTGAGGGAATGATTTAATTTTATGGGACACGTGTTATAAGTTTATATTTGAAATGGATTCTTTACTTTATAACCCAAATCAGATTTTTTTCATTAATGTATTTCATTTTGAATTGATCGGTAAAACTTGCAAGGCTTTTATTTATTTTTTCGTATATTTAAAAATGTAAAGTTATTGCAATTTTGGAGCTTGGGACATAGTGAGGGAATGATTTTAGGGGCATTACATAGTATGTTTTTTTTTATTTACACATATAGTTCCAAAACGATACTTGTTTCTTGAAGCCACATTAGTATATATTGCAAGTGAATTTTGAGTACCGGCAAATGTTTGATATATATTTTTTTAAACTAAGAGGACACGAATTTCGGGTTTTCGTGAGAATTACCCAGGTACACACGGGTACAGGTCAACCTATACAAATCCAGATTAAGCTGATCTCGCATTGCATAGGCTTTCCATACAATAAGAGGCTAGCGTAAACTGGTTTTGTATAGCTTGATGTGTAGCCGTGCGTACATGATTGTTAGTCGATGCTGTGATAGGTTTAGCGCGATAAGTCAGAAGATCATCTTATAATTTTTTACTCATTATACATACCTAATAATTCTTAATTCAATAATGCTTGCATTTTTGTATGAGCGCTGATTTATTTCAAGGATATTTATAGTTCATCCTCACAAACTTTTTGAAGCGACGGTAGCCTAATGGCTTGGGCGTCGGACTTGCGATCATGTGGTTGCCGGTTCGAAACTACTGTCGTGAACTCACTCGTAATACAAGCATTTAGCTTAGTACGAGGGGTTAAAAAGAATACTAGTAATGTGTGACCCACATTGCTAGTAAGCTTTTAAAAAAAAAACTAAGTACCTACCTAGGTATTAAAAAATCGAATATCTATAGTTTTAAGTATACAACTATATAATAGACTTCCTAAAGACATCAAAGAAGCGACTTCGCTCAATATTTTTTTAAATAAGTTACATAAGTACATAATCAACAATGTTTCTTTTTACTCCAACGACAGTTTGTAACTTGGACCATACACCAATAATACGACGCGATGCGATGTTGCACTTTGTAACAGTAACATATTTCGAATAACTTGGCTAGATGTTTATAACTACCATCACCGGATATTATAAAAAAAAAAAAAAAAACTTTGTAACTATTGTTCTCATGTAAGTGACAATTTGTCTTAATGAGAAATAAAGATCTTTAAACCGAAGTATAAACTACTATATTATCTTTGAAATAAAAACTTATTTGTTAGCGATCCATACAATTATGATTGCATAAATACATAAAGAAACAAAAACATGTATTAGACCTTAAATAAAACTACTTTTTACGGATTTTATCGCGTTATATTGATATTTTTAAATTCCCGACGTTTCGGATCCTTTACAGCATCCATGGTCACGGGTGGACTGAGGTGTTGGTCGTCCTAATGTCAAAATTATCAACAGCTACCCTACATTTTGTTGATTATTATTTATGCCGGTCACGCAGAATGAGCTCACCGTATCCTTAGGTCTCGCAGTCTTGTGCTTGGATTTAATGGAATCTATGATGGGGTTCCAAGCAGATGGTAAGACCCAGCCATCTTCTCTATTGAAATTTGGATGTTTTTTAATTTCAATAGCCTCGCGAATCATCCTAGGTAGGAATCGGTTTTCTTTTGCAAGGACTTGTGGTTTATCAAATCTGATGTAGTGCCGGGTCTTGTCAAGTGTATGTTCACAAACTGCTGACTTCCCAGAACGGCGGTGTTTGACATCGGCGATGTGTTCTTTTACGCGGGTCCCTATGCTTCTTTTAGTTTGGCCTATGTATGAGAGACCGCAATCACAATCAAGCTTGTATACTCCTGCATCTTGTAGAGGTATGTGGCACTTGACAGGTGGTAGGAACTGACTAATCTTCTTCAGCGGCTTGAAGTAAGTTTTGATTGAAGCCCGCTTCAAGATATAGCCAATCTTGTCTGTGACTCCTCTTACATATGGTAACACAACAGGTAGTCGCTCAACTGTGGTACGTTTCACGCGGTTTCTGTGATGAGGTTTCGGTATTTGGAGCTTGTTGTCGTGCAGTACTTGCTTGACATGTTGAAGCTCTGCATCCAGGTGTTGCTCATCACAGATCCCACGCGCTCTCTGAAACAATGATTTACCGACGGTAGATAACTGTGTTGGGTGGTGGTGTGATTCACCATTTAAGTATTTGTCTGTATGGGTTTTCTTTCGATACACAGTGTGACTCAAGGTGTTATTTAGATTACGAATTATTAAAACATCTAAGAAAGGTAAAGAGTTATTAGCCTCTGACTCCATAGTAAATTGAATTTTAGAGTTTAAGGAGTTAAGGTGGTCTAGAAATGCTGTTACTTTATTAGATGGTAATATTGTGAAAGTATCATCTACGTACCGCTTGTAGAATTTCGGTGTTACAGGAGCAGATTTTAGAGCAGTCTCCTCGAAATCTTCCATGAAGATGTCAGCAACAATGGGAGATACTGGAGAGCCCATTGCTACACCATCCACTTGCATGTAGAATTTATTACTCCACAATAGATAGCCAGATGTTAAGCAATGTTTTAATAGTTCAGCATATTCAATAGGCATGTTATTCTCTAATAGTTTCCTAGATACAATTCTGATGCAGTCTTCAACTGGTAGGCATGTAAATAATGACTGGACATCAAAACTGACCATAGTTTCATCATCAGCAAGCTGTAGGTGTTTTATCTCACTGACAAAATGGTATGAGTCCTTAACATGTGCAGCCGTGTTTCCTCTGAGTGGTGAGAGTACTTTCGCCAGGTGTTGAGCCAATCTGTAGGTTGGTGAGTCGATTTGGCTAACAATTGGTCGAAGCGGCGCATTGGGTTTGTGTATCTTGGGCAGCCCATACAGTTTTGGTGGTTTTGCACAACTAGGAATTAGAAATTTAACGTCTAGATTCAATGTATCGGAGTGCTTTTTTATCAGATCACTAGTAAACTTTAATGTTTTTGTTGTGGGATCCGTTTTGACTTGTTTATAGTTGTTTACATCCGATAAAAGGTCTTGTATTTTATTATTATAATCCGACGTATCCATAACCACCGTGGCATTGCCTTTATCTGCACGTAGAATGGTCAATTCGGGCCTGTCGCGGAGGCTTTTGAGCGCTAAAAATTGGTTCTTTGCAAGATTCAGTTTGGGCGGTTTGCTGCGACGTAACACCGACGAAATGTCCTGACGTATCGCCTCCAAATCTTGTTTATGTACATTATTTTTATACAGGCACTCTTCTACATTGCATATTATGTTTTCTACCGGTATTTTTCGAGGTGTTAGAGCAAAATTTAGGCCTTTTGATAGCACTTCGACCGTGTTTTCATCGAGGTTATGTTTTGACAGATTGACAACTGCGCGTGATTGGCTCGCAGGTGACGGGCGCGTTCCGTTTTCTTTAGTGACATTGACATTTGATTTTGACATAAGTTTATTGAATTTGATTATTTGTCTATGCTTGCATTCGTTATATTTTGATGACTCACGCTCGTTTAATGTTTTAATGCATTTATTAAAATCAAATGTAGATAATTCTGTCTTTATATCTTTGGATGAAAACTCGATATCTTGGTTTATGTAATGTAAATCGGACCGTGTGTTATGAATTAGCTGTTGTAATAATTTTTTGCTTGCCTGGTATAAGATCTTGGCGCTTCCTCGTATGTCCTTTCTAGGTGAAATTCTGGCACACGTAGGAATGATGCTGTTGTCCCTGCATCTCTTCAAGAAATTCAAAGATGTTGTAAATCTTGCGCGCTTTGTCTTGAGATCTTCTAACCGGCGGATTTTATTAGCAATAGACAGTCCGTACTGGCTAACATACTGGTTTCTAACACTTACGCGAATATTAGACATTTAAATAAAACTACTTTTTACGGATTTTATCGCGTTATATTGATATTTTTAAATTCCCGACGTTTCGGATCCTTTACAGCATCCATGGTCACGGGTGGACTGAGGTGTTGGTCGTCCTAATGTCAAAATTATCAACAGCTACCCTACATTTTGTTGATTATTATTTATGCCGGTCACGCAGAATGAGCTCACCGTATCCTTAGGTCTCGCAGTCTTGTGCTTGGATTTAATGGAATCTATGATGGGGTTCCAAGCAGATGGTAAGACCCAGCCATCTTCTCTATTGAAATTTGGATGTTTTTTAATTTCAATAGCCTCGCGAATCATCCTAGGTAGGAATCGGTTTTCTTTTGCAAGGACTTGTGGTTTATCAAATCTGATGTAGTGCCGGGTCTTGTCAAGTGTATGTTCACAAACTGCTGACTTCCCAGAACGGCGGTGTTTGACATCGGCGATGTGTTCTTTTACGCGGGTCCCTATGCTTCTTTTAGTTTGGCCTATGTATGAGAGACCGCAATCACAATCAAGCTTGTATACTCCTGCATCTTGTAGAGGTATGTGGCACTTGACAGGTGGTAGGAACTGACTAATCTTCTTCAGCGGCTTGAAGTAAGTTTTGATTGAAGCCCGCTTCAAGATATAGCCAATCTTGTCTGTGACTCCTCTTACATATGGTAACACAACAGGTAGTCGCTCAACTGTGGTACGTTTCACGCGGTTTCTGTGATGAGGTTTCGGTATTTGGAGCTTGTTGTCGTGCAGTACTTGCTTGACATGTTGAAGCTCTGCATCCAGGTGTTGCTCATCACAGATCCCACGCGCTCTCTGAAACAATGATTTACCGACGGTAGATAACTGTGTTGGGTGGTGGTGTGATTCACCATTTAAGTATTTGTCTGTATGGGTTTTCTTTCGATACACAGTGTGACTCAAGGTGTTATTTAGATTACGAATTATTAAAACATCTAAGAAAGGTAAAGAGTTATTAGCCTCTGACTCCATAGTAAATTGAATTTTAGAGTTTAAGGAGTTAAGGTGGTCTAGAAATGCTGTTACTTTATTAGATGGTAATATTGTGAAAGTATCATCTACGTACCGCTTGTAGAATTTCGGTGTTACAGGAGCAGATTTTAGAGCAGTCTCCTCGAAATCTTCCATGAAGATGTCAGCAACAATGGGAGATACTGGAGAGCCCATTGCTACACCATCCACTTGCATGTAGAATTTATTACTCCACAATAGATAGCCAGATGTTAAGCAATGTTTTAATAGTTCAGCATATTCAATAGGCATGTTATTCTCTAATAGTTTCCTAGATACAATTCTGATGCAGTCTTCAACTGGTAGGCATGTAAATAATGACTGGACATCAAAACTGACCATAGTTTCATCATCAGCAAGCTGTAGGTGTTTTATCTCACTGACAAATGACCATGGATGCTGTAAAGGATCCGAAACGTCGGGAATTTAAAAATATCAATATAACGCGATAAAATCCGTAAAAAGTAGTTTTATTTAAATGTCTAATATTCGCGTAAGTGTTAGAAACCAGTATGTATTAGACCTTATTTTTTTCAAATAATATTCTTATTTAATAACATTGTATAATGACATTGGTTCCCGAAACCAATGTAATTATACAGCTATAAGCCATTTATTTGCGCAGCTAATTGGATTAGGCGGAGTATTGTCTTATTTTAGGGAACCCACAGTACTTATCTATACGCTCTTAGAGATAATAAGCTAATTAAACTGAAATTATCGTCTATAATATAAATAACTGTAATTATTAATAATAGACACTTGGGATGACTTTAAAGGTCATTTTTTCTAAGCTTAACAAGCATTTCAACACGAGGGTTCCGTACCATTACGATTTATGATGCAATAAAAAAAACTACTTAATAGATTTCCTTCAAACCAATTTTCGGTGGAAGTTTACATGGTAATGTACACCATATATTTTTTTCAGCTTTATCATTGTCTTATTTTAGAAGTTACAGGGGGGGACACACATTTTACCAGCTTGGAAGTGTCTCTCGCGCAAACTATTCAGTTTTGAAAAAAAAACTATTTGAAACCTATACCATTATCATTATATTATTAATATCATTTTTGAAGACCTATCCATAGATATAACACTATGGGTTCGACGAAAAAAAAAATTTGAGTGTCAGTTCTAACTATGGGGAAACGCCAAAATTTATTGTTTTTTTTTCTATATTTGTGTGAAAATCTTAATGCAGTTCACAATACATCTATTTACCAAGTTTCAACAGCATAGTTCTTATAGCAGACATGACGAATCTATAAGGGTTCCGTTTTTTGCCATTTGGCTACGCAACCCTAAAAATGAGCCATACTTCGAATTAAGTAAATAAAAACACCCTTTCGGTCTCCTGGATCTTATTTATCCTGTCACCGGTGCCGTGGGGTTGCCGTTCCCGAAGGTTTAGGCAGAGGTGTACTTAAGAGGATAGTATCCGCTTCGCGCCCCATACAAACGTAGTTTGGCTCTTGCTTGAATTTTAAACAATGAAAGTCATTGAAATTTTGCAGTAACAATCTTATCATTAAAATACGTGTTTATGTAATATAAAATTTCATTTCAATATACGGTTAAAAAGTTACACGAGCTCAAAGATTGGCAATTTTCGTTGAAAAACGGCCCAACTTTATGCTAGTATTTCTCGACAATGTATCAATACAGAAACATTCTGATTCGAAAGAAACCCAGATAATATAGTGAATATTTTTTTACAATATTTTTTTTTACGTATTAACAATATTATAGGAGTAATCTCCAAAATTCGGAACATGAGAAATACGCGTGAAAATGTTGCAAATGTATTGTTGTTTCACCATGCGTCGCGGGAGCTGCGGCGGGTCGGGAGGTGGGATAGCGTCCTTGAAACAACCGGCTCGCGGTGCATGTGAGCGACGCGATGAATCGAATGTCGTGAATCTTACTTATTCCGCCGGGTGCGACTTATCGAAAGAGATATTTAGATAGTTTGATGGACAACGAGAGCTTGCGCTCGAGAGAGGTTTTATTATTAAAATATATTATAAGTACATAGACTGCCTCATTAGTCTAGTGGTCCTAAGTGCGACTGCTACGCTAGAGGTCCTGGGTTCGATCCCCAGGTCGAGCAAAGTGTTATTGGGTTTTTCTATGAAATTCCCATTAGCAGCTCGGGGTCTGGATTTGTGCCCGGTTAATGGCAATAGGCTCGCCCCCTATTACATGGGACCTAAACATACCGGCGATATGTGGGTGTACATTAGTACACCTCTGCCCAACCCTTCGGGGAATACAGGCGTGATGGTATGTTATGTTATGTATACCTACATAGGTAAGTAAAGATAATATACCGGCCGTAACTTACTAGACTACCTAAGGAAAAAAAATGTGTAAGATAGGTAATTTTATTGTTTTACCCGTGATAATACTATTTTATACCTATATATCTTATTATTAGGTATATTGTAGGTATATAATATATTGTAAATTAGAATTACTGTTGTTTACACACCACATAGGTACCTAACTACATGTACATACGTGGGTTGATTTTATGTTACTTAGGTACTTGTCTAGTAATAATAATAATTTATTTATGGTTGCGTCGCGCGTTGGTTTTGATTTAGAAGTTACAAGAAACAGTTTGAGCCTACATCTGTAAAACAGTTTCTTAGATTGGCAGAGGTGAAAGCAATAATTTATTGTGGGTATATTATAGATAGCATGGCAAGAAAATAAATGTATGCATGAAAATAAATGGAGAAGTGGCTAAGTAATCGGGTGCGCTATGAGTAATGTAGTATAACAAGTGGGTTCGATTCCCACACGGAGCATATATTTTTTATGGCCTAAAGGTAGTTTTCCATGTTATCTTCTTTTGTTAAAAGAGTTTGGGTTTGGTAAACGCACTAAAGATCCAGAAAAATCCTAGTGTAAATAAAAAAAAAAGGTGAAAAAAAAAAAAGTGATTTTTAGGTACTTAAGTAAGTACCTACCTACGTAAAGTTTATTTAAGTCATAAGTTCTTATCCTAAGGTTTTAAGTAATATAAATGCCTAGCACAATTAGTTGTAATGTAAAGTTCACTCGTAACAAAACATTTTAATAAAAGCAGAGCCAAGTCTCATTACTCGATTACTACTTGTTGCTGGTGATTCATAATATTATATGTACATGTACGCACGGCTACACATCAAGCTATACAAAACCAGTATAGGCTGCCATTGAATTGTGCTTTAAACCTTTACAATGGGAGGTCAGTCTAAACTGGTTTTGTATAGCTTGATGTGTAGCCATGTGTACATAATTTTCAGTAAAGAGGAAATATTTCAAAGAGAATGTTGTGGCTGACTGCCAAAATATAAAAGAACGGTTTCAAAAAAAGACTTCCCGAAACGAGATCAAGAATTAGGGTAGGTATGATAAAATTGGATATTAGGATTATAGCAATCATCAAGTTATAAGTAAAATTATTTGTTAGCTATTCATTTTATTATGATACCCCTGAGTCTCTTTCGATTATATCGGGTTAACACAGTCATGTAACTAATTATACAAACATACTTTACACAAAAACTCGTATGCACACACACGCACGCGAACACACACACACACACACACTATTATTATTATTTTCTTTTCTATGTATATAGATAGTAAATAATTATTTTCTATTTTTTTTATGTAAAATGTGTGTAAAAAGTGTGAATAAAGGAAATAATAATAATTATTATTATTATAATTATGTGTTACGTATCCATTTGGATTTGGACTCTCAGCATAGCTTGTGAATGTGACGAGTCAGCCATGGGCTTACATCAAGTGAGTTGGTTCTTTTCTTCTGAAGAATGTGTTTGTGAAGTGGATATCAGGAATCGCTTTACTATGGAACATGTGTCTATGATAACTGATTTTTGTAGTGGAATGTATGTTTTGTGTAGGTCTAGTTCTTTTTATGATGTGTGTAGTGATTTAGGGATGAGTCCGGTAGATGATAATACTATCAATATTATTTTAACTGTATTTTGTTGCATATCTGTCGTATTTCATCTGCTAATGATATAGAATACGACAGATTATCTCGGTGTATTTCTTTCTGAGTTAGACACAGATATATCTACTAAATTTGTTATTTGTGGTTGTTTTAATATTAATGCTATGTATGGTCTATTGTTCCGTGTGATTTTATCTGTAATTATATCACTATCCCAGTATAATTTATCTATGTTGTTATTTACATTTTTTGGCTTATATTTATAACATTGTCTTATTGTATCTATTAAATTATATTTTTTAGCTATCTGTAGGTATATTTCTTTATAATGTCTATCTGTGTACTGTATTTGCTAAGAATGGACATCCTTTTGTCATATGATCTATAGTTTCTTGTTGGGAGTTACATAATCTACATCTATCTGACATTACATTCAAACAGCGTAACATAAATATTTAATATTACTTAGTAAGAAAAGGTTTGTAATAAAGTCTACAGACTTCGTTAATGTGGGTCTAGTATTGACTTACAGCTCCCTTCATAAACCTTTCTTTACTTAGAATTGGTCTGTAATTCGTTTGTACTTGGCTATCATTACCCCTTTTTGATTATCAGAACGAGACAAATAAATTTTAACTTACTAACGCAAACGCAATGAATTCAAACACTTTTCTTTCAACTGTAACTTCCATTGTTGTTGTAGAATCAAAAAAATTAGGACCTTTTTAGTAGGTATCTTTTGAGTCGAGCATAGCGAAACTAGAGCATAGCGGTACTAACCGGTTAAAAATTCCAAATTTATAATAATAAATAATATTTAATATCTATTTATTTATTTATTTATTTATTTAGGACAACTTACAAAACATACACTAATACAAACTTTACAAACATGTTTTAAAATGATGTGCTGAGTGTTGTTTCACTTACAAGTTGCCACGGCATGGTAAGGGACAGTTGCATCAAAATTATTATTGTTTTGTTTTTTAAAGGTTTTTTTTTCTCTTTCAAATTACAAATTACATATGATTGTACAGTAATAAAGTAATAGATATATATAAAACATACAGAACATGATCGAGATTACCGGAAAAAATGCACTTATTCTCAAGATATAGGAGGATTAAACGATGCAATAACTTTACTTTTAAATTTTGAAACACTGTTTGAGAAGATGTCTATATCAACTTCATGTTTTCTTGTCAACCTGTTGTACTGACTTAGCAACCTATTCATAGTAGCGTTCTGACCCAAGTTGGTTTTTGAGGCTTTAATTGCAAAAGGACTGTACTTACTTGCACGGGGTAACCTTGAGGGCGCATTTATATTTATTTTCTCAAGAAGAGTGGGACAATCTAAGTTTCCGTTGACTAATTTATATAGCAAAATATGGTCCAATAACTGTCTCCGATCGAATAAACTATGGAGCTTAAAATATCTTAGGCGACTCTGATACGACGGCAACTGTTTCGCTTTGTTAGACTGGTAAGAAAGGTGCCAGAGAAAACGCTTTTGGATCCTCTCGAGACGCTTAATATGAACCTCGTAGTGGGGTGACCATAATTGAGCACAATATTCCAAACCAGATCGAACCAAGGCTGCAAAGAGTCTAATCTTAGTTTGTGGCCTTTTAAAATCTTTAGAGTTCCTTATAACAAAGCCCAGCATTTGTCATGCTTTCGTTGTTATTTTGTCAATATGAGTGTGGAATCTAATTTTACTGTCCAAATCAACTCCCAAGTCTCTGATAGTAGCCACTTCTTCTAACGTGGCTACTATCAGAGACTTGGGAGTTGATTTAGACAGTAAAATTGACACAATTATAAAGTTTCAGAAACTATAAGGGCTACCTTATAGTTATATAAATAACAAATATTATTAGTATTAACAAGTAGTATGCTAATACTAAGTACTCGTTAATAATTCTTATAATATTTGTTATTTATATAACTATAAGGTAGCCCTTATAGTTTCTGAAACTTTATAATGAATCAGTGAGTGAGTGATATTACGCTGTAATATAATTTTTCATTTTTGATTAAAAGGCTATATTAATCTAAACAAGATTGTCTTGTTGGTGAAATGACTTTTTTGTAAGGTTAATAATGACTCATTCGTCATCTGCTTATCAGCTTTTAAATTTTTAAAGGATATTCAACATAAAAGAGAAAAGTATCTGGTGCCGCGAAATTTTACGGCGCATGCGGATTTGTTTGAGAAATAACACATAACTTGATATCTTCTAAATTACAGATATAGATTATATTACACGAGACTTGGCTCTGTTTACAAAAATATTTTTAATATGTTAAAATTACTGTTATGTGTACAATTGAGAGCTTACGAGTAGGTCATGAAGTCTTCAAATATTGTAAGTTTCTTATCTGTACTCTCCCCTGATGGGAGCATCAAGCATCTGAAAATCTTAGAGATGCCGTTTTTTTATGATTTATGTCGTAAAAGCTTGCTATGACTTTTAGTGCATTACCCTTTCTATTCGTAGCTACTTTTATTATGAAATTCAATAAAAAAATACGGATTGTTCTAGAAGTGAATAGGTAGGTACTTATTTTTATTAAATGCAATTTCCAATCGTTACGCGTCATTCTATTTTACAAATCAAAGAAAATAAGTACAATACAATAAAAAACCTTGAACGAGCGCTCAGTGTACATCACCTTTTTTTTGTTGTGGTAGGGCCACGCTATTCGCAGCATGAATGGGCCGGCTTGACCGGGGAAGTACCACACTCTCGCAGAAGACCGACGTCCGAGTATTAGCGTTTCGCTACTGCGCTTCGTTCGGTGAGCGAGAGGGCCGGAGGCCCAATTCCTCCCTCAATCCCCTTCCTTCTCCTTTTCTCCTTCCGGCAACGCATCTGCAACTCTGGTTTTGCAGATGTCCATGGGCGGCGATGACTATTTACCATCAGGTAGCTCGCCTGCTCGTTTGCAGAGTTATACCATAAAAAAAAGAAAAAAAAACCATACGTAGGTACTTAAGTAAATCCCTAAATTTTATTATGTAAGTACTTAGGTATTCTGTATTAAATGCAATTAGGAACTTTACTGCTGCTGATTGTGTCATAAATAAGACGGTTTATCATAATTTTACAATGAAAATTGCATTTAGGTAGGTACTTATGTAGGGACTTACATATCCAGATTGTTTTAACAAGGTAAGTACCTACTTAGGATCAAAACAAAATATTTTGTACGAAGTAGGTATCTATTGAAATGAAAAACAAATTTTCGTACAACTTATTGCTCTAATCTTGAAATCCCTTATTTATGGTAATACTATAGAAATAAATAGGTAGGTAGGTAGGTACTAAGTTACTTTCTCATTAGGTAGGCAATTGAATAAAAAAATAAATTGATGGTATTTGCTATAATGAATCTTACAACGAAATAATTGACCTAATAATAAATTTGAACGAACGAACAAGGTACGAAAAAAAAACGCTTTCATAATTTCATTACTTTAGAATTGGACCCAACAACGAGAATAAGCGCGCGGGTGGTTGCGAGGGCGCGCGGGACAAGGGCCGCCCGCTCGCATCGCAGGCGATAGGGACAACAACAGAAAAACCAATACCTAAACTGCGTGCGCGCTGTCGAGGTACACTCCTCTTAAGTACAACCACATTTCGCCGGTATGTTCAGGGGGCGAGCCTATTGCCATTAACCGGGCACAAATCCAGACACCGGGCTGCTACTGGGAATTTCATAGAAAAACCCAATAACACTGCTCGACCTGGGGATCGAACCCAGGACGTCTAGCGTAGCAATCACGCTTAGGACCACTAGACTAATGAGGCAGTAACCTATTTTATATCGTACGTAACGTAACATACGTTGTAACATAATCTGGATTCACTCTAATGCATCCTTGAATGTACAATTCGGCGAATTTAGCAAAGTACAGTGGAAGGTAACAAGTAAGCTTGCATGAGATCAATACGCAGACGGAAGCGGTGTCAATATTGAAGCACTGCAAAACGCAGGCTAATCTAAGTACTTACGAAGCAGTGCCGTACGTAAAGAGCTTTATATACACCGCCAACAGCGAAGGGATATCAGTAGAGCTGTTTATTTATCTGTATTCAATAAGGTTAGTTTTATAAACGATGGGATGGTAAAGACTGCATTGACCAATTCCTCGAGAACCAATTTTTATTTAGAACCCGTAGCAAGCCCTCATATGTTATGATTTAAATACTGCTATTTAAGCCCTCCAGATCTTCTGAGGTTTTTTTTAAATAACCTTCATTCCAAAGGCAAAAACTTCAAACGCGAACAGCCATGGTAATAGGGAGCAGATATTAAAAATAAGTTTAGTAGTAAAAATTACCCTGTTGTATGCTACGAATAAATAATACTCAGGAAGCGTAACTCGGAACAAATTCCGCTCAAAAAGTGGACCTACTTCAAACCAAATGATGACGATTCAAAATTCGAATCATTTGCGATGTTTCAAATAGACATGCTTGGTCATTGGTTTAAATTCAGAGAGAAAACAGGGATTGGTTCGCGCGCGTGCTGTAATGTCTGTTATGACATCAGAGTCAAAATGGCGTGGACGATATTATGCAATAAGTAGACCGGACCAAGTCAATAATAAAACAATATTATAATTATATTAAATATTAATTTATACTATTGTGATTTTCTTAAATTTTATTATATTAATACAGGGTGGAAGGGACATCGACGCACAACCGCTCACCATGAATTCAGTACATGATTCTGGACCCCCCGCGTAGATATTTTTCGTCGGTTACTAAAAAGGCTTAGATTGGGTACTTTTTCTTTTTGTTGTATGGTGCTAAAACGAACAAAGCTGATGGTTTGCCAACAAGAATTGTAACTTCATCTATTGTTGGAACGTTGAAATAGTGTTAGTGTATTCAATTGGGTCGTTTGTTTGCTCTGATCATAACCTTGGCAATAGGTCACCAGGTTCCTTTAAGGTTTCTGTTGACCTGGTATTTCAGTTGTATGTGGATATTTGTACAAACTGGTACTGCAGTTTTGTGTAACATGGTATATCCCTTTAATGATTTGTAAAAATATTTTTCATCAAAATGTATTGAGCATACTCTGCTAGTTTTCACAGGCATCCAGTCATACTCTCGTCTTTCTAATTTAACTGCAGCTATTCACTTATTTTGCCGAATGGGATCGGCAGGGAAACTAAAAAAAAAATATACATTAGTCTTATAAAAATATCTAAATTTTATCGATTTACTTTTCAATATTTCATCTAGAAAAAATTCTTTCTAAATTAGGTAAAAAAATTACTGACTTCATTTTGCATAATATTGACCATCTCGTTTTGATAACGTATTTGAACAACTTTGAATATAATTATAATTAAGCTACTACTTACAAGTGAAAAGTGATCTCTGGACATTTTAATCTTGTATGTCTCCTGCACCACTTCACAACACATGATGGAATGATGATTCACAATGATATTAAGAGGATAGTATCCGCTTCGCGCCCCATACAAACGCAGTTTGGCCCTTGCTTGAATTTTAAACAATGAAAGTCATTGAAATTTTGCAGTAACAATCTTATCATTAATATACGTGTTCCTGTAATATAAAATTTCATTTCAATATACGGTTAAAAAGTTACACGAGCTCAAAGATTGGCAATTTTCGTTGAAAAACGGCCCAACTTTATGCTAGTATTTCTCGACAATGTATCAATACAGAAAAGTTCTGATTCGAAGGAAACCCAGATAATATAGTGAATATTTTTTTACAAGATTTATTTTTACATATTAGCAATATTATAGGAGTAATCTCCAAAATTCGGAACATACGAAATACGCGTGAAAATGTTGTTGTTTCTCCTCTCGGGCACGCGTTCGCATCGCGAGGGATAGAGACAGCGACAACTGTGCAACATTGTTGCGTTCGCGAGGGACACTCCTCTTAAGCTAAAACGTTTGACATATGCTCGCTTGCAAGGAAAATGTCCGACTGATGGCGCGCTGGACACAATTTTGAAGCCCCGCCTACTTGGACACAACTTTTGTTGGGTCATTTTCTTAACGCAGTTACATTTCCTGAGTATTATTTATTCGTAGGTTGTATGTCATTCACCATAAAAAGTACTAAATTGTCACTATTCTTAAAGGTTTGAACACTGATGAATCGTCAGTCACCTGTCAATGTAATAATGACGTCACGATCACGTGTAAGCAGATAATGATGTCAACAGATGTATTATTATGTGCTAACAATTAATGACGTGTGTGTACGTTACAAGATTGTCATCAGCCGCAATTGTTGGCGGACAATCTAAGGGATCAGTGGGCATGTGGTACATTGGTATCTGACATTATATACGTGTTGCAGCGAAGCTTACAAATCCTTACTAGTTAAAGTTACTTACTGTAGTTATTTTTTATAATTAATTAAGCATACGAATGGGAAGTGGGACCCATATAAATGCAATAAACAAAGACAATTAAACAGAGTTCGTTACTAGATGGATTTAAATGCTAAAATTCTAATCGAGTTCTATTCGAAAGAAACAAAGGTCGAAAAAATAACGGTGGTTTTGGTTTTCTATAGACTGAAAATATAAAAAAAAGGATATAAACTGGATTTATTATAATTAGAAAAAGTTAATCAAATTCTCGTTAGCATATTCTTATTTCGAATAATTTTAAAGTCACTCTGTATAATAGAATACTAACGAAATAAACAGCAATTACTAAGCTGTCATTATACGAAATTAATGTGTACTAATGGACTTTATTTTCTGTAAAATTATTTTTGCAAACAAAGCTACAAGGAAAGGTTTTTAAAAATTTCGCTTTAAAATTCTTTCATTCGAGCTGGTATTTCGCATTATAATAACTTCTACTTAAGGCTTCCGTATCGAAAATATGGCGGTGCGTTAAAAATGGCGTTTGTGTAACACGTAGTGGTGATACTTTAATTCACAAGCGACGCTGTACAAGCGCTGCCGTGCCGCTGTGCTGCAAGCGTGACCTTTATGCTGGCTGCGAAACTTGCCGTGTTACCACTTCGAACAAATCTCATTTGGTACATTTTATTTTTACGTTCATGATTATACCGATGCTGCATTTTGCTTCTCCTGCAGATCTCAACGCTTTCATTGAATCATAATATGATTAACATTAGATTAGAATGATGAATATTTCATTTAAATATGATTTCATTCCAGAGGGATTTGTCAATGCATAAAGTAAAAAGAGAGCAAAAGCGTAAAGTATCTCAGAGCGGCCACACCCTTCCACGCTTTTACGATTTTCCACTTCTCTTTAGTCAGAAAGTACCTATTTTATTCAGAAAGTGTTTTAACCATCAAAATAGAAATAAACTAAGCCTGATATGAGACACACGCACCCAAAACGATGGCAAAACTCAGTCCCAAGTCAGTAACAGACCGCACAGCGGCGGTGGCGAGCGACATATAAATTATTTTTATGCTTCCTACAGGGGGACCGCGGACAAGCCCGCCGGGGTTTTGTCTTAGTCTAGCAGAATTAACAACAATACACACATGCATGCCGCGTTTTATGCAACGTTCCGCGCCGGTGACTTCGCGCGTCGCTAACAATTTTAAATGCCTGCGTTCCCATTGAGGGACCACATTTGAATTTTGAGCTTTTGAATGCGTCAGCCTTTAGTAAAAGTTCCCAAACAATTGTAAATTCAGCCAATAATTTGTAAAAGCAGCCACTCAAAAGTTACAATAGGCCAAAGGTGGTCCCTCAGTCGTGACCCACAGGCATCCATATCTCGTAACCTAGTGAAAATTTACAACTGCTGTAAATGTCTACTCTTAGTAAAAGATTTGTAAAACCAATTTACCAAATATGAACCCTTTCCGTTCACTGTGTAAAAATTGCTAGCATGCAGAAGGTGGTCCCTCAATCGTGCACTATAAGTTCACCTTGAGTGAAGACCACAATGGAATTAAGAATTTTCGTATGGTTCTAGCGTTAGTAAAAGTATTGAAAAGATTGTAAATTCAACCTCTAGTTTGTAAAAGTAGCCATTCAAAGAGTATACTGGATTGAAGGTGGTCCCTCAATTGAAACGCTTGTCAAAAGAAAATATCAATTTACGTAGCATTCGGAAGTTTAATAGACCAATACTACAGTCTATCCTTTAGTAAAAATTTTTACTAACGATTACTATACTAAACAGTATAAAAAAACGTGTAGTTTTGTGTTAAATAACAATAACATTCCTGCGGAAAAATACTAGGATCGAGGTGACCACACAACAGTATTTTTTCGGATAAATAAAAACTAGTGACTGGTTTTTTATCTTAACCTTTATTTGTATTTGACTTACCTGTACTTATGTACACCTACACTTCACCGGTATGTTTAGGGGGCGAACCTATTCCTATCAACCGGGCACAAATCCAGATTCCAAGCTGCTATTGAGAATTTCATAGAAAAACCCAATAACACTGCTTGACCTGGGGATCGAACCCAGGACCTCTAGCATAGCAATCGCGCTTATGACCTAGACTAATTATAAATTGAAAAACTAGACTAATGAGGCACTCATTAGTCTAGTAATTTTTTTTTACAACCTATGACGTCATAACACAATTTATATGATATGAAAGCTTGTCGCGAGATTTACCTGTGTAGATAAACAAGTAAATTAAATTAATTTAATTATAATTGAAAAAAAAACAAACTAAGTAAATACGAGTACATAGGTACAAAAATCTCGCGACAAGTTTTTATATCATATAAATTGTGTAATGACGTTATAAGTTGATAGTAAAAGTTTTAAATGAAAAGTTTATTTTGTTATTTATGGCGCATCTAAATAAAATCTTGTTTTTAAAGGGTTTTTTTACTTTAAATTTATTTTCACAAAGAACTGAATTTACTAATTAAAGAAAATTTCTAGTGAAAGAAAAATTCGATCTCAGGCAGGGTTTGAACCTGCGTCTCTCTGGTTAAGTACACCAGACGCTTTGCCAACTAAGCTACCGAGACCACTGCCTGTGATGTCGAATTTCTCTTCCACATTCTACGTCTTGAGGTGACGTCAGCACCATCTATTGGAGACATGTAATGTCTTCCAACCAACACGACTGCCTTTACAGGTAGTTCAATGTCGAACGATGTTGCCTAACCGTATTATGCTTATTTTTTATTATTTTTTAGCATTAAATATTGCGAAATTTTCACAAAGAACTGAATTTTCTAATTAAAGAAAATTTCTAGTGAAAGAAAAATTCGATCTCAGGCAGGGTTTGAACCTGCGTCTCTCTGGTTAAGTACACCAGACGCTTTGCCAACTAAGCTACCGAGACCACTGCCTGTGATGTCGAATTTCTCTTCCACATTCTACGTCTTGAGGTGACGTCAGCACCAACTTAACCAGAGAGACGCAGGTTCAAACCCTGCCTGAGATCGAATTTTTCTTTCACTAGAAATTTTCTTTAATTAGAAAATTCAGTTCTTTGTGAAAATTTCGCAATATTTAAATTTATTTTTTTGTGTATTTTATCGACAAACCTGAAGAACCGATTAGCGAAATACCTCGAACAATAAAAGTCAAACAAAATGGCTACAAATTAGTTAGGACTTCAAGCCCGGACATAGCGCCAGTGATAAAAAAAATAACAATATGCATGATAACTAGGACCTACAAAGCAACTCAGTCAACTTATGAGTGTGTAAAAAAATATAATTAAGTCGACCAGTTACCACAAACAGCACCCGATCACCAGTATAACGCACGGATTTAATAGAGTTCAGTCAAACATTACAAATGAGTCAGTAGCAATGTGTACATTATTTTTTTTTCGTTTGGAGGACATTCATAAATGTACCTAGGTATAACGTAAGTCGCCATAAATAAAAGTAACTAGTAAGACTTATAATGGCCGAGGTCGCTGGCGCTATGCCCGGTAACAAATTCAAAAGCCCCAACTATTCGAAGGATTTCGCTAGTCGGTTCTTCAGGTGTCGTTTAAATCGAATAGTCTCTAGAAAAATCCTGCTGTGTGGTCACCTCGCTCTAATATTTCTCCGCCGGAATGTTATTATTATTTAACACAAAACTACACGTTTTTTTATACTGTTTAGTGTAGTAATCGTTAGTAAAATTTTTTACTAAAGGATAGACTGTAGTATTGGTCTATTAAACTTCCGAATGCTACGTAAATTGATATTTTCTTTTGACAAGCGTTTCAATTGAGGGACCACCTTCAATCCAGTATACTCTTTGAATGGCTACTTTTACAAACTAGAGGTTGAATTTACAATCTTTTCAATACTTTTACTAACGCTAGAACCATACGAAAATTCTTAATTCCATTGTGGTCTTCACTCAAGGTGAACTTATAGTGCACGATTGAGGGACCACCTTCTGCATGCTAGCAATTTTTACACAGTGAACGGAAAGGGTTCATATTTGGTAAATTAGTTTTACAAATCTTTTACTAAGAGTAGACATTTACAGCAATTGTAAATTTTTACTAGGTTACGAGATATGGATGCCTGTGGGTCACGACTGAGGGACCACCTTTGGCCTATTGTAACTTTTGAGTGGCTGCTTTTACAAATTATTGGCTGAATTTACAATTGTTTGGGAACTTTTACTAAAGTCTGACGCATTCAAAAGCTCAAAATTCAAATGTGGTCCCTCAATGGGAACGCAGGCATTTTAAATTACCACCAAAAAACAATGCATGCGCTACGGGCAATAAAATTAACTGCAGTGAGATATTAGTTTCTGTAGCTGCAGATTTTTAAATGAGAGTGCTGAGCCGTATAGGACGGTTACAAATGTTGGTACCTACCATAATCTCATAACTTCTGAAAACTTCTAAAAACTATTATACTTAGTGAAGAAAAAAATTTACCGCGGGCAGGATGCATGGAAAATGCATAAAAAATACTAAAGATACTTCTCAAATGGGTTAAACTATAGTCAATAACGCTGGCCTTGTTCTTGTCAGATGACTTTTAAGCCATTACATAATAATAAAAAATATTACTCATAGTTTCCTCTACTCTTATTTAGAATTCTATACACAAGCCGAAACAATCTGTGACAGAGCTGCTTAAAAACCCCAAGAAACTTACAAAAACTGAGTGAGGCAACTTTACTAAATTAGTTTTGTTGCCATCCGCATATTAGTACAATGTCGCAAACTAATAACGAAGACTTGGTGTAAGCTGAAAGAAGCGCTTCTTTCAAGCTAAGTAGTCCCTGAGGTGAAACTGATAGAAATTCATAGACCGTAAGAGGCTGCAAGGCGTGCGAGAAGCGACCGCTAACTAAAATCAACCAATATTCTTATTTGTTCGAGACTAGTGTTGTATTTTAATGAAATGTAATCTGGTAGTCTATTATCATATTATCTTATTCGACCGGCCGAGTGACGGCAAGGTAAAATTTTTTTTTTCCTCCATATTTTTTTAACTCCCTTAAGAAATTTGGCGGGTAACCGAGGTCTCGGCACTCGAAGGTTGTAAAAAAATATTTCAAAGTATCGATATCATTAATTTAAGTTCAAATTTCTTTACCATGCATACGGCATATCAAAGGTAATAATTAATTACTCTTACAATAAGAATAATGTAGATAATCATCAAAATAAGATCGTTCGTACCTACATGTTGCAAATATTCCAAGAGCATCCCGACTCTGCATGTTTTGCAAACCATTAAAAACGTCAAACGTTGAATGAAATATGAGTATTTGACATTGGGCACCATGTAGTCACAAAGATGCCGTTCATAGATGAATATCGTTTCACTAACTGATATTGGGAACCAGATAGCCCATTAATCCTTATCTGCACATGTATTGTTAGACGGAAGGCAGGATTCCTTAGATGCAGAAGAAATATATTTGATAATTTTATTAATCTTAACAGAATTGTTTAACAATTTTTATTTTTTTAAAACATTACATTACTATTCATGCTTATAAGATTACTTTCAAAGAAACTTAAATCCAGTCATAATCTGATTACGTGGAAATTATAGCCTGTCACATCCCTAGTGCCCGAGTTGTCATATTTATATCGTTGGCGGCGCTCCATAACAGGGCCCCTGAGAAAAATACGCACATCAACAGCCGCCGTTACTTATAATATTGAAGTGAACTATTACAAATTATTTATAACATTATAAATCAGGATAACGCTAACAGATTTAATATAAATATTTAAAAACCGTGAAGACTTCAATCGGACTAATGTATGGCTAGTGGGGCTAGTGATATGATGACTTTTGTAAAGTGTACATTGAACATTTTATATTCCCTCAAAGCACTTCTTTCTACTATTTAACTATATTTTTAATTTTGACTGACATGATTGGAGATCATCATTATTTTACTTTACACAATATTTTAATTGTTTCTCGACAAAAGATATTTTTGAGTTGAAAAAAATCTAACAATGCAGATTAAATTTGGTATGGTGAAATACCAAAAGACTGGTTAAATCTTACATAAAAAATTAGATCTTAATTAAATCAGTCAGGGAGTCTGAAAAAAAAATGTATGTAGGTAATATATACATAAAATATATATATATATACCTATAGGTATACCTATTACATAAAATTTTCCTATCTGTCCACGAACTCGTATTACATCTGATGTTCAAGGAACATTTTTATGTTTGAAGTATGTAAAAGAGCCTGCACCAACTTCCGCGGTAAAGAAAAACTTATGTTCTTCATAGCTCCTTTGATCCTCAGGCTTGCATCGTTATGTTCTGCTGCAACTAATTTGACTGGAAACTAACATACTTAGGAAAGTTTGAAATGAGGCGACTAAAGGTGGTGTCTATCGGTGACGTATTAAATAAAAGTGTTGTGCGATGGGACGATGTTAAAGTCATAGAAGATATTAAACCATTTTAGCCACTTGATCAAAATAAAAACATTTGAATAAGGCGAATATTAAATACGTTAATATTAGAAAGATCAGCAAAGAAACTTAAACCGAAATCTAAAATTAAAATATAACATTAATTTTGAATGAGGTTATTTTCATCTTATGAATTGAATTCCACTAACAGAAATCATGACACAATATTTTTACACGACCACACCTGCATGCTGAACTAGATATTTCGGAAAGCACACGTTTACGGAGCTACGAATGACATTCAATAACGCTTCCATCCGCCATGTTGGCGAATAATTCATGAATGTATTTGTATTATGCATGCGGAGCGCCATTGCGGTGCTCCTGCCGAAATTCCACACTTTATAGGCAAAGTTCGCGGCTTGACATCGTAAAGCACATTGTCCTTTATTACGTCATCATGGAACCTCATAGAAAAACATTATATTGGAATATAGATATAAAGTATCAATTCTTGGAGGATCAAAACATAAAACATTTTTTGTCCGAGTTTCCGCTTGTGAATCATGCGTAACCTTGTCGTCCTTGTAGGATTAGTTTTGTGTGTGAAGTAAGTTGAGATCCTGTATGACTTTTACAAATTAAGAGACATAAAAATAAATTACTGTGAAAATGGATTAATAAGTAAAATTACATAAATTGTTTTTATGAACTAACAGTATAAAATCATTTTGTGGGTTCACCAGAACAGAAATTCAAATCTAACGTGCAGTGATATATTACATTTGCTATCATCGGCAGCTTGTTTCTATAGGCTATCAAAATAATAAGTTGTCTCCTTTCTGGAATCGTAGCCTTGACCTACAGAGTGAAAGCAATCGCTCAACTTGTTATTATTTTATCTCTGCTAAATACATTAACGACCCTAATTATGTCTAACTTTTAATGATTTAATACGCACACACAGGTTGCGCATACTCACTCCCAAATAACATGTTCAGTTAAATAGTCCGACCGGTCTCACGTGAGGAAGGTAATGTGTCGAAAAAATTGAATAAACCCTCCCTTTCTGGCCACCCTACGTGACCATCAACCGTGATGCCAAAACACTGGTATTAACTTCACATCTCACTAACAAAATTCAATAACGAAAATCCAACAAAGTTTTGCTATGCCATGATACATGTAAGGGTCAAACCACACTGGCAAAATGCACGACATGCTGCCAGTAAAGGCCAGACCAAGGGCGAAAACGTACAAAGGGACAATTAAGCAATTTTTAGATAAACGGATAAATGCCTCTTTTATCTGGTGGTCCTAAGCGAGACATCAATACTAGAGGCCTTGGGTTTGATTTCCAGATCGAACAAAGTGATATTGGATTTTTCAATGAAATGCTATGTTATGAATCACATTATATCATTAATCAAAAGTGACCATTTTAGCCCCAGTTAAAAGGTTACAACGAATATTTTGCTTAATCAATAAAAACTTCTTATTTTTTTTTTTCAATTCCCTTAATATCTCATGTTGCGACTACGTATCCAATTGTGACTACATAGTACTCATTTCATAATACTAATTTACTCGTGTCGCGTCATTGCGTCGTGTCGCCAGTGTGGTTTGCACCTTAGAAACCACAAGCCTTTAAACTGCCTCAATATAAAACGGACTTTAATCTTTAAGTAATAAGATTGAATATACCATTAGATCAAAGTTTGCGGTTATTTATTAAGAAACATTAAACAAGGGTAATACTCGAAGCGAATTTTACAAAGACGGTCCAAGGGGCCCGCAACTTAGATTAAAATAGTTGAAGTCTGGCCGGCCCCATATGACACAGGCTTGAGGGCTTGTGTTTATTATGCTTTGGGATCTCAAAGCGTAAGTACTTGTAAAGTGTTTACTTTTATAGAGAACAAATGCTTCTAAACATTGAAATAAACATATAACGTGAAAGATATAGGAAAATACTAGGAGAGCAGTTACTTTTTAAGCCACCCAAATGCAACTATACCTACATGATTACACACACCGTCAGTTAGCATTATAAAGGCGAAGCCCTAGAGACCGGCGACGTCTCCGCCGGATTAAGATATGCAAATGATATCGGCTCGGCACGAACGTGCAGACAAAACAACTCATTCGGCACACGTCCTGTATCTCCACGATTGGATCGTGTGAGCACAGCCTATTGCCTGTGTGCAGAGCACGCAGATAAGACCCTAATTAAATCAGTATAATATTGTTATATTGTGACACGTATTGAAATTGAAGAAAAACATTGTATTTGACGTGTTAAATTTCTTATAATTTCTAAAGAAAATTGATCTCAATGTTTCAATTATTTCCACGAACATGGAAGCATGTTTTATATCATAAACTAGCTTTCCGCCCACGGCTTCGCACTCGTGTTTTCTTAACTTTTCTGTACTGTATTATGTATGTATTATCCACTAAAAAAACCGCATCAAAATCCGTTACGTAGTTTTAAAGATCTAAGCATAACATAGGGACAGACAGACAGCGGGAAGCGACTTTGCTTTATACTATGTAGTGATATTTAAAATACAAACTAAAATAACAATAATTAAGTATGAATTAGTTCATCACCTCGCTTTAGATGGTGGAAAAAAATAAAACTGCCGTGACAGTGCCATATAGTATCGTGGTGGATTGTGTCCATTCTTCAAGAAATATAATATGAAAATAGACTATAGACTAAGAAAACCTAAGTATTTTAATAGTTTGGTAGTCGATTCAAATAGATTTCTGAGTTTCCGGTCCGCAAACTAAAATAACCGACAGCGTATTCCATCAGCTGACATAAGCTAAGCACCACTTTCCTACATACAATAACATTGTTATTACAACAAAAATAAGTTCAGAAGCTCCATTATATATCCATAGAACAATTTCAAAGCAGGGGAGTTCAAAATCATGTACTGAATTCATAGTAAGCGGTTGTGTTGATGTAGGTACCTTCCACCCTGTATAGATCACGCATAAACAGGTAGTCAACAATATTTCCCTCAGTTGTCAGGGAGTATTTTCCAGACTTAAAAAACGACAAACCATAAGGTCACGCGTGCATCCTTAAATAGATACGGATTTAAAAAAAGTAATATGAAAATATAAACGGACTTAAAAAAACTTACGAAATAAATTTGTGTGCCACACAATTTCCGAAGAAGTGCCTTCAAATTGGTTCTCTTTTTAATCTTTGGTTTTCGCCACCGACTTCTGTAACTCTTTTGCAGATAACGTTTTCATTTGGGTTTTCTATAGATACTTCTTAGATGCAGGCGTGGTTTAATAACACCTTAGGGCTTGTCGTTCTATCTGGGTTTTCTGATCATTTCATTACAACTTGGCATTATAGGGGAAGTGACGTAATATCCTTACAACTCTTACAAGACAGGTGGAGACGCTAACTCCATCACTAACTTGGCAGTATTCAACTTTGCGCTTATATGAATTGGCGTATATGAAATGGTGGCTTATTTACATCTATCAAGGTGTTATTTATTACGTCATGAATTTTTGTTCTTTTTCTGTAGAGTACCTACTTAGAATATTAATGGCAGTCGACAGAAATGGTAAACTAAGCTATACTAAAACGTGCGTAAAAGGCTAGAACCTCTGAAAACAGTAACGAAGTCTTTTGAAAACGGTAAAAAAAGGCTGTGTCTTATGTCTTGCTTCTCACTTATTCGTCCAAGTATTATTTTGTATCAACAATAACATAACGCTACACAAAACGTCCATCCGGTCCGTAGATTAGGGCGGGTCGCGCAGTGCGCCGCGTATTGTGTCCGTGTTTATCGCTTCCGGTCCGTTGTGCCGGCGCGCCACCGTAACCGGCCCGTTTGCATACTGCTGCGGAATTCGCGCCCCCACTGGTTGACTTCATGACTCTTGTAGTAGAAAGCTCGCCAGTTAAAGATTTAATTAGAGTTTCGTGCCAAATCAGTAGTTACGAAACCCTTTTCTCCAATCTTTTCTTTGGTCTCACGTCTTATCTTATTACTGTCAATTTCTAAGTTATTTATCAAGGAAGCAATTCTCATACAGCGCGCTCGCCGAAGCAAAACATTAGAAAAATACAGCAAATTGTAGAATACCTACTCATCTACTTAGGTACTTTACCATACCATTTTTTTTTTTTTTTTTTTATGGGATAACTCGGCAAACGAGCAGGCGAGCTACCTGATGGTAAGTAGTCATCGCCGCCCATGGACATCTGCAAAACCAAAGGAGTTGCAGATGTGTTGCCGAGCCTATTTAGGGAAAGGGAGGGGAAGGAGAAAAGGAGAAGGAAGGGGATTGGGGGAGGAATTGGGCCTCCGGCCCTCTCGCTCACCAAACGAAGCGCAGTAACGAAACGCTACTACTCGGACGTCGGTCTTCTGCGAGAGTGTGGTACTTCCCCGGTCGAGCCGGCCCATTCATGCTGCGAACAGCGTGGCCCTACCACAACAGAACCATAGTACCTACCTAGGTATATTTTGTAAAAAAAAACTATTTATAAATAAAATATATGCATGATCATGCATAAAAACTGATAAATACAAACTAATTGTAAACCTTATTCTATTCTGAAATCAGTTAAATAAACTTTACCATTAACACGAAAATCAAATTTTCAGGAACTTATAAATGAATAATTCCAGAACTATTCCCCATCAAGAGATGCATAATTAACTTAACAGATTTGTCCACTAGTCAAAGCCTTCCGTGGGGAAGCCGGACCCTGCCCAACCCACTACGGATTTGCATAACTTAAAATCCAACTGTGTTGCCCTTTGACAAAGAACGGGCCAATAGTTCCGAGGGATAATTAGCACACTATTATAGATAGGTACTTTAAGCACTATTGTTTTGATAAGGATGTGAATCTGGTAAATCTTTGTTATCGATTAATTTGTGTTTAGACGTGAGAAACGTTGGTATGGCGTTTTGGAATTTACATATGTGAAAGCGAAGCTTATAAGAATCTGGTGTAGAAAACTGTAAGACACACATCTTGAGAACGTCATGATCTTACAAAGGAATAACTACGATCGATCACGTTTAACTGCTTAGGTACTCTGTAAAAAAAGTCGTCACTGCTTCTTTTCGTATGAGAGGTAATACATACACACATACTTCTGATTGAATAATATTTCAATGGCATAACCTATCTATACTTATTTTGTCAGTCGTTCAATTCATTTCTGTTTCAGCGACATCTCATTACGTCTCCCTACCACCAACGATGTTATAGATCAGATATTATTATGTACCACATTAAAGAGAGAGGTTTTTGGTAATGCCATAGAATATTATTATACTTCGCAATTTACCCCCATGGAGGTGTTGGCAAATTACTTTAACGGTAGGGATGAAAACCGTAACATAAAACTTAATTCACCATGTTATCTAATTTCGCGGTTTTCAAATGGGTACCTACGTAAATTTCTAAAATTATGGATTGTATCAGTTTTGTAATTAATTAAAAGTCGGTTTTGAATAACACAATTAAAGGGAACCTATTTTGTTTAAGTATGTTTTAAACGTTTTCTGGATTATTTTGTATCATAAATCATCATTATGTAAACCGAAGGACGTCCACAATACGACTCCATAGATCCATTCAGAACCGGTTATGTACCGCCTGCATCTGAATACCACCTACCACGTCCTCCGTACGTCTAAAGAACCTTTTGCCCTTGTCGTCTTGAAATCCTGAAATAATCATCTTTATGGATGAAATTATAATCATTATCAATCATAGTCCAGAAGTGGATGAATACGGGCTGATGATGATGATGTAGTCTACTGTAGCTCATGTTGCGCCTGTTTTTTAATATTATCGTTTACATAATCACTGTGGTGCCTGGATTCTTAAGTAAACTAAAGGTTTACCTCACAGGTGACTGGTCGACTTGCTGGCTATCGTGTCTCAAATTTTATTTTTTATTTTTTTCCATTTACGAGTTGACTGAGTTGCCTTGTAGGTCATAGTTATCATGCATAGTATTATTATTAATGTACACTGTACCATACAAAATGTAAATGTGAGTACTATGTCGGTTTTAACTCGTATAACATTTATTTATATTAAAGATTTCTGAAAGTTTTGAGTATTTCCCATGACCTACGCAAATGTCTTGCTGATCTGGTATCGTTGTGCGTCGGGTCGTTGGGCTCCCTAAAAAATGGTTGAGCTACACGATGACTGATGTATGCGTTCCGTCAGTTAGGACAGGTCAACTCAAAGCTGGTATGGTTCTTTCTTCAAAAGGCCTGTTCAGATTTTGCCGTACATTGAACTCGCATATAATATAACTATTGTCTGGACTTTAAAAGAGACCATGATTCTCTGAGTTTGTTTCGACGTTTCTTCTTAGAGGTCGTCAGATAGGAAACATCGACGCCAACTAGTTAAAAAAAAAATATGTAAAAAAACGACTTGTAAAAGTGTCTTAAAAGATCTATTTACAGAAATAAATATCATTTCATTTCATTTCATTTCAATGGCGCCAAGAACGTTAGATAGATAACTCAATTGAGCGCCTAATGAGCAAATTTTCAGGTACATCAGCATCAATATCGACGCTAACGTTAACCCAGAATCTAGTTATTAGCCGGAGGAGTCTGTAGGTGAACGTTAATGATCGCATTATCTAGAAGGATCTCCAATACAATGGCTGTTTATAAAGAGGAAAACATCGCCGTATCTCCGTACCAGTTAAAAGATAATACTCGCGTAGTCTCCTAATAACATTTGCATATCTTAATGCGAGCCCGCGGCGCGGCGCGGCGCGGCGCGGCGGCAACTCTCGGCCCGGACGACGTTACACTACCTAACTGAACAGTTCCGATACTAGCTAATATTGGCTCAATAAACAACGAACACGGGTTAGCAAACAAACCAGGGAGAACAACACGAGACTCGTAATTACAGATTAATTATAATGGATCTAGTGTGGATTAATTGTTGAAATATGTAAATGAACGCGATAGTTAGAACAAGAGTGGAAGATGGAGCGACGTCGTTGTGTGCTATGTAGGTATTGAGTGAAAAGGTTTTTGGAAAACTGTAAGTACATCGGAAAATTCGCATCTCCACGAAAAGGATGGGTATTCACGTAGCGCACAATAGTGGCACAGCGGTGTGCGCATGGAGGTTGCAGGTGAATGGCACGTCGAACGGCGGAGGCGACGCGGTGGCGGCGCGCGCTCGCGTCCCTATAAAATTCAAAAATGGAACTATGGAAGAAAGCGCACGCCGTACATTCTGAGTTTTGTTCCGACACAATGGCGCCACTCTGTATACGAATTCGTTCTAGTTTATTACCGAATATATGGCGTGTAACTTTTGTCGACATATTTATATTTGCTCCGGTCCAATTGTTTGGATATCTTATTGTTCTGCTATTTATCAAATTTATGCTCAAATGAAAATATTGCACTACGCTAAGTCAGATTCAACCATGATTCAACAAAGTTTCGGCACGCATATCATTCATAGGTATTTCCACGGAAGAGATAAATAAGATTGGAATGGCCCTCGCTGCTATTTTGTACTAAGACCAGTGTCGCCGCTTTACTCCCACTATTTCAATTCTCAAACATACGCAACATTATCTTTACAAGTTTTTCGCACACAATCAAATCACACACACATAAATCTGTGGGCAGCAATTTGTTCACACACCAGCACCAAGCTCCCGTAGGCATTAGACACACACACGCAACAAGCATACGCTAGTGCTTGAAAAGCCGACTGAGAATTTATCGATATTTTTATCGATAAATTCTCAGTCTGTTATGTATTTTTATATTGAATGGGGAAAAGGTGAACATAAAAATCAAGAACTATTTTCATTTAATATTAATTAATTTAAAAGAATTACTGTCTTTGGAACAAATCGTAATCATTAAGCAATTGGGGGAAACCTAACATAACATAATAGAGTTATAACATAACATTATTATAATTAATTGCATAATATGTCAAATAGAATCAAATATTAAAATATATATAAAATAGGTAGGTATAGTATTTGACTTAGATTTGACTAGACTATATTGTATCGATTCAGTATTAAAATCTAAGTAAAATAAAATGGTCTACATGCCGCTTTATCTTCATTCATTCAATCATTCGTATAATAAAATACATCTAACTAAAAATATACTCTCATCAATTAAATATATAATATTTCATAAATATTTTTTGTTAAACGTAAATATAGTTGAGAATTCTATTGATGCTTTTATTTAACTTCACGGTCACCTCGATATCGATAGATGTACGCCGTACACCAACTCACTCACTCACAACCTACTCACGGCCAACCCCGGCCAACGACGAACAACGGCCATGTTTGAGGTGTAGAGAACGCAATGCATGCAGTACATTGCAAGCGGACTAGGTCATCGCGTTGATTAAACGAGAACATATCGGGCAATGTATTTTATTTGTAACTTGTTGCAATAATATGACTGATGTTTGGAATTTCATAGTGATCAGTATATTTTTATGTTTTTATCAATTATTGTGTAAATAAATGCTATTTTTGACTTACAGGTGGAAAGATATACCTCCTCGCTATATACTGGAGGTCTGACTTTTTGTCTATCACGTAAGAATAACACAACACGGCATTTTAAAGCGGAGCTCTGTTCTCTGAAATAGTCCTAAGCACACTAAACGCGGCGCATGTATGATTCGGTCGAGTTATGATTGTCTAATCATAACTGTGGCGCGCCTGCCCCGCCCACATGGCCATTCCAACCTTATTTATCTCTTCCGTGGGTATTTCAGATCGCTTCTCCAAACGCTGCTTAAACAAACAAAGTTACAGGTTTACAGGCAGGTACGCAGCAAGAGATATTTTTATAAACCGAGGGCATCATTAAATCGTTCAATGCAAGGATAGGCACTTACCGATATTTCGTTCAGCGTCCCGCAGCGAGGCTGATCATGATGCTATTCATTTGCACACACACACACACACACACACACACACCCACATCACAAACGCATCACACCCACATCACATCCACATAACACCCACATCACAAAAACATCACAGTTTGCAGAACCTGGACATCACTGTTCTTATCCAATTTTTATAAGAAAATGGCAGAGCGCGTTGGGTGTGCGAGGGCTTCACTAATGTTAACGTTAACTTGCTCCAAATCTTTGACACTCATCAAAATCACAGTTATAAGAAATATATAAGATAAATATACTTATTAAGTTCTTAAAATACTATCCATGAACCCACAAAAAAGTCTAGCTAGCAAGCTACCCGCAAGCGCCGCCATTCGCAAACTAACCACGTGACATAAGATCGCGGAAAATTGTATGTATACAGCAGGCAATGGTATCGAATCATACAGCCTTATGACACATTATTCCTATTTTAATATTGTGCCTATGACTTTGGTAGTAGTACACCAACAATGCGATAATTCGTCGATTTTATTTTTGAATCAGATAATATTTTCTTTGAATTTCGTAATGAAATCTGGAAATCAGAATCAAGTTTGAGAGTTGTATGTTGCAGGACTCCATGAAAGTTACCAACCCAAACCTGACCAGTATCACTCCAGTCTAGTGATTCAAACCAGCGCCTGATTGGAATAGCGATTATCTACATCAGTCGTTTAAAGTCATTGAACTGTCAGCAGCTCATGTTCACTATGCTTCTTCACTGAAATGATATTGGCCATCTACTACTACTAAGGCTACTAGGTCCCTATAGCCATGGAATGGACGTAACGGACGCGCTGGATAGTAAAATATAACGCCAATGCAGTCACTAGACTGGATCTCTCATTGAATCCAGGGCATTCAAATGCCAGTTCACATTATTACAATGCTATTTTCTTTTTAAAAGCTTACTAGCAATGTGGGTCAAACATTACTAGTAATCTTGTTAACCCCTCGTGCTAAGCTAAATGCTTGTGTTACAAGTGGATTCACGTCGGTAGTGCAATGGGTAGGTTTCGAACCGACAACCACATGATCGCAAGTCCGACGCCCTAGCCATTAGGCTACCGCCGCTTCGAATTCGAATTCGAATATTGTGAAGGAGGAAAGCAGCTGGCAGTAACTGGATGAAAAGAGTGGCGTTCACTTAAAGAGGCCTACGTTCAGCAGTGGACGAATACGGGCTGATGATGATGATGATTATGATTGTGATAACTGAAAATTCTATCGAAACAATTATGTGTGTCTAAATATAGCGCCATCTAACCTATTTAAGACTAACTACATCGCAAGCTTACTGAAAACATAAAGGTGTGTTTTGCGTGCGGCTAACATTCACCCAGCGACATTATTCACTTCACAATAATCATGTATATCATTTCTGAATGAACTCTAGCTATAATTAAGAAGCTTTTATTATAATCAATTACCTACTTGGACCTTTCTATGATTTTCAAAAAGAATCTTTTCTACACATACCGGCTAAGTGTGGGTGTACATTAGTACACCTCTGTTTAACAGTCTCTGTAACTCTGTCAGAGACGACAGGTGACGTTATGGTATGATGGTTTGAAGTTTGTTCGAAATAAACATGGAAGAGTTAAAGTATATTATCTCTTCCGTAGAAATAACTAAGCCTCTCTGAAGTTAGTCGTTCCGAACAACCGCGCTAGTAAAATCGGTAAATTAAGTATTGTTATACATAAATTACGAAATAAGTAAAGAATATAAATAGCAATGTGAATCATTTTGAAATTGAAAAAAAATGTATCAACCTTAACTGTACTGTGAATCTATCATTCTATTTTCTGGTTTGTGGTGAGAATTAAGTTTTATAATTTATAATTATTATTATTTACGACCCCAATGATCTTTACCTTTTACCGGGGCTAAACCACTTGCGGCCAACTTCAGACAGGTGTAGGTATTTCGAAAAAACTGTATCTTTTCTATAAATTCTTTCACCAGAAAGCTAGGTGCAATTATTTATTGTCCCGCGTGATAATTGCGAATGAAGCCGCGGGCAACACTTGTGCTATAAAACATTTAGTATAATCTCGTATTGTATAAATGAAACATTAATGACGATAAACATTTATTTGTCATAAATCACAAATGTGTTTATGTGATACAAGAAAGTGTACTTAAATTAAAATGCGCATTATTAACTTAAAACTCCTTCTACTTCACTGATCATTATCTACTGGGACAGGGTCACGTAACGCCACGTATGGCTGACATCAATTTACCGACAAAAGTTTCAGGAATGACATTTAGAGAGAATGAGATCCTACATAACATTTATAATATTTATGGTGCTTTATGCACGGTGGTACGCACGGCTACACATCAAGTTATACAAAACCAGTTTACACTGGCTTCTAATTGTATGGGGAGCCTATACAATGCGAGATCAGCCTAAACTGGATTTGTATAGGTTGACCTGTAGCCGTGTGTACATATAGTCTACGTTTACATTCATAATAATATATCTGTTATTAATAGTACATCAATATTTTTGCAATCGGTGGAAATATGGCACGGAACTTAGATATTGTAACTATTATATGAATATCGACTAAATTGATACAGTGTTTGAAATTCGACTAAACTATTTCAACATCTGGAGTATGTAATTATGTCAAAACATCGAGTATTATGTACTTACTTGCTAAAAATTTTACTAATAATAAATCTTAAAATACGTATCTCACTTGGATGTGGATATAGGAGAGATCTCTGTCCATTGCAATATAACATGTTAGAGGTTAAAAAAAAAAAACCACACAAACTACATTTTAATTTTCGAAATAAAGTTCAAGTAACGAAATAATCGTTAATTTATTATTCCTTGGTATGTTAATTCTTTGGCACAATAAATATAGTGTTGATCAATATGCCAATAGTACATGAACGAATGATCAATAAATGAATAAGATTTCTAATAATCATCTCACCAACGCATTATATTGTACTGAACAAATACCTCTTGCCTTTCTGAAATGACTTCTTCTCATAAGTTTTTCATGTGACTATAACAAAATACAATAACGATATTAGACTAGGCAATAAATGCAGCCCAGGACGTTGATTGTGATGAATTACACATACAATATTCGATAGGGAAAGAAAAACTAAATTGATTTTATAAATCGACTAGCTCAAACGTCAAAATTAGAAAATATATACTGACCATCGCTAATTGACCAACCGACACACAACCATGGGGTACTTAAAGTGCGCTTTGATAAGAAATACTCATCCAACAACTCGGTACATAAAGTTCTAACAAAATACGTAATAATCACAGCAATTAATACCATTCTTCTTTTGAGCAACTTTAGTCGACAAACTAAAAATCGACTAAACCAATTCTGAAAAAACATACTAGTTTAGTACTTTCCTACATCCACACCGGAAGGTTCATCTCTAGACCTGACTTATTAGCAAATGGAGTACTAACGCTTTGGGGCTATGCCTTAGAAAGACAATGCTTACTAGTACTCCACTTGTTAATACCTTCGTAACTGTAGTATATTTCATCTAGGCATTGAGTTTGTTGTCCTGCTCGTACTCCAATAGTTCAGCGAGATTGCTGATCTCTATCTCCTGGACGCGTTTACCAGCAAACTGCATGTAGTCATGGGGTGGGGCATCGGCTGATCGCTTGCGAACTGAAATTGTTAAATGTTTCTAAGTCTCATGTATTTAGTATATTTAGCCCCGCGAAGAAGGGGGCCCCGCGTATCCAAATACGGCAACCTCCGCCCGAGCTTATTTTTTTTATTGAAACCTATTAGGACACTAAAAGATTATTAAGAAACTAAAAAGTCCCCTTCAATAGAATATACTATGGGTCCCGGGCGTGCTTATAATCTAGACTGTATTATCCCGCTTTATAAAGAGGTCTCTGTTCTCAATAAATTCAATTATTATTATTCTTACTACATATACAATGATGTAGTATATAAAACAAATATATTACGTATACCATACAAATATGAATAAATAACAACGTTTAAGTAGTCTATATTTTTATTATTTTTTCTCTGCTTATGGCAACAGACTCGCCTGTGTAATAGGAGACGAGACTATTGCTATTAACTGGGCACAAATCCAATCTCCGAACTGCTACTTAGAAATTCATAGAAAATCTCAATAAAGCTATGCTTGACCTGGGGATCGAACCCAGGACCCCCAGCGTAGCAGCCGCGCTTAGGACTACTAGACTAATGAGGCAGGCATTAGACCAAGTAGAGTTAATAAAATGCGAAATGTGACTCATTACTATAATTATCATCTTTGGTGTTAATTGTGGGATAGGTGGATACTCACTAACGACGGCGGTATCCTTCTCCAGTTGATAGACGGGCTTGTCTGCGCACTTCTTGAATGCGGCGGGCAGGTTGCGGTGTGCCAGCGGCGGCAGCACTGCGCGCAGCTCACTGCGCATGAGCGTCACATCGAACTCTTCACCGCGCTGCAGCCCCTGCAGGAACAGCTCCGGTTGCAGCACCACCTCGGGGTCCAGGTCCATCGTGTAGCAGCGCTCCTCGTCGACTATGCCTGCACAGATTTATAAATACGTGCTCGGAACTTACCCTCGTATAGCTATAACTTCTAAAAATGGAAGGGTAAACTGACTATGACTAACAAAACCCATTAACCTAACCCCCGCTAGGGCATCACTTATTTTTATAATACTAATAACACCATAGGTCCATAGACATAACATCTACTTAATCCATATTTTACGCTCAGAAAAGCGTTGAACACGATCGAAGCAACATCACCTTTAACTATTGCACAGTAAGTATCTTTATTCTCAATCTTTATCGTCTACACGCAACTCAAAGCAGGACGGAACTACAATTTTGTCGAACTGTCAATGTCGCCTTTAAGATAGGTCTTTTAGTCTAGATTATTTTTACAGATCTGTGATTATCTATCTGCCCATGAACATCTGCAATGCCAAAGAAGTTGCAGAAGCGTTGCTAAGCCGATTAGGGAAAACAGAGGGGAAGGAGAAAAAGAGAGGGAGGACTTGGGCCTCCAGCGCTCTACACGCACCATACGAAACGCAATAGTATACATACTGCTACTTTACTTCGATATTCTGTGGGAGGGAGTACTTCCCCATTTCTGCCGACCCATTCATACTTGTACGTAGACATGCTAGTGAGACACTACTACTACTAAATTGCTTTCGGATCCTTGTCTCTGGTTCACGGCTCGACCCCTACTGAAATGAGTTATTGGTTACGGCCACCCAGTGATCATGAGTTATGACCATTACCGACTCACCGAAACAATAGGTGATCCAACTTACCAGTGATGTTAGACTCAAAGTCATGGATGAAGCTGACGCGGTGACCGTTATTGACGACGGAAATCTTCTCCACAGAGTCATCGATATCAATGTCCAGTACTTCGCGCAGCAGATCTAACAACTTCTCTGGGTTTTCATCCAAAAGGCTCACCACCTGATTAAGAGAGAATATTTTATTTTTTTTAAAGGCGTATTGTGTTGTACAAGAATTGTTTGTAGGTACCTACGTCAATACCGAGATTTATAAAGGACTCATAATTATCATAAAAGTTTTAACCTTGGACCTCGTTTTATGGTTTCCCACAATCAATATTGTGTAGCGAAAAACTTACTAAAGTTTTGCTGTAATACGCCAAGTTTAGCGTAAACAAAAGCAACCTGCTTTTGTTATGTAGCGGAATTTGTAGCGCTTCACCTGTTTTGAAATATAATATACCAACTGCGTAGGTAACAGATTCCTGGATTTTTCCAAGGCAGAAAAGGCATAAGATTTCTCTCCAATGAGCGATTTCTTGAAAAAAAAATATTATGCCGAACTTCGCTCCGTCAAAACGTTGCATTCTGCTTTCATTGGCAGTACTTAAGTACCTGGAAATTGGGCTCCAACTCATGTTCAACATTTGGGGTGGTCTTCCAGCGCAGTGGCATCACCTTGCGCGACTCCGCGGTTTGCATGTCCTGAACATAGCCAAAGTGACATGATTAACAAAATTCTTAAAATTAATAGATACTCTTGGTAGTGAAAGAAGGTATAGTACTTAATAAGGTTGGTTTTGACATATAGCGGACGGATGGAAGAGTTGGAAGAAACGGATCTCGGCGAATGTAACTCCAATCAAATGTAATATGTACTGACAATACGTATGTATCTCTTAATTAATCATTATCTGTTACCTTAAAAACTCCACTTCAAAGCAGAATAACAAGATCATAATCGATTTTATGAAAATTGCCGACTTCCCATAGTATATCCAATTAAGGCAAAGGGGCATTATTGGAGGTCGGAGTCAACTGAGCGGGTCAATCGAATCACCGAGGTATCAACGACTGCTTACATTATATGTAATACACACGGGTAGCCGCGTGTACTACTACTAGCTTGATGTGTAGACATCAAGCTATACAATGCCAGTATAGGCTGGCCTTGAATGGTACGGGAACCTTTATAATGGGAGGTCAGTCTAAGCTGGATTCACTTGGATTAGAAAAAATCTTGTATAACATATATAGGCTATCTACCATCACGCTACCATCTTTAGGAGCGAGGCAAAGCAGGGAAAACTGCGGGGCCATTTAGTAATACGATACAAGTCTAGAGAGTGGTATCAAATAAAATGTAAGATTCAATACAGACCAATGTCTGAAATAGCCTTTTGAAGGAAGAGCCTTAGCGCCACTAAACGAGTCTCAACTGACGGCACGAATGCATCTATTATTGTGTACTGAATTAATACTTATTATTTTCCTTGTTCCCATTTTAAAATAATAACTAGGTCCAACAAAGAATCGATGAGGTCAGACTCTGTTGTGGTTGTTGTCCTTAATTAGGTGAATGTTTCAAATCTAACCTTCCGTCCATGAATTAATTAAGTACAGTGGGTTATAGCTGTTACCTGACCCACCCTAGATGGGCCGGCGGCGTCTCGGCGGGTCAGGTTACAGCTATAACCCACTGTACATTAGTCCCATAAAGAATGTCGAGCCTAAAACCCATAATTTCGATTTCCGGATCAGTTATATTAATTCTGAAGTATTTCGTAATGTAAGCAAAATACTGAGCGCATGGACTCGAACCTGCATTCTTCGGTATTGTACACCAGGTGCTTTAAGGTGACTTTTGCTATAAAATAATATAGAATCCTGTCCACGATTAACTTTTCTTCCATAAAATTAAAGAAAAAATATTTTTTTTCCATATTCATAAAGTAATAATAATTGTTTTATTTCAAGTCACCGCTATTTTTTGTAAGTAATCCATTAAACGTATCCTATGTTAATAAATTGCGAATCCTTGTTAAGTTAAGCAAAACATAGATCAGGTTTCGAAAAATTTTGCTCCGCTTCAATTAGATTATTCTAGACCGTATATGTCCAGATCATATCAATAAGAGATTAGATCATAAACAGAGTTTACTTCCACCGTCGCCGTCGTCGCAAAATAAAATGAGATCAATCGCAACAGGTGCGCAAAAACCGTTCCTAATGCACGTTTAATAAATTATTTTTATGTAGACATAGGTATGCAGGATATTTTCTCCGGTATCATTTCCTTGTTCGACCTTCAACCTACAATTTTAAATACCTACCTATACGCTTGTAGTGCAGAAAGCCTTACGTGAATTTCGCTTACCTACCAAAATCCATTTGTATTTACTCCGTTGAAGTTTGCTGGGCAACGCATCTGCAACCCCTTTGGTATTGGAGATGTCCATGGGCGGCGATGACTACTTACCATCAGGTGACTCGCCTGCTCGTTTGCCGAGTTATCCCATAAAAAAGTCAAACTAGGTTTCTTTCGTATAACATTGTCAGATATCCATAATGTAGTTTTGTTAGGTATGGTTACGTACCCTAGGTAGAGGTATGGAGCACAATCCCCTGAAACGGTGCGGTGGTACAATGTCCGAAGTGAGCTGCAGGTAAATTTGCATAGCTGTGATGACGCCCACCACTATGAGAAGGAACACCGAAATGACCAAACAGGTCAGAGTTGCCACGCCTTTATGTTCCTCGGCTGCCTGCTGCATTTCTATGGAGTTCTGAAAAACAAAATATTTTGAAGATTGGTGTACTGCCTTCCTTTTTATTTCGGTACCAGGTTTTATTTGGCCAGCACATCAAGTTACCACAATATTTTGTCAAATTTTCTCAGTTGATTTTGAACTCAATCGCTAACATATTAAGGTTTAAAATCATTCGGAGAAATTTGACTGTTTTGTATACCTTACTTGCTGGCGACTGTACATTTATTGCTAGCGATGTTGAAGTTGGTATTTGTATTATCACATACTTGATAAGAGAATCAAAGATATTTGAAGCGGCGGTAGCCTAATGGCTAGGGCGTCGGACTTGCGATCATGTGGTTGCCGGTTCGAAACTCACAAAAAAAAAACTGTAAAAGTTAATACGCTATTATTGTCTTTATCTACTTTTTTCTCGGCAAAAAGTTATCTTCTTTGGGATCATCTTTGTCAAAGATTGCACCGAAATAATAGAGAAGAAGAAGAGCTATGCTAGGAATCATACTGCGTGTTAGGATCAGGAATATATCAGCATTCAGGAACGGAACGCAATAAGGTAAATACTTAATGTAGGAGCACCTATCACGTTTATAAAATCTTATTGTATTAAACTAGTCGACGTTGTCCTGCCCGAACTCGATCGCAGCGCCACCTAACGGAAAATTTAAACCACCACCACCTGTACAAGAGCGAACAAAACAAAAAAAAAACAAATCGGTCAAACCGTTTTTGAGTTTTAACAAGACTAACGAACAGCAATTTGATGTTTTTATAAGAGATTTCTCCAATAGTATAATTAAAACGGGATGCAGCAGTATGGTTTCTCCGGTTTGAGGAAAAACTGTTTTAACCATAAATCATCGTATAACGAAGAACCTAGAATGCGCGCATCGAGGAAAACATTATTATTTATAATGTCTACAATAAGTACATAAATAATATCTTCTGCGCTATTTTTAGCTGCAAAAATTGAACACCTACGCCTTAAACAGAAAATCAATAACTGCATCAAAGATTGATGTTGCAGAATACTATAATGACTTTAGTCTGTATGAAATATTTTATTGCGCGGTGGGCGCAGCTAGTTTTTGGTTCGAATTTAGGTAACTAATAGTACCAAAAGTCTGTGTATCTGAAAAGCAGTCATTGTACTTGCATCTGCGATCAATAAACAAAATATTCAGGATCCTTGTGCACCTACACAATTTATAATTTACGTACCTCATCGCAAGGACCTTCAGTTATCAGCGGTATCTTTTTAACCGTAATGCTTGGCTTTGTCAACACAGTCATTTTTACAATATTATATACTCAGTTTGAAACAAATTGTTTACGATTTACTTCAGAACAACACACACTGTCTGACTGCGACAAATGGGAAGTGCGCAGGTAGGTAAGCTAGGTACCGATTGTACCGAAAGAAAATTCATCAATAACGTATACACTTGTTACCAACGTAAAAAAACATTTGAGACTTTTTGTTTTGTAATTTGTAACATTACATAGCCAAATTGAAGTCTTTAGTCGATTAAAAAATATAAGGAATGGGGCTCGAAATAATGTTTAAAAGATGAATGCTGGCAACATTGGGTAAAGATTGTAACGTAGCTTGTCTATAGTTTTAAACCGAAAAAAAGAAAGAAATCCGAGGAGGAAACGAGCGATTAGTTTCGTTTCGTGTTGTAGAATATTCTGTGTCGTAAAGAGGTTAATGAATCAGCAACGCTTGCAAGTGCCGTTGAAACATGTTTGATTAGTTTTCTCGTTCAATATTTTATGTTCATCCTTTGTTTCATTGTGTCCCACGTTTGTAACGAGACTGCGAGCACAAAAATAAAATGGCGACTGATCCAGTGAAGAACCGCATGCATGTTTTCAAGAACACTGGCAAAGATGTCGACGTAAGTACAGAGACGTATAATAGTCCCTGATAATATCATTATTATATCGAGACAGTTTGTGACGATGGAATGACGTTTCGCGTGTCATTTTTAGGAAATGCGCAGGCGGAGGAACGAAGTAACAGTAGAACTGAGAAAAAATAAAAGAGACGAAACACTACAGAAACGCCGTAATGTACCCATCAGCTACTCTACAGACGAGGATGAGATCGAGAGGACCCTGGCGTCCACGGACCTCAAGGAGTTGGTGATGAACGCAGCGAATGGAGACAATCCTGACGTGCAGCTAGCCGCCGTGCAGCAGTGTAGGAAGCTGCTGTCGTCCGACAAAAACCCGCCAATTGATGACCTCATCGCCACTGGAATTCTCCCCATCCTTGTGCAGTGTCTGTCCAGGGCTGACAACCCCACACTCCAGTTTGAAACCGCTTGGGCCTTAACAAATATCGCATCAGGCACTTCAGCACAGACAAACAAGGTTGTTCATGCTGGTGCTGTTCCTGTCTTCCTTCAGCTGCTCATGTCACCCCATGAAAATGTGTGTGAGCAAGCAGTCTGGGCTCTGGGTAACATCATTGGAGATGGTCCAGTACTCCGTGACTTTGTAATTGAACTGGGTGTGGTAAAGCCATTGTTGAGCTTTATCAAGCCAGACATTCCCATCTCGTTCCTTCGCAATGTCACCTGGGTCATTGTAAACCTGTGCAGGAGTAAGGACCCTCCACCACCAGTCAAAACTATTCAAGAGATTCTTCCAGCCCTCAATGTCCTCATCACGCACAGCGACAACAGTGTAAGTTCTTTTGATTAATATACTCACTTCATAGTCAGGAGGCCATTCAAGTTCATTGAACTTCCAGCCAATACTAATAAATACCATGAGCTCAATAATAATAAAATACAAACAAAATGAAAGAGTCATAGCACAACTGCTTGAAACTTAAATCCATTGAACATAAATAATTTAAATCTTTATTATTGCTGCATGCAAACAAAAGCTTTTGTTTTATAAGATACATAGCTATGTGTTATTTTTAATTTGATATATCGCTGAAGCTATACATTACTATAATTATGTATTAAATGAAAAGAATGCATTAATTATACATTTTATCTAAAACAGATAGTCATAATGAGTCAATATATTATACTTCATCTTTTGCTATGAGTCATTGATACCAATAAATCCTTGGGCAGTGCCATCCACAAGACGCTTCCACAAAATGTTAAACTATAATGTGGCAGCTAACCATAAACTTAATGTGTTGACTTTATACATATATGTATTTATGTTGTTGATTTAAGGCTGCCAGGTTGATAAAAACAATTTTATCATGATAAATAATCTTTGGTACATCAATTGATAAATTTAAACAGGTCCTGTATCACAGCTACCTTGGCAAAATATTGCTCAAATCTGAATCACAAATCATACCAATATCATTATATCAGATGATACTTATGTTGTTTAAAATTCTCCTCATCAATTAGGTAGGTAGCTGTTTATCTGGAAATGTACTTGCCAAGATATCAATATACAGCTAGGTATTATTAAAAATGTTATTGTTTCTACCATAAACATCATGATAATTGTCTGGAACTTCCTTCTGCATATACCTATTATCTGCCTACTAATAACAAAATCTACAAATGTTGACAAAAATAATATGCTCTGGTTTTAATCAATATGATTTATCTGTTTCAGATTTTAGTAGACACAGTTTGGGCAATCAGTTATTTAACAGACAGTGGAAATGAGCAGATCCAAATGGTAATAGAATCAGGTATAGTGCCCAAGCTGATCCCATTGCTGTCTCACAAGGAGGTGAAGGTCCAGACGGCAGCTCTGAGGGCAGTGGGCAACATTGTGACGGGCACAGATGAGCAAACACAAGTGGTACTCAACTGCGATGCTCTCTCGCACTTCCCAGCCTTGTTGTCACATCAGGTATGGCTGTTTTGGTATGTAGGTAATATTTAATTATTGGCTTTATTGACTTTGGACATCAATAAATTGCTAAGTCGATGAGAATCTTATTTATGTTCATGTAAAGTCAATGTTGTCAAATCAATGCATATACACAGAGCTGAAGTGCAATACATTGCATTCTTGTATATATTAACATACTTACTAAATATATTTTAACACAAAAACCACAAACATGTAAACCATTTCAGATGTCAGCTTGTCTGGTAGACAGCCAAGATAATTTTCTATTATTGTACACACCCGAGTTATACATACACTCACAAGCTTAATTCAGAATTGACATAGAAAATTAGATATATTAGTACATTGACCTTAGTTCAGTTGAATGGTCATTGACTGATAATATGTCTGGGATTAGTTTGTTTTATGTATGCTTCAAAATAATGTTGGTTTTAAATTGATCAATCAATCATACAAGCTGAGACTGGTGATCAATAATGGAACCAAGTCATAATTATCCATAGCATTATATGGTTGTATTAGGTATAAAACTACACAGAAATAGACTGCAAATATAAATACCAAAACATTGATATTTACACAAATTTACGCTTTGCGTTTTCCGTTACATAAATCTAATGTTTTCATCAACAGAAAGAAAAGATCTGCAAAGAGGCCGTATGGTTCTTATCAAACATCACAGCAGGCAACAAGCAGCAAGTACAGGCAGTAATAGACGCCGGTCTTCTGCCCAAGATTGTTGAGAACCTCACTAAAGGCGAGTTCCAGACACAAAAGGAGGCCGCCTGGGCAGTGTCCAACCTGAGCATCAGCGGGACCAAGGAGCAAGTGGCCGCTCTCATCAACTGTGGAGTCATACCTCCATTCTGCAAACTGCTCAGTTGCAAAGATACTCAAGTTATCAATGTGAGTATTGCAACATTTAAATTTTTTGCGATGCGACTTTCACATCTTGCATACGTAATGTTGACAAGATTGTGCTACTATTTCAAGTTGGCATGAAAGTCTTGAAAATGTTTTATATTGAAATAATATTGAAGTTTTAATTTGAACAAGATGCAGTTGCAAAATGGCTTTTAATTTTGATTAAATCTAATTTGCAGGTTGTCCTCGATGGTTTAAGCAATATGCTCAAGATGGCCGGTGAGAACGCCGATCAGGTCGCAAACATGATCGAGGAGTGCGGCGGCATCGACAAGATTGAAGCGCTGCAGAGTCACGAGAAAGTGGAAATCTATAAAATGGCCTACGATATCATTGAGCAATACTTCGCCGGAGAGGTATGTAGTGTTAGCATTAGCGCGTACCATCCTCGTGCATGGTTAGAACAGAGGACTGACTGTGTGTGTTGTTGCAGGAGGAGGACGCGACGCTGGTGCCGGCGGCGGCGGAGTCGGGCTTCCAGTTCGAGGCGGGCGCGGCCGGCCCGCAGGAGTCGTTCCGGTTCTAGTGCGGCGCGGCCCGGTGGAGCCGGTGCGAGCCGGTGTGAGCCGGCGCGAGCCGGTGTGAGCCGGCGCGAGCCCTCCCATGGATTCACGAACGACGCCCCGCGGCTCTCACCCGGCCCACGTTTTCTTATTGAGCGATTCGTTGTTAATGATTGATTGGTCGTTCGTCGATTCAGCGGGCGGACTGTTGCAGAGAGGCCGCAGCACCGCGGGCCGTTGTATGGTTGGCGATGCTGGCGGCCGGTGCTACGGCTTCCTTGTTATACGGCTCTATTGTGATGTTTGAAAATTTTTCATCTTTGGTTTTCGATTTCGTATTGTACCGAGTAACGGACGATGGACACGAAGTGGATAGCTTTAATGTTAAGTGCCGCGTACGCGACGTATGCGTTTAGTGTAATCTGCTTACCGATTGAATTGATGCTTTTGATAATATAACATAGTATTTATGTTTCGATTTTAACTCCGAAAATACGATAATTGCAGACTCATGGAATCTGGACCGGACCGGTAGTGTCCCGGTATGAAATTATGTTGACTTCAACCCCTGTATTGTATCTATAAACCAATAAATTCTGTCCAATTTAATAATCGTTTTATTTCGAATAACGAAGTTTACAATTTAATTAGAATGAATAGACGGCAGGGATTGTTGTTGAATCTGCTTGTACATGTAATCGTACTGTTTCTGTAACAAAGAGTCGGATAAGTTGTGATGTTTCCACACATTATTTTGACATTATTGGTTTATATGTATGACTTACTTTCCTGGCCTCGCAGGCGTAGCACTTGACATTGCTGTAACTCTCTTCGGACGGCTCTGGCACTAGGGAGCGCGCTGTTATTTTACTGTTCAAAGACTCCACGTCGTAGAATAAGCCAACCTTTTGCTGGAAACTAATGCAGATACTATTAGTTCGACCTTGACATTTTGCTCATTTGCTAAACAATTTCACAACCGATAATAAAAGTGACTGGCTCCTGAAACGCTCAAGTCTGACTAGCCTGAAGTGGACCCATACAATTTTGTAATAGCGACTACAACTGACAAAATTTGGCAGATCGAGGACCAATGAATACACTGCTGTCGGTTGGCATTTCTGACAGCGTAAGGTTATGAAAAATCCATTGTCATTCCTTCTACTAAAGTCTTTGACGGAGACGTTGTAAACTTACTTAGGCAGCGGCTTGGTCCAGTGGTTGTCCAGTCTGTTCACTTTCATGATAGCGTTGAGTCGCTGCAGCAGGCTAAAGTTATCGTTCTGTATCTTGTTCTTCCTGTCTAGTTCCCTCTGGCTCTTCTTCAATTTGAGAGCTACATGAGGCCGCGCGGCTGGGGCGCGGTCATCTATCGCTGGCAAAGCAGACTTTACCTTGAATTTAAATATTCACAAAAAAATCATAAAATTTTCATATAATATATTATATCCTGGCATGGTCTCCATGTAGGTAATGGAGATGGATGACGTATGTGTAAATAAAACTTAACTGATGGGGTTAATGAAGAGGATGAGGCGAGCGACTCATTACACTTGTTTTTTTTTTGGTAAAAGTAACTTTCAAGCACAAAAAAGACTTTATCAGTGTTTTATCACAGGTCAGCAGTTTTATCAAAGTTTAATACGTTACCTTTGAACGATGATCTTTGAATCTCCGGTCCTCCCATGGTTGGATTAGTAGTTTATCTCGGCGCGATAACATTTTGCGATCAAATTAGCCCAGAACAAGCAACAGTGGGTGGAACTCGCGAATCTTGTTTTGATTAGATCAATAACTGTTTGTAACTATGATACGATAACAAAAAGCGTTCCGTAACCGTAACTAACATCAAATAATATCAATTAAACTATAGGACATTGTGTAGAGGTAGACGGAGTGATATCTCACTGCCTCAAAATTTGCAGAGTTCTATTGTCGATGAGTTATTTGACCTATCTATTGTATAAAGTGATACCTTTTAAGGCTAATTATTCAATGGTTTGTTAAGTTAAATCAGACGTATAAATGTAACGTCTTGACAGTTTTTTTCACTATTTAAAAACTGTCACCAATATATTGTTTAGAGGGATTAGGCTATAGCGTTTAGTCCACCACGCTAGCCTACTGCGGGTTGGCAGACTAACAAGTTAAGAAAATCTATCAGGCATGCAGGCTTCCCTCTCAATGTTTTCATTAACCGTTGCAGCTACTCATTATTAATACGCACGAACCTTCGAAAAGTCACGAGTCTTGACTTTGAACTCGAGACCTTGTTTTCGACAGTCATACCACTTAGGTACACTAGGCTAACTTGAAAAGTTATCTGATCATTGATACGACGGATAAAGTGAGGAATGTTTTCCGAATAAAACAACAAATTGCAAATTAATAAATAAATTATTGTTAAATATTACATACCGCACTTACATTGGCTCGTTACATCGGATAATATACATTCACAAAAACTTACAAACACAAATTCACGAATACAAATTATTATTAAATAATATACTTTGAGCAATATAAAAATAAAAAAAAACCGAATCACTCTATATTCTATATCTAGTTATTACTATAAAAACGTTTGATACAGTAATGTAGTTTAGTTGATTTTGAAAAACTGGTAGTGTGGTACTTAAGTACCAATACTAAAGCTATTCATCGCAAGTGTTACAATATAAAAGCTTTAGGAATGTAAAGTCAGCTTTAATTCCTTTCTAAGTTTGGCAATGTTTATTTTATAAAGCTTGTTAGAGTTAGTGCACTAGTTTTCTCATTCGTTTTCAATAAATCATTCCTTTGACCGTCAGTTGAGGTATATTATAGGTACAAATAATGAAACTGATACATTTCCTTATCCTCTTTATATACTTTTAAACATTCAATTCAATATGTCCTTCTTAATAACTCCGTGCTTGTCGCTACTGGCTTTGTGCTTGCATTTAATAAATGCTGATTTAAATGCTTCAACATCCTAGGAAGACTTTGTTATACACAGTGTATTTGGAACTCGAGTAGATACATCAGAATTTGCAGTAACTTTTATGCATTTTAACTTCGAGCACAAAACTTTTAAGTATTAGTTACGGTTAAATGCATATAAGTAAAGTGCATGATTCAAGCGTTTGCTAAATATACACCATGTATTTGGATACAATTTCCAAATTAATCATGATTCAACTTTCAATAATCTCCGGTATGTAAAAAATCGCTCAAAACCTGCAACGGCGGTACATTTTGCTATTTCTTTTTTACTAATATATCTTTTCGTCGAGTTTGCCTCGCATTTTTATTCTAATTACATTAATGAGTATAAAACGTATTAAATACATCAAAAAGATCTAGCTTACGATCACTGCATTTTGAGATATGACTTGTGGTTATGTGGCTGTTTATATTTGAAAGAAGTTCTCACTTCTTAGTAAAACATACTGTATGGTTTACAAATTCAAGAAAAGTCGTTCAACTTACTCATTCTCATATATCTTAACATTCCACTGAATACTTATTGAATTTTCCGGGCTTGGCTATACTGTAGTTTAATATCTGACTAGTGTAAGAACACAAAGTAATACAAACAAGAAAACCTATGTTAATTTTGAGAAAAAAAACCGTTTCCCCACATTAAGATTTTATTGTTTCTATGCTTACAAAGATAAATTCACACAATAGTCCCATCATCATCATCAACCCATTATATTGTCCCACTACTGGGCACAGGGTCTTCTCTCAGAATGAGAGGGATTAGGCTATAGTCCACCCAGCTGGTCTAATGCGGGTTGGCAGACTTCACACGCCGTCAAAAATATTTCAGGCATGTAGGTTTTCTCACGGTGTTTTCCTTCACCGTTTAAGCGCGTGATAATTAAGTATTAATATGAGCATACGAAAAGTCAGAGGTGTATGCCCTGAATTCGAACTCGAGACCTTTGACTTGGCTGGTCATATTACTAAGCTATTACTGAACTATCACTACACAAAAGACCGGATCAACTACATTTCGGTCATGCAATCATTTCTCCGTGCGGGATTCGAACCCGCGAACCTGCCCATCGAAGTAGAGTAGATGTTATAATTAACATTTATTAAAATTTAACATTGTCACCTCTCAATTTTACCTACTACATAGTTTTTGTCTTATCGTAGGTATTTATTTCTTTGTTTAAAATAAATGAATGCAAATTCATACATTATCATACGTTAGCTTATCTCATTTATAACCTTTAACCTTATTTTCTGTTTCATTATTATGTAGTACAGACCAAAGTTATATCTCAAAAGTATCACATTATGTTATTAGTGCGTTATCAATGTCGTGGCGACATCGCCATATTAAGGATGTTTTCCAATATAATTTCCCAATGATAATATTTCATACTTCAAAAGTATTTGAAGCATTGTAAGGAATAATTTTAACACACATCAAGCATCGAATAACAAATTGCAACTCCCAACTGAAAAAAAATCTGAAACAATATTATAATCTTTGTTTATTCATATAAATAAAGCACATTAAGAAAATAATGAGATATAATTACAATAAAAAATCTCAAATAAGTCAAGTCATAGATATTAGTTACTATAATATAAATGCAAATCAATCTTTCACACACGCACAGAAACGTTACAAGTTGAGGAAAACACCCTCAAATTATCTATGATACAGTGTTATATGTAACCTAACCTTAACGCTACGTTTTCGCATACAAAAACTCTACACTTGGTGCATCATCAACTGTCAATGTGTAAAAAAAAAGTCCATACAAAAATAAACGTTCTTGTTTAAGCTATTTACTTAATACTTTTCGCTATGGAGTGTTACCAAAGTGGACATTACATCACTTAACAGATGTTTCAAATCAAAATGTCAAGGTTATACTTAAAATTAATCGTTGAATGTGATTCGCATTTTAATTTATATATTGTTATCTACAAAATTAATATAATAATAAACAATTAATGTGTAAAAAACAACAAATAAGCTGCCTTTGTTATTGTTTCACTCGGAACGGACTGCAGGGTGTGCGCGCAAAGTGTTTGGGCGTTGAATAATTTTATAATACAATAACACTTCATTCCACTTAATAATAAAATTCGAAGTCACATACACCTTATATAGAATTATTGCCAAAAACCGACTAAAACATTATGATAGTAGAGTAGAGGCAACGAATGATTGTACTTACAAATTAGAAGAAGCCTAGGAAGCTTCATATACATGTGTATCTAAGCATAAAAAACAATGCTATACTTTATTGAACAATGATATATCTACATACTAATTGTGGTTATAAAATTGGAATAAGGCCACAACGATTACAAAAAAAATATTTATAAGTGCGTTCATTCGCTGACGCTACTTAAATTCAAAGCTTATACTAGCACAGGTATTTAATTTTAATCCTTCAAATTAATTATAATTAAGTATTTTACAATATTTGTGACTGGAGTTTGATTACGCAATAATAGTCTTGTTTTGTCCTTATTTTAACGCATCCAAACAGATCGCACGCACGTTAAGTAAAACTGTAACATAGCGAGAGTTGTTTGTGATGTCGGCGTATAATATTGACTAGCGATTGTCACCTCAGTGGAAATCAACCCTTTGAGATTACCACGCCCACAACACCAGATTAAACTTCATACACACCCTTTATTAAAACTACTTTACACTCATCATCCTTTTAACTCCTACCTTCTGAGTACCATTAACGGTTGGCTTCAGATCAAATGACAGATAACGGATGACGGTCAAGTTTTTGCGTGCATACTACGCCATTTGTAATTTAAATAATATGAAAACTTTCAATTCGACGTCTGTCTTTTATAATGATGTAAGTTTAATCTGGTGCTGTATCAACCAAGTGTTACCTAATTCGTTGTCGTAAAGACTAATAGGTAGGAATATTGCTATCATGATATATTTGACTACGCGATTCCTCTAGTCAGACTTATACAGTTGGTGCTACCGCGTAACGGGTTCAACTCCCGGTCGACGTGCATGAATGGGGGACTGATTGCGACCAACAATAATGCGGATATTTGTAGAATATTGAAAAATAGAATGTAAATGAAGGAATGTATTTTTAATACTTTGATTTTTCAGCTCGAATTTATCCTCCGTGCGATATAAGTTTCACTTGAATTTACAAATAACTAGTCATAATTTTTTGTGAAAGAATCTTTCTGCATCCTCCTGTCTGTAACAGACCAACGTAGAACGCAGTTCTTACGCAAAAATATACATTTTTAGAAACCGCTTGGCATACGTAACACCCTTTAAAAATAAACAGATTGAATTCTGGTTCCGAAAATAGGATGCATGCTCCATATTTAGGTTTTAACTATTTATTTGGGGGCACTTGCTGTAATATGTATAGTAAAATTATAGTAATAATACTCTAGAACGATTAAAAAAATTATTATGATTTTATCCATTTAAGGTGTCTCTTTTTCTTGACACCCTGTATTCTCTTCCCTCTCTATTTCCTCGGGATAATGCTTATATTCAAAGCCAGGTCTTAGTATGCCCGGAAGTTAAAGTGAAACATTTGTACAGAAACATTCAATTTAAGAGCTAAAATGAGGACATGCTGAAAGATGCATTGAATTCGATATAATTTCGCTTGTCAGGTAATATTACATACATAATCAAGCTTGTCTCAATACCACGATTATGTGGATCGCAACCACGCCCCAGTACGCTCGATAGAAAAATCTTACAAAATCCCCACTCACTTATAATAGCTCTCCTTACATTCCACGATTTTCCCTGATCGTGACTTACATTATATCTTACTTAGCCAAACATCACAACGTATGCATTCAATGTATACTCGTAGTTATACATCACATAATCTGAAGAATCCATTCAATATATCCGCGTAAATACTCCGTGACGCGAGACTATCGATCATAATAATATGCATAAAACACAGTTTAACTATAACATATTATAAAAATTACACTATGAAACTTACATTAAATAATATGATATAAAATGTTATTAAATACTAATAGAGATAAAGAAGCCAATTTTTGGTTTTGTTATTGTTGTAATTAAGTTTGGACGTTGTATCAACGCCGCAATATACTAAGTCGTTAAGTATAATGGTGTTCATTGTTCGCTAACGAACAGATTCCTCGGAACGATATTGTACTATTCAGTGATGCGAATCGATCACGTCGGAATCTGTTCGACTTGATAATCGACTATATTCGTGCATAATTTTCACTAACGGTGGCCGGGACCAATCGATTAAATGCAGTCCGGTCGAATACAATTTTCGTACAAAATTGACAATGCATATACGGAAGCTCTGAACTAGTCGGCGAGTAAATAGTGGACACCGGAGTACAAAATGTATGAGGAGCGATAACTTAGGTTCGTCACGCCGGAACGGGACGGGCCGGTCCGTTAAATAACAGTTTAGGAAACGAATATGTGACCGTGAGCACGTACCGCTGCAGTAGTGGGGGGGAGCTCAGCAGGGCTGCGGTGCGAGGGGCGCGAGGGGCGCGGGGTCCGCCCGCGGCAGGGGCCGCACCAGGTAGAGCTTCTCCCCCTGCTTGTTGGTGTAGATGGGCGCGCGCTGGTAGTGCGCCACGAGCTGCTCGAGCGCGGGGAACTTCCTCTGCCCGATGCAGTACAGCGCGCCCTCCACGTGCACACGGAAGTGCTTGTTGCGGCCCGGGGCCTTCAGGGACACACTGTAGTCTCCCACCTGCACAACACACCACCACCGCGTCAGTAGGGCCGAGCTACTGACACCTCTATTCTATCAAAATGCCCGACCAATAATACGAACTGACAGAAATCAAACCAATTTCCAAGACAATTTTGACATAATAACATAGCAAACTCGAGAGCCCATCGTACTACTCCGAGTTCTGACCTTCATAAACTAAGGATCCGAGAAGTAGCAACACAATTGCAGTTAAAATTACACGTCTGTTTTTTAACATTAAAAAAATTTACAAATTTAATTAATTAATTTTACTTCCTTCTAAACAGTACTTCATAATTTAGAAACGCTGTTTCCTATGTTAACATATTTTTAATGCAACATTTAGAGGTATTATAATACTGACATTGGTCTCCGAGTCCCGGATGAGGAAGTCCCCGTCGTGTCCGTGCTGGTTGAGCAGCGCGTCGCAGTGTCCGCGGGTGATGGCGCCGTAGTACCAGGCGCGGCCCGCCAGGGCGGCGCTGGCGGGGCCGGCCACCACGCTGGCCGCCGGCCGCGCTCCGGGACCACTTTCACTGCAAACACTACAACCATTCACAATCATTTTAATTACACCGTTTGTTTGTTCACAATACTTACAAATTACAGCAAAATATCACACTTTCTTATAGGGATCAACTAATACATCAAATTAAATATTTTTTACATCTAAATAAATATTGCACTGCAAATAAACCAACTGCTTATCAATACTAGTGCTATAAATAATTCGAAAACATTTGTTTACTCAAATGCGCGCCAAATATGCTGTTTGATGGTTTGATATACAAAATTATGATTTTCATACCAAAAATACTGTTTGCCCATCAAATTAATTAGGGCGTACATACCATACATACTGATAAATATAACATCACAGCTGTATTCCCCGAAGTGTTAGGGCATAGGTGTGCTCCGTCAGACTAGTGTCCCTGTACCTAGTATACCTGTAGGGCTGCGTGAGGTACTCGGCGAGCTCCTGCAGGTAGTTGCGCGGCACCAGCCCCACATGTCCGCGGGAGTCCCTCGCTCGTTACGGTACCTGTGCCTGTCCCTGTACCTGTAGGGCTGCGTGAGGTACTCGGCGAGCTCCTGCAGGTAGTTGCGCGGCACCAGCCCCACATGTCCGCGGGAGTCCCTCGCTCGTTACGGTACCTGTGCCTGTCCCTGTACCTGTAGGGCTGCATGAGGTACTCGGCGAGCTCCTGCAGGTAGTTGCGCGGCACCAGCCCCACATGTCCGCGGGAGTCCCTCGCTCGTTACGGTACCTGTGCCTGTCCCTGTACCTGTAGGGCTGCGTGAGGTACTCGGCGAGCTCCTGCAGGTAGTTGCGCGGCACCAGCCCCACATGTCCGCGGGAGTCCCTCGCTCGTTACGGTACCTGTGCCTGTCCCTGTACCTGTAGGGCTGCGTGAGGTACTCGGCGAGCTCCTGCAGGTAGTTGCGCGGCACCAGCCCCACATGTCCGCGGGAGTCCCTCGCTCGGTACCACTCGGGGTCTGACGGCGGCCTCTCGATGATCTCCAGCCGGTCGCCCTTCTCGAACGACAACTCTTGCTCGTTATTCGACGTGAACGAGTACAGCGCCACCTGCGGGGAGTACTGAAATCATTAATCTCCGTGCTCTTTCAATCGACGGTTATTCTAATTCTATACAAGACTTAAAACTGTAATACATGATGTTCTGTTGATCCAAACTCTAGTAGCTCTGTTTGTTATATTTTAACGCTTAAACCGCTGAATCAATTTTGATATCGATAAGTAGATATACATAGATTGAACTTTGGAGAAGGACATTAGAAGAAGGCTTTTAGTAACCGTGAACAACCCTATTGCGTTACGACTCTAAAAGCGACATTGATTTGAGATATTTGTTTTCATTTTACTCAAAGGTCAGTTCAGTCAGTGTCAGTCTGTTACAAAATTTCGGCGCCTTCTAGCACTAAAACAATTAAAATATCAAAAAATGCGAATGGAACCATGAACAATAAATAGTTATAAAACAATTGATTAAGTAAATAATTAGACGATATGCGGACGCAGCCGGCAGTAACTGGATGAAAAGAAGATGGGCTCTGTGGCGTTCAGTGGCCTATGTCCAGTAGTGGACAAATACGGGCTGGTGATGATGATGATGATGATGATAATGAATTATGAATTATAGTCATATTGTGTTAGATAATACTCACCACGATGTCGAGAACATTTTCCGCCATTGCGTACGTATGCACGGGGTCGTCATTATCACCCTCTTCACTGGTATAGTTTGACGGAAACCTGAAAACGAATAATACTCGTTAAATATGAATAACAATTATTTCATATTATTTTATTTTGGCTCCTCTCCTACTGAGAGGAGACCCGTGCCCAGCAGTGGGACAATGTATTGGGTTGATGATGATGATTTTATATTGTGGGACATATGTTTCTGCACACGATATTGGATACGTTAACACAGGCATGTTAAATTATCACTTTAGTTAGTAATGTTGCTAATTTAGTAGTGTGTTATTATTGTATTTTCATTCTCTGAGAAACAATATTTTTTTATAGAAAATGTAAATATGTAATTGGCTATGAGACAGCCTATTTAAAAACATTATAAACTTTAAGCGCAACTTGAACATAATACAAAATCAAGTATGTCTCCCTAACCCCGCGTTTAAGAGAGAGAAAAGAGAATGGGACAGGTAGCTGTTTGCAACATGTTTTATCGTCAGTGGAAACGCGGGGTCATAGTAATAAAATGTTGTAAACTCACCATCCAGTATGTCCTTGATACTGTCCTCTCCACCAGCCATCATTGCTCTTCTCCAGTATGAGGATCCTGGTGCCCTTGGTGAGTGCGAGCTCGTCGGGCTGCTGGGCCTGGTAGTTGTACTTGACGACGGCCGTGCCCAGCGCGTCGGCGGGCTCCACGCGGCGCGCGCCCGCCGCCTCGCCCGCCGCCCCGCCGCGGACCGGCGAGCTGTTCGAAGGTAAGGTCTTAGACCCAGATCCTTTCTTTACCTTCTTTTTAATACTGGAATCGATATCAATCATATTATTATTCATCATTACGATGGTCTCCGGCGGTTCTGAAAACCGCTCAGCAGTATTGATAGATTTGTCGTAATTCACTACAGTTGCACGATTGATCTCGGATGGATGTTTACACAGCTGGATGAGTACAGACTAGATTATTATTTCTTAGTCGATTTCAATCCCGATTTGTGTATAACTGCTGTATTTCGGCTAGTTTAGTAAACTATTGAACTTTTCACGATGCACTTTTTAAATGCAATTTAATTTTCCGTAAATTATGTGATTCTCCTGTAAAGTACAATGATTCACTACTAGTATTCAGGTGGTCTACGCGTCGCCGGGAGCATGCAACAAATGTGTTTATTGTTATTATTTCCTTACAAACTGACATTGTTCGGATTTAATATAAAGACGTACGCATATTTTCTCGCGATGTTTTCCCTCATTGTCTACCGCTAGTGACACATTTTATTTGAATGAAATACTAGCAGTTCAGGAGTAGAATTTTACTCGGAACGACGTTGCCTACACAATACACTACAGAATTACTGTCTAATAAATAATCTTTGTATTTGACGGTTCTTCAGAAAAT